>CP106726.1:8176103-8525962 GCA_025506655.1 Gossypium rotundifolium
ATCTTAATGTCTTCACTATTCAAATAGACCAAAATCAACCAATTCACATGGTAGCATAACATTCATTATCACACAAACTTACCTTTTTAAAACCAAGCAACCTTCAATCGAAACTTCATGGATATTCATATATATATATATATATATATATATATGTATGTATAAATTGACTTAACATATTCACTTAGCACAAAGAAGTAGTAAAGCCATTTTCGCATGGCCTTATAACATTTCATTCAAAAGATAGACTCAAAACTATCATCTAGCCTATACATGCCATGGACTTAGAGTTTCATTACAAAAGTACCAAAATGTATATTCGATAGGGTGCTTGACTTGACAAGGATCCTCGAATTGAGCTCGACTTGAATATCTATAAAACAACATAGCAAATGCACCAAGTAAGCTTAAATAGCTTAGTAAGTTATAAGCAACAAAGCAATATGCACAATTACACATTAAACCTTTATTCTTTAACTTTCAATCTAACTATTGAAAAATTTGTAATATCAATTCACCTACCAACTTGACATTCATCCATTTCAAGCTCATTAAATCTCAAAATAAAAGAAATAAGTACTCATATGCTTTATATTCATATTGAAATACCTCGCTTAAATTTATACCACATTAATAAACTATTATCCAATACGAACATACCAGACCCCATTCATTTACCTTTGCAAAATGTTCTGTCCTTGAGGAATATTGAAAATCCGCACACAGTGCCATTCATCCGATCTCACACACACAGTGCTCGGTGAATAAATCCGCACACACAGTGCCATTCAACCGATCTCGCATACAAGGTTTTCGGTGAATAAATCCGCATACACGATTGCCTTTAATCTATCTTCTCATCAATATTAACTTACGTAAAATTTCAATTCCATCATAAGTACACATACAATTAAAGATTCACAACAACTCATTTCTTCTATTACATAACATCATATTCGGACACCCTCACGCATAAGAACATATACATACATTCCCATTTTAAATTTCCAACCATTTAGTCCAAGCTTACATAAATGTAAATATTCATACTAGTCTCACTTTGGGATAACAATTATTTTCCAAGCCTTATTCGCTTGTACAATTTAACCTAAATTTCACATTATCAAGCACATTTTGAAATAAAATAAATTTGATATCAACTCAATTGCTTATAAACTTACCTCGAAAGTCGATGAATTTGAGTGTCCGACTATTCGTTTAATTTAGCTTTTCCTTTGTCTAACCCCTTTTTCTTTGTATCTTGATCTAATTAAGTTCAATTAAGCTCATTTAAAAACAATTTCTATTCAATCGATCCAAAATTCATAATTTAAAATTTTACTATTTTACCTATAATTTACAACTTTCTCAATCAAGTCCTCAAAGCATAAAACACCAAATATCAAGAATTAGCCACTACCTATTGAGGGCGAATACCCTAGCTCCTATATCCATTCATTCCTTCCATTATTTTTGTCCTTTAACCCCTTGAATTTATCATTTTGTTATAAATGATCCCTATATTAATTTCATCAATTTTTCTAAAGGAACATTGTTAATCTAGCATCTATGCATCATATTCTATCATTGACCATAAAAAAAAAACTCAAATTTCCTTTCATAGTAACTCATGAATTACTTAACAATTTCCAAAATTTAAACATGGGCTAACTAACACATTAAACAACAAAGCTAAAAATATAAAATTTTCAAGAATCAAAACCAATTCATACCTTAAATCAAGCTTTTTTTTTTAATGCGAATAGCTTGAGGAAATTTTCTTTTCCTTTCTTTAGCTTCGGTGGAGAAGATGAAGCCAAATGCATGCCTTTTCTTTTCTAATTATTATTACTCATCAACTTATAATATTAATGTCATTCCACTATCTATAAGAAGAAAATATAATTTAATGAATAGTTTCATCATCATGCTGTCCACTACCTTGTTTTAGGAGAAATTGACATGCAAGTCCATTCATGTAGGAACCATTTCAATTAAATCCTCTAACTTAATTAAGGTCACTTTTACTACTTTAACAATTTAATCCTTCCACTTAATTTAATTACCCAAACACACAAATTAGCAATTAATATTTTAACACATGCTTGACCCATATCATAGACATCAATTTAATAAAGAAAATATTTTCTAATTTGGATTCGGGTTCGAAATCACCCTTCCGATTAGGGTCGTAATTGAAACATTACAACTCTCCCCTAATGAAATTTTCGTCCTCGAAAATCTTACCGATCGACATCCGATGAGGGTGGAAAGTTGTTCTAAAGCAACTTGTAGCTTTTTCCAAAATCGCGATGTGAACCTCGGATCTCTATCAAAACAATAGAGATAGGTACTCAGTATAGCAGTACAATCTGCGATACGATACAATTTCGCCAACTTATCAAGTGAGAAATCCAGATGCATAGGAATAAAATGAGTGATTTAATCAATCTATCAACAATAGCCCAAATTGAATCTTTCTTATTAAGCATCAATGGCAATCATGACAAAAGTCCATAGTGATTCGCTCCACTTCCATTCGGTATCATAATCGGTTGAAGAAGCCACGATGGTACCGATGTTCATCTTTAACTTGTTGGCACACTAAACACTTTGACACATAGTGCGAAATGTTTCGCTTCATACCATGCCACCAATAATCTTTATTTGGATCGTTATACATCTTCGTGCTACCATTTGGATTGACAATCTACTATTATGCGCTTCATTAAAATCTTTCTAATTAACTCGGGGTTCTTGAAGACAAATCCGATTCTTGAACCGCAAACATCCTTCAGCATCTATCTGAAAACCTGAATCCGCACTCAAACTACAATGATCTTTCTTTGCTTTTAAAACATCAAATCTGCTACTCAAACATTGGTCTCACCTTCAACTCAGCAACGATCACACCATCATCTTTAATAGCTATATCCACATTCATCGCTCTCAAAGCAAATAACAAATTTTTGGCTAAGCGCATCGCAACCACGTTAGCCTTTCCCGGGTGATAATCAATTATGAAATTGTAATCTTTTAACAGTTCCAACCATCGTCGCTGTCTCAAATTTAGGTCCTTTTAGGTCATTAAATACTTTAGACTTTTATGATCCGAATAGATGTGACATTTCTCACCGAAGAGATAGTGACGTCATATCTTCAAAGGAAAAAACTATAGCGGCCAACTCGAGGTCATGAGTTGGATAGTTCCTCTTGTGCGATTTCAACTGCCGTGAAGCATAGGCTACAACTTTACCCTCTTGCATCAATACACAACCGAGTCCGTTCAATGATGTATCACTAAAATAATAAATTCTTTACCGAATCGGTTGCACAAGTCTGGTGGCTTCCGTCAACAAGGTTTTCGGTGATCGAAACTCTTCGACACCTTCGACCACTCGAATTTAACGTCATTCTATAATAGTTTTGTCATTAGAGATGCTATCGAGAAAATCCTTTCACGGCGTCCATAATACCCGCCAATCCCAAAAAGCTACGAACCTCCGAGACATTACGGGAGGTTTCAATTGAGTATTTTGAAATTTTACTCGGGTCAACTTGAATACCGAATCTTGAAATGACATGCCCCAAAAGTTGGCTTCCTTCAACCAAAACTCACATTTCTTGAATTTCGCGAATAATTGATTATCCGTAAAATCGTAACACCAACCTCAAATGCTCACGAGTTCGACTTCATCACGGAGTGGATCGTATATCATCTATGAATACCACCACAAACCGATCTAGATACGATCTGAATACTCGATTCATCAGATCCATAAAAATCACAGGGGCATTAGTGAGCCCAAACAGCATCACAAAAAAATTCATAATGACTATATCTTGTCCAAAAGGCAGTCTTCAATGCATCTGATTCTCTAACTCGCAACTGATAATATCCGGATCTTAGATCAATTTTTGAAAACACCGGGGCTCCTTTCAACTGATCGAATAAATCGTCAATACATGGCAATGGATATTTGTTCTTAACTGTCACCCTATTGAGTTGCCGATAATCGATGCACATTCTTGATGTTCCGTCTTTCTTCTTCACAAATAGAACGAGCGCTCCTCAAGGAGAGAAACTCGGTCGAGCAAAACCTCTATCCGTCGATTCTTGCAACTGAGCCTTCAATTCTTTTAATTTTGTAGGTGTCATTCTATACGGAGCTATCAAAATCGGGTTGGTCCCTGGCATAAGCTCAATACTAAACTCTATATCACGAATAGGTGGCAATCCCGGCAACTCCTCCAGAAACACATCTCGGTATTCACAAACAACGAGCATGATTCAATCTTTTTTCATTACTTTGCTGTCAATCATATACGCAAGGTAAGCTTCGCAACCTTTTCTCAAATACTGCTGAGCCAATATCGATGATATCATAGTTGGTAACCCATTCAAATTCGTAGATTTAACCCGAAGTATTTTGTTATTCTGACACCTCAAATCAATAGTCTTTTGTCTATAATTCACTACTACATCATATGCGGTTAACCAATCCATACCGAGGATGATGTCGAACTTATCAAAAGGTAATAACATCAGATCAGCTAGAAAACACACATCTCGTATCATCAAAGGGCAGTTCTTGCACACTTTATCCACCAATACACATCGACCTAGGGGTTTGAAACCCAAATCACAAATTCAAGAGACTCAGCGGGGAGAGTCTTCGGCTACTAATGTTTCACACATACGAATAAGTTGGTAGGGATCAATCAAAGCGATTACATTAGTATCAAAGAGAGTAAAATACCGAGAATGACGTGCGGAGATGAGGCCTCTCTCTAGCACGGATGGCATAAGCTCTAGACGGTACACGGGTATCTGCTCGAATAGCCGTATCTGAAGTTCCCCTCGGTGCACCACTCCTACCTCTCCCACTACGAACTGGTCTGCCTCTAGCTGCAGTGCCACTCGGTCTCGCACTCTGAGTAGTACCCTTCTCAACAGTCTCCGGACAATCCCGAACGAAGTGATTTTGTGAACCACACTGAAAACAAGTGCGATTAAAAGATTTACCCCAGTACTCTCTGAAATACCGTCTACCATACTGCTGACACTCAGGTTTGCTCGATCGAGCATTGCCGACACTAGCCACTGATGTAGCTCGAGAACTCACTGGTGGCCGTTCTCGTATAGAAATTCTAGTGTTGGGTTTGAATCGGTTACCATCACTCTTGAACTTCTTCGTTGCCATCTGCGAAACTTTACCCGCGGATCTCTTCTGGAAATCTTTAGATTCAAATTCAGCTTTCCATTTTTTCTTTCTCCAATTCTTCTACTTTACAAGCTCGTTCAACTAGCACAACGAACTCGTTAATCTCAAGAATGCCAGCCAGAAGCTTTATGTCCTCATTTAAACCATCTTCAAACCTCCGGCATAGCAGCCTCCGACGAAACACACTCGCGAGCGTAACGACTAAGTCGTACAAACTTGCGCTCATGACCCTTTTTTTGAGCTCGAGAAATTCTTTACGCTTAGAGTCAATAAAGCGCTGGCTTGTATACTTCTTGCAAATTCATGCGGAAGAAGTCCCAAGTAACCCTTTATTTGGGACAAGCGACACGGCGTATTCCACCGTAGTAGGTAAAATCCCGTAATAATGATATGGCACACTTCAAGCACTCATCGGTGTGCGGGGCATTTCGTCGAAGACACGGACTGTATTATTGAACCAAAAATTCAACTCGCTCCGCATCATTATCGTCCCCAGCTCTGAATTCTTGAGATCCATGCTTTCGTATACGATCAACAGGAGGTTTTGTTACTCTTTCGGAATTGGCAACTGGAGATACAATTTGTCTTACAAGGGGACATTCGGATTCAGGGATGGTTGAACAGTCGAATTGGTTCGTATGTAATGCCTAAACCAATCGTTCATCACGCTATAGAAGGCATGTCTAGCCCCCTCATCAGGATTACTTGTAGCCGGTCGAGATTCCTCTGGCGCGGTCCCCAGCACGGGAACGGGAGCCACACTCTCGACATCATTAGCTACAGCTCGTTCAGAATTGGGATCCATACTATAAGAAAGAATTAAACACATTTCACTGTCAGAAGTCTTCACACTATCACATTCTAAATTATGGCATGTATAGCTAGACTCACACGCGCTACGTTAGTCCGAGAACCGACTAAACCGTAGCTCTGATACCAATAAAATGTAACACCTCTAACCTAAATTAGCCACCAGAATTAGGGTTCTGAGCATTTCAATGACTCGCACAAGTACTAAGTACCCTTTAAGAACAGCTACAATGATAATTGCATACCAATTTTTTTAAAAAGTATATACATGTTTTATCCAATATAAAATCATGCATAATTTAAACTCACTTCAATTCAATGCTTATATAAATAAAGTACACATCGTATGATTAAATCTAAGTATTAGCGAATTTATACGTACACAAACATTTTATCATTTAATTCCTTTGTAATTATTATCATGCATTCAAACACATGTATTAGGCCGAATACGCATCTAGATATATATATCTATATATATTTACTCGCCATAGATGACTTCCTTACAAAGATACATAAGTCCCATTTCAATCTTTATACCACATGCACAGAATTCAACATGTATAAAAACTATTTTAACTAACTTTGATATATGGCTCACCATTACCCAAAAACAATCAACTTACAACATTCATTTAATATACTACCCACATTAAAATATATAGCCTAGACAGAATATGCATGCTAACTTAACACATTTCATATGACCATGAAAGCGTATTGCTCAACGCCGAATCTATAATACACATGTGTACTTATGCACAACTGTATCATTTTAAGTAGAACAATTCAAGTTAACCATAATCCTAAAAATTTTGTCATATCCGAATATTCACAACAAAAGAAAACATATAATAGCTCTTTAATGTGCCACTTTTAATATATCCATGCACAAGAAGCATTTTACCTCATCTATACCAAGATACAACCCAGAATAGTATAATTGGAGTATAAGCCATTAATCCTCAAATACATTTTTAAGATAAATAGGTTACCTACAAGACCTAATCATCTTAATGTCTTCACTATTCAAATAGACCAAAATCAACCAATTCACATGGTAGCATAACATTCATTATCACACAAACTTACCTTTTTAAAACCAAGCAACCTTCAATCGAAACTTCATGGATATTCATATATATATATATATATGTATGTATAAATTGACTTAACATATTCACTTAGCACAAAGAAGTAGTAAAGCCATTTTCGCATGGCCTTATAACATTTCATTCAAAAGATAGACTCAAAACTATCATCTAGCCTATACATGCCATGGACTTAGAGTTTCATTACAAAAGTACCAAAATGTATATTCGATAGTGTGCTTGACTTGACAAGGATCCTCAATTGAGCTTCGACTTGAATATCTATAAAACAACATAGCAAATGCACCAAGTAAGCTTAAATAGCTTAGTAAGTTATAAGCAACAAAGCAATATGCACAATTACACATTAAACCTTTATTCTTTAACTTTCAATCTAACTATTGAAAATTTGTAATATCAATTCACCTACCAACTTGACATTCATCCATTTCAAGCTCATTAAATCTCAAAATAAAAGAAATAAGTACTCATATGCTTTATATTCATATTGAAATACCTCGCTTAACTTTATACCACATTAATAAACTATTATCCAATACGAACATACGGACCCCATTCATTTACCTTTGCAAAATGTTACATCCTTGAGGAATATTGAAAATCCGCTTTATCTGATTGCCATTCATCCGATCTACGCACACACGATTGCTCGGTGAATAAATCCGCACACACACAGTGCCATTCAACCGATCTACGCATACACGGTTTTCGGTGAATAAATTCGCACCACAGTGCCATTCAACCGATCTCGCACACGATTGTTCGGTGAATAAATCCGCACACAGTGCCATTCAACACACAAGTGCTCGGTGAATAAATCCGCACACACGGTGCCATTCAACCGATCTCGCACACACGGTTTTCGGTGAATAAATCCGCATACACAGTGCCTTTAATCTATCTTCTCATCAATATTAACACATAAAATTTCAATTCCATCATAAGTACACATACAATTAAAGATTCACAACAACTCATTTCTTCTATTACATAACATCATATTCGGACACCCTCACGCATAAGAACATATACATATATTCCCATTTTAAATTTCCAACCATTTAGTCCAAGCTTACATAAATGTAAATATTCATACTAGTCTCACTTTCGGATAACAATTATTTTCCAAGCCCTATTCGAAACATACAATTTAACCTAGAATTTCACATTATCAAGCACATTTTGAAATAAAATAAATTTGATATCAACTCAATTGCTTATAAACTTACCTCGAAAGTCGATGAATTTGAGTGTCCTGACTATTCGTTTAATTTAGCTTTTCCTTTGTCTAACCCCTTTTTCTTTGTATCTTGATCTAATTAAGTTCAATTAAGCTCATTTAAAAACAATTTCTATTCAATCGATCCAAAATTCATAATTTAAAATTTTACTATTTTACCCCTATAATTTACAACTTTCTCAATCAAGTCCTCAAAGCATAAAACACCAAATATCAAGAATTAGTCACTACCTATTGAGGGCGAATACCCCTAGCTCCTATATCCATTCATTCCTTCCATTATTTTTGTCCTTTAACCCTTGAATTTATCATTTTGTTATAAATGATCCTATATTAATTTCATCAATTTTTCTAAAGGGAACATTGTTAATCTAGCATCTATGCATCATTTTCTATCATTGACCATAAAAAAAAACTCAAATTTCCTTTCATAGTAACTCATGAATTACTTAAAATTTCCAAAATTTAAACATGGGCTAACTAACACATTAAACAACAAAGCTAAAAATATAAAAATTTTCAAGAATCAAAACCAATTCATACCTTAAATCAAGCTTTTTTTTAATGCCGAATAGCTTGAGGAAATTTTCTTTTCCTTTCTTTAGCTTCGGTGGAGAAGATGAAGCCAAATGCACGCTTTTTCTTTTCTAATTATTATTACTCATCAACTTATAATATTAATGTCATTCCACTATCTATAAGAAGAAAATATAATTTAATGAATAGTTTCATCATCATGCTGTCCACTACCTTGTTTTAGGAGAAATTGACATGCAAGTCCATTCATGTAGGAGCCATTTCAATTAAATCCTCTAACTTAATTAAGGTCACTTTTACTACTTTAACAATTTAATCCTTCCACTTAATTTAATTACCCAAACACACAAATTAGCAATTAATATTTTAACACATGCTTGACCCCATATCATAGACATCAATTTAATAAAGAAAATATTTTTCTAATTTGGATTCGGGGTTCTGAAACCACCCTTCCGATTAGGGTCGTAATTGGGCTGTTACACCTCGAGCACAACTTTCTCAATTTGGGAAGATGGAATTTGGTTAATGCGTCACTCCCTTTTTCTTCAACTTCTGATATTGGTGCTCCTAATATTTCTACTAACTCATCACATTCTCGCACCCAAATTTCTTCCAGGTTTTGGAGGTTTGGAAGCAACAAATGTGGAAGCAACGTCTTCATATTTGAGCATTGGTATATCCAAATTTTCTTAAGATGGGAAAAGGTGGCAGACGGAGCCAATGTTGATGTTGTTGCTGAACCAATTCCTGCATCTTTCACAATAAGGGCACCCAACTTTGGCAGAGCACGAAGCTCCAACACCTCGAGGCTCTGAAATGGATTAGCGGAAGAAGAGGCAAAAGAGGACAGGGAAACAACACACTCTATCCCTTCACACCAGAAAATCCTACAAATCCTCAAGTCAATCACATTTTTGAAGGAAGAATTATCATCCACTAAGCTTCTTAGATAGTGGCACATTAAAATATTCAACTCTTGAATTTCAATTGGGTGCATAATTAACTCACCTTCCCAATTCCGGACTCGTCCAATTGTTACTGCTTTATCACTTGTAGAATCCATACGACACTTACCCCCAGCTAATTTGTACTTAATGAGATTTTTCTTACTTTGTTGCATTGAGGAGATGAACTTATTGAGTTCACTGATGTCTTTGAAACGTCCAGTAAAGCACTCCACCTTCTTCAATGGTTACAACTCCTCTGCTTTTAGACTCGTTTTTCCATTTGTCACATCAAAACTCAAGTGCTGAAGGTGAACGAGTTTTGGTAAAAGTCCAGTGGGTATCTCTTTCAGAGTCCGCACCTGAAGATCAACGTATCTTAGCTTTATCAGCATATCCATGCCTTCAGGGACTTCCTCAATTATTGTGCTACAAAGATCTAACTTCTTCAATTCTTGAAGCATTGAAAGACATGGCAGATCTCTTAATTCACAACAGAAACAAAGCAACAATGTTGTGAGGTTCTTTAGTTCAGAGATGGAATTTGGTAAACTCTTGATCTTCGTATAGGACAAATTGAGAACACTAAGACAAGGTCATGTTTGTAAAGAAAGAATTTGAGATCTTCTTTATAGGGTTGTGCTGCAATAACATGGTTGTGAGCAGTTGACATTTTGTAGGGAGCACATCTATGAGAATTTCTGATATGGAGTTACGCATAAGCGATACTTTCTCAATATCCGGACTCCATTGCTCCTTTTTTGGTAACTCTTCTAATTGCAAGTCTGCTTGTACCATATATCTTGTGATCGACAATGCCATGTCTCTCGCTGCATCATGCATCTTTACGCCAGGTCGATCAAATTCATAGGAAATATTTTCCAACAAGCAGTTATCTTCTAACTTCTTCAAAATAACATGGCACTTCCCTTTCATTTCTTGTCTTGTACCAATATCATCTATGAATCCCACTTCAATCCAGCACTCAATTAGTTCATCCTTTAAAATTTCAAAATCTTCAGGATATACCGTACAATACAAAAATAATGTTTCACTTGCTTGTCCTTTAAGTGATCGAAGCTAAATTTCAAGCGCTCGATTACCTCAGCTTCCACTCCTTCCACTTTCCTATTCTCTCTTTCAATTCCCGAGTGCATTTTTCCAAATAAGAGGGTTATCTTCTCCTTTCATGGTACCAGCTACCACGACAATTGTAAGAGGTAGACCCGCACATTCCTTGACAACAAGCTTCAAAGTAGGCATTATAGTTGGACTTTGAACTATGTTAGGTCCAACTTTATTCAAGAATAGTATCAATGCCTCTTCTTCTGTAAGGGGCTTCACTTTTATCACCTTACAACCCATATACTTACAGACATGCTCCGAACGGGTTGTCAACACCAACTTGCAGCCATTACCGCCACTCAGCTCAGGGATCCCAACTTCCTTTAGAGAGACTTTATCCCACACATCATCTAGGATTAGAACATGCTTTCCTGCGTTCTTCAGCATTTCTGACAAGATTGCAGCTCGTCTGAGCTTGTCCTCTTCTTTGTCTAAATATTCCTTCGACTCCAACGCACTTGCAATATTATCTTGTACCTTCATTACACTGAACTCCTTTGATATGGTAACCCAGATTACCCTTCCGAATCTTTGTTGTTTCAAAAGATCATTGTGGATGTGCTTCATGATAGTGGTTTTACCCACACCGACCATCCCCCAAACCCCAATCTTGCTAACCTCCTCCTGCATCAAACATGCCCAAATCTCATTTCTGACGTCTTCCTCTCCAACTAGTTCTGATGTTGGCAGTGGCAACCCAGCACTTGGACCATCCATGGCAAGACCATCAGAGGCATTAGGAGTTTTATCAAGAAATTCCTTCATTTCTCGAGTCTTTTCATCAACCAGCTTCCCGTTGCAAGCACGACAGAGATATCTCCCGTTACTGACTTTGTTTTCAACAACTTGTGCTTCCTTAATCATCTCTTTCACATCTTTCAACCAATTTTCAACTTCCTTCTTCGGTATCTTCCCCAGAGGACGAAGAAGCTCTGCTTTCAATTGCAGCTCTATATCTTCCATTTTGCAATTCAATTCATCTCTGACCCTTTTGAAGTTTCTCACATAATCGTTCAGCTTTCTGTGATATTGCAAGTATTTACAAGCAGGAGTTCCAAGACAATTTGCAATGCCAAGAACAGGCTCTACGTACTCCATTGCTATGTCCCTGCAACGCAATCATGTATAACAGTAGGAGATAATGAAAATCTGTGAATGGATTGGCTTTTTGATATGTCAGTGTAAGCATGAATGCAAGTTTCAAGCAACGGCGTCTATTAGATGGATCTATGGATGGGTGGCAGACAGAAACATGATGAAATTCTGGTCACCAGAATCAAGCTCTTAATGTATATAAAATGGTAGATTCAAGTGTGCAAGAGTTCATTACAGAATATTAAGAGGTAAAATGTGCAACAGGAGATTTCAACATTATATTGCTTCTGGGTAGCTCTATTTGTATTAATTTGTATCTATAGTAGATTATGTCCGCTGATCATCCTATCCAGTCTTAAAATCTAAAACTGATGATAATCAGTAGAGGAAATCATTGCTTCAGATCTTATTACCTGACTTTGGGGCTGAAAAGTGTTGAGAGATTAGAACTGAAAACGAAGCAGTGAAGTTGACTTCCTTGACTATCTTACAAAGCTAGCTGCTATAACGGTTGCAGATAATGAAAAGCAAGGAAAAGCATGTCATGAATTAAGCAAATGAAAGGAAATTACCTTGACTGTATGCTTGAAACTTGTGATAGTACTTGGAGATCGTACAAATTTAAAGCAGTGAAGAAGAAAGAATTTTGTGGGTACAATAGCCAAAAATAAGATAAGGTGCTGTGGAGCCTGTCGGCCCTGTAAATTATGAAGAAGAAAGTGAAAATAAAAAGAGGGAAATTATGAAGTCAGCGGTAGGTTCCACAAAGGCAGAATTATTAGTAAGAAGTCCTATTTGTATTACTTTTTCATTTAGATTTTTTTCTTGTCCGCCATTACAGATGGCATTTATTCGCCATTACAGTGGTAGGTTCCATTACAGATGGAAAAATTGAATTGAATTTGAAAAAGAAAATTTTGTTGTATATTTTGTACTTTTTGATTTAAAATGGTATTAGGGTGAATTTCATAAGTTTGTGTAATATTAGCTCTAGATGTTCTTCAAGGCACGAAACTTAACTTGATAATAATGCTAAATTGGTTTGAGAAATATCGAGGAAGCATATAATGATTTAATTTTTTAGTTTTATTCTGTTTTTAATTTGTTATTAGATGTTATTGAATGATAATTTGCTTTACTTATCATATAATTTAGTTATTCAACAACATATTCAAGATTTTATTTTCTAGAACTTTTACAAACATTTTTCTATTTTAGAAATTTTGAGTTTTTTTATAATAATTTTATACAAAATCAGAGTCAAATTGATCGAAGATATAAAAAGATGACTAAAATTATTATTATACCAACTAAAACAAGTGCCCTTAACAGTCGGTTGATAAAAAAATTTCAAAACATTGGTGACCAAATTGTAACTTTTCTTAGTTAAGTGACCAAAACGAAAACTTACCTATAGTTAAATAACTAATTGTGTAATTTACATACCCTAAATTCTTTTAAAAATTTAGTTTAAAACTTTATATATATATATATATATATATTATGTATTAGGCCTTTTACTAACATATATGGTGTCAACCATCAATTGGATCCGGTTTAGTAATGAAATGGCAAAAAAAAAAAACTTATTTTATTTGTAAAATAAGATATATGATTATGAGGTGTTTTTATTTATCAATAATAAAATTTAAACTAGACACACCATGCATATAAAACATTTTATTTTCATTTAAGCTAAAGCAATTTTAGTGTTATAGGTGAAGGCCAAGTTGTTTCACACTACCTTGGATTTCACCATCTTTATTAGCCTCCTTTAAGCTCTAGGGTCTACCAGCAAGACTTTGATGATTTAAAACTGCGAGTGCAAAGAGAAAACAAAATTAAAAAATCAAAATTGGGAGTCAATTATTAATGGTGGATGCCACCAGATAATTAAGATTAAACTTTTAATTGTGGTTTAGGGTATCAATTAAACTTTTAATCACTTAATTTTAAATAATTTTTAATTGAGAAATTTTATTTTAGATAATTATTTGTATTTTATTATTAACACTTGCATGTTTACTACATTGGTTTTTTCTTCTTCTTAAATTGCTAAGGAATAAAATATTTTATGGAGATACTTACGTGGGTTGAAACATATGTTATAGATATTATATATAATATATATTGGTTAATTCAATTAATTACTCGATTTCGAACTGAACTAGCCGATAACCGAAATTTTAAAGAATCAATAATCAACCTTCAACCGAACTAAATTCGGCCATCGACTAATTAACCGAGTTAGATTGATTCGGTCGATTAAGTCGATTTTAAAAGAAAGAAGCAGTTTTAACACACGTTTCGTGCATTATTTGCAAGCCACACTAACTTATGTTGAAGTCAAAGAGCATGTCATCAGGAAAGAAGCTCATTATTCCCTATCTTCCTAACCTGGCAACTCTTGTATTTTCTACTTTTAGGATATTCTACATTTATATAATTTTTGGTAAGTACATAACTTATTCAGGACATGTTCTACTATAGTGTACAATTGACTGGAACCAACATGAACATGTCTACCATCCCTCTATTATGCTTTTATTTTATGTACTATACAGCCAGCACACTTGTTATACAAACATACGAGCTCTCTAAGATTCAACAACAAGTTCAATCCATGAAATAAAGTTAACCTGTGAATTATAATGAAACAAGAGAAGAAAGACAAGCAAACATCATAAAATTCTTACTGTGCAACAATACACCTGAACCCCATTAACTAGCACAACAGAAAAACCATGATCAAAGAATCAAATCCCAAATTCCACCAAAATTGTTATTATATTGGTATTATCTTATTGTTGTTGTTTGGATATTATATAACTATTATTTTATTATTAGCTAGTTTTGTTACTATTTTAGAGGCATTTACTTACCAAGTTGCAATTATCTTTTGTTATTTAAATATAAAGATTATTTTAATGTATTTTTTATTTGATGAGAAATATTTATTTTAATATTTCTAGTGTATTTGATGTATAATATTTTTAAATTTATTTTATATAAAAATAATCTAAAAAACTAATATGATCAAGTCAGGTCGGATCGAGTTTAACATTTTTAATATGAGTCGAGTTTGAACAAAATTTTAGACCTATTTTTTGAGTTGGTCAAATTTGAGTCATTGTCTTTGCAAAACAATTGCCCCCACCCCCACTAACCCAATGTTGGATTGGACCACAACAATCTCTGTAAACTCCAAGGTGTATTAGTTGTCTCTATGTTATTGGAATTTTTATAAATTTTTTAATTTTAAAGTAATAAAATATAAAATTATATTTTATTACTAAATTATATTTTATTACTTTAAAATTAATAAAATTTTGATTTAATTTTTAAAATTTACAAAAATATGAATAATTCAAATAATAAAATTATATTTTAATACTCTCTAATTTTTTTTTTTTTTTATGTTTACCAATGATAAAATCGATCTCAGCAAGCTTTTCAATTTTTCATAATACATGCAATTGCTAGTTTGTTGACCTGCGTGTTGAACTTCAGATTTAATGATCCGTTCCTTAAATTCTAGGTAATGTCAAACCAAGAAGCTGTCGATGCTATCAAAGGCATTAAGGATGCTGGATCTGCTGCAAAGCACCTAACTGAGGAAGCTGTTAAGAGAAACAGCAAGGATGACATTTCCATCATTGTTGTAAAATTTTAGTGATCTGTAAGTGTGGCAACTTCACCTGTTTCCGTATGATAACGAACTCTTTTTTGTACCTTTCTTATGTTGGATACAATGTTATGCATATTTTGTGTGGTATCCTAAGCTTTCTTTACATAGGCAAACTGTAATGAAGGAAACTAAAGTTGAATTTGTAGCATTGGAACATAATATTCTACCAAGCTTTCAATCGCTTTAGCGGTTCAGCCGATTGGATACCTAATCTGCCATGAAATTTCAAATTTGTTCTTGAACAATCTGAATTTCCTTCAGATGGTATCCCTTAGATTCCTTGTTGAATTTTAATTCCGATACCTGAAGTTGTTATAAAATCCTTCATCATGGTATAGAAAGTTGATGTTTTGGTTCTTAAGATTGGTAGCATAAGCTGATTATGTCTGCAATGACTCCCTTTCGATTGCGGGCAAATGCATCCCATAAACTGAGCTTGGATTTTTCAACTTGAGAAGAAGGCTATGACAACCCATCACTGAGCCCTATCTTCCCATAGCAACCCCTTCTTCTTCTTGGTCATCTTCCTGTCATTGTCAAGTTCTTGAGCTATGAAATCCTTATTTATGGCAGCTCTGAAACCTGCAGCTTCCATTGCAGGAGAAGGAGATATAAAAAATGGAGAGTGGTAATGAAATGTTGAAATCAGAGTAGGATGGAAGTGGAAAAAGTTGACGGACCACAAGCTGATGTAAGATAACATTAATTTAACAAATCCTAACAGTCAACTACCTATACCTATACCTGTACCTAAATTCTTAATTAACTATTAGTGTTGTTAAGTTGTTGGATAATTACTTCCTCTCATCCTAAATAAAGAAAATCATTATCTCGAGATTTTTTCTTTTCATTTAGTTTAAATCGTTTTCTGTTTTTCAAAATTCTGATGTAATATCAGATCTTACATGTGTCGTGGACGAGGACAATTTGATATAGAACTATTTGCTTCTATTTTTCTTACAAAAATTGTGGTAATTTACAAATATTTAGAGTTGTGCTAGCATTGCAATTGTTCATTAGTATTTAAATTATGCTAACGTTGAAGGTAAAGTCGTAATGGCCTAAATTTAAGGTTATCGGAATAATGATTTTGTAACCATAAATTCTATTTAAAGAGAATTTTATTTTAATATTTTTGCATGAATATTTATATAATAGGAAAATCGTATTAAAATATCAATAGAAAAATTTTACCGATTTAGTGGTTAGTTAAAAAAGGAATTATTGAAGAAATTACGAAAAAATAAGGAATCGAGACCTTGATCTCATAAAATTGAGTAGGAAATATTTTTATAAATATTTATAAAATGTAAGTAATGTAGTATTAAAATTTCGTTAGAAAATTTTAACGTTTAGGTAGGTAATTAAGTGAAAAGACTAAATTAAAAAGGTGTAAAAGTTATTAGAAATGATTAAATAGCTTAAATGATAAAAGAAAGGGGCTTAAAAGGAAAATAGACTGAAGGTCTATTTGGGATGGACGGCAAGGGCATGAAATCAGTAAGAAAATAAGGAGAATTAAGGGAAAAATTGGAATTTTGCAAAAATTACTTAATAAAGCTAGGAGTAAAGTGAAATTATCTAGATTTCTCTTTATTTTTCTGCATTATCATCAGCAAAAACACCATAGAAGGGTTTCTCTAAGCTGGGTTTTTCATATTTTTACTGCAAGTAAGTTCAATTCTTGATTATTTCTTGAAATTTTTGTGTTTTTGTGACTTTTACAACTAGGTCCACTTGTTGAATTCATTAGTTTTAGATTTTATGAATGAAGTTGGAGGTTGCTATGAATATGTGCTGGAAGTATATGATGATTTATCATGGAATTAGAGCTTTAAATTGTTTATATGCTGATTTTATTGAAAGAATTGAATAGAAAGTGAATGTTTGGGACCTAATTTTAAAAGAATTTGAAGTTAGGGTTTTTATGTGGAAATTCTGAATTCCAGTAGTTTTGAAATAACTTATAA
Organism: Gossypium rotundifolium; assembly: GCA_025506655.1. NCBI lineage: Eukaryota > Viridiplantae > Streptophyta > Magnoliopsida > Malvales > Malvaceae > Gossypium > Gossypium rotundifolium. The sequence continues at coordinate 8,193,853 of CP106726.1, forward strand.
TGACTAGGTAAAGTATTAATTTAGAAAAATTAGCTTAATTGAGTGGTTAATTGAGAAAGAACTGAATTGGATAAACTGTGAAATTTGGGGCAAAATGGAAATCAAAACTTTGCACTAAAACAGTTTTGGACGGCAGCAGTAGTCTAACTTTGAAAAATCACCAAAAATTGTAGAAACTGAGTTAAGAGGATGGATAAAATATGAAATTAAAGCTTATTGAGTCTAGTTTCTTATAGAAGAAACGGTGTAAGCAATGGAATTATAAATAATGAGATATAATAGGTTTTGTGAGACAAGATTAGAATAATTTCGGGTTCCCCTATTCTGACTTTGAAAAATCATAAAAAATTTAATAAAAATAATTAGGGGCTTAAATTTATATTTTTAGAATCCTGAATGAGTCTATTTTCAATAGAAACAAACGAAAACATCATCCGAATCCTATATGAAGAGATAATTAATTTTTAGTGAAGAAGGGTCTGGACTATTAGATAGCAGAAAAAGGGTGACTTTAAAGAATAAACTGTACTTATTGGCTAAATAAAAAATTCTTGAAATTTTATAGTAAGAAGATATATGAGTCTAGTTTCAGGAAAAATTAGCGGATCCTAATTTGGAGTTCTGTAGCTCAAGATAAAAATAATTTAGTGACTATGACTCAAGTAGACAGCTTTGAATGAACTATAAACAATAATAGAATTATAGTGAATGCTACATGTAAACATGAAATGTATTGAATCGATGATTGAATTTATTTATTTAGATCCGAAAAACTCAAATACGAAGCTAGATCGAGGAAAGGAAAAAGTCCCGGATTAGTAGATTTTGTATACGAACTAGTATCGAGGTAAGTTCATGTAAATTGAATTATATTCTTAAATGCTTGAAATATATGTTTATTGATGTGAATAAGATTTGGATGTTTATTATATGATAATTGATGAAGTATTGATATTCTTGATGAAAATAGAAAATAAATCTGGTTGAATGAAAGGAAAATTCGATGGATCTATGAAAAGGAATTGACGGTAAAAGGATCTAACTTGGACGGGTAATCCTATCCTGATATAACCCTCACGAAGAATATGTGGAAAATAAATTTAGCCCGGACGGGTAATCCGAATTAGGGTCGAATTTAGCTCGGATCGTAATTCAGATCCAAGCTCATTAGAGTAATTGTCGTTTGAGGATTTAGCTTTGGTGGTAATCTGACAATACTCTATGAGTTTATATTCTGAGGATTTAGCTTTGGGTGGTAATCCATTGTAAGGATGAGGTTCATGGGAGTGTGCTCTCTGAAATAGAAATGTGCATATGAATATGAATTGACGGACCAATTTGTACACTAAAGTGTACATCTGAAAATTCGTCGAAATTTCGAGAAATTCAATGGGATAAATATGAAAAAAAAAAATAGCAAGGAAATGGAAATCATGGTATTGATGAGCTCATCAATCATGATATATATTATTGATATATAGAAATTATTAGACTAACTTGAATATTGAGTTTGTGCATGTTAGGGTAATAATCTATAATGCATTGAATGGATATATGAATGTTTATTGCATTGTTATGGAAATATTGGGTAAGTATAATTCTTGTTGCATGGGCTTACTAAGCACTAAGTGCTTACCCTGTTTCCTTTTTCCCTGTTTTGTAGTGTTAATAGCTCGGAGGTCGGATTCGGTGGGAGACACATCACACTATCAACCTCAAGATTTCGGTATATAAAGAAACTTTATTTTGGAAATCAATGGCATGTATAAGCTAATAAAGTAGATGTTAATATGAAATGAATGTAAGATCGACCATTGGTATGGCTAACAAATTTTAGTTTTAGTCAGTAATTAGGTTATCTTATAAATATGCATGGATCTATTTTGAAAATATGGTGAATTGGATTGGTTGATGTGGATTGGTCTCGGTTTAAAAATTTGCAAGGAAGGCTAGATATTTATAAAGGGGTTATATTGAATATAAAAAAAAATTCGTAAACTCCGGTAATGCCTTGTACCTAGGGGTGAGTATTCGATCGAGTCAAGTCGAATCGAGCCAAAAATTTTCGAGTTAGTCGAGTTGACAAATCCTATTTTAGCAACTGAACTCAATTTGAATTTTTTTCAAATCAAATCGAATCGAGTCAAAAAATTTTGAGTCAAATCGAGTCGAGTTAACGAATCCTATTATTTATACTTAATGTTGCGTTTAGATGGACCGATTATTTAACTAGTAGACAAAGTATAAGATTATTTATACTTACTGGGTAAACATTTATCAAAACGGCGTAGTTTTGTCTTTTCTTATTCGGATTTTCGGATAACTCGAATTGTGTAATTCATATTCGAGTTAAATCGAAAAACTTAATTTTTTATTTGAGTTGATCTAAATAACTTGATTAACTCAAATAAATCGAACTATTTAATTCAAAATTTAAATTTTTTATCGAGTTTTTTGAGTCGAATCAGATTTTGCTCACCCCTACTTGTACCCTATTCCGACAACGGATACGGGTGAGTGGTGTTACAAAAGCAATTGTTTGAAATTAAGCTAATCTCGGAGGCGATAGAAATTATTTAGGACTATACTAATGTAATAAAGCGAGCTACCGTTCGATGAATGATCTTTAGTGAAATGAAAATGAACCCTTGGTGGAAGGGGGCCTTTACCATGGGTGGATATTTTGATGAGTCATATCGTGTATGGTACTATTGAACTGAATCTAAGTCTTGACTTAAAATTTTTTTATTGGTATATTGATGGATAGTGCTTTCGTTTGTCTTATATGAACTTCACTTTGTAGTTTGATGGATGGTAGTCATTGACTTTTGGTGTTATGTGGAGCTCGATTGTCGATTTTTGGTGTTATGCCTCACCTCTACGGAGGGCTGCTGAACGATTCATTAAGGGTTCCAACTATCAATTTTTAAAATGTATAAAAAAGGCCCAATAATATTTAAAAAAAAACAATTAAGCCCCTGGTTTTATTTTGCACTCAATTGAGTACTTGAACTTTCAAAATACTTCGAAAAGGCCCTCAAACTTTTTCAAAAAAAGTAATTAAGCCCTTGCTTTTCTTTTTTTTTTTTTTTTTTGCTTTTTACACTCAATTGGGTACAAGAACTGTCAAATACATCAAAAAAACCCTTTGACCGTTAACTTTAACAGTTGACTATTAAACTTTAACAGTTGACCATTCAAGTACCCAATTGAGTGCAAAAAAAATAGGGGGCTTAACTGCTTTTTTTTGGAAAAAATTTGAGGACCTTTTTGATACAATTTGAATGTTCAAGTACCCAATTGAGTGCAAATTAAAAGTTGGGGCTTAATTGCCTTTTTAAAAAAATTTGAGGACATTTTTGATACATTTTGAAAATTTAAGTACCAAAGTTAGTGCAAAATAAAAGCAAGGGCTTAATGGCTCTAAAATATGAGGCGTAAGTGTTTTTTATTAAAATATTTGTTTATAAAAATATAGAACTGTAAATGAATAGAAGATTCGATGAACATATTCGCGTATATATGTGTGTATATATTTATTATTTGTTTGTTTATTATTTATTAATATTGCAACAAGATAATTTGTACAGTTGGGTGATCAATTTTTTTTTAAAAAAATAGTCAGATGACCAAAAAAAAAAAGACAATAAGTGAGTGACCACATTAAAAAGTTGATAGTTGGATTGAAAAAAAAATGTAATAATTGAATAGTTTGTGATGTAGTTTACCCAAAATAAAAATAAAAACCCTACACATCATCAAAATCATTTGTTGGACCCAAGCCCATTTGGCTTTTAACGTCACATTCATGAGTAAATAAATAATGATAAACTACATAGTAAGTTACTCTAAAATATTTTAGTCACTCTAATTTTTTGTTAATTTAGTCACTATAATTTAGATAATTATTTGAATTAATCATTACTGTTAAAATTTTCGTTAACTCACTAATTGATTGTTGACATATCATTCTTTTTCATTTTTGACTAAAATTAAGAATTTCTCTATAATTAGTCCAAAACACTTTCTTGTAGCAAAGCCTCAAAGGTAAATTTATTTCACAACCCCTCTATTTGATCTTTTTTAGCTAAGAAATTTTGGGTTCCTTTGGTTTTTTTCATTTGTCCTTAAAGATTGATTTTTTTTTTTCCCTTCCCCGGATCCCGAACTGAGTCCATGAAGAAGTCAATTTCTACTCAATCCTTTCCCAAGCTTGTTACCGTTTTAGCTTCCTTGTTGCATCTAGAGGTGTGCATGGGCGGGCGAGTTTGGGCAGGGCTCAACTAAAAATTTAGGTCCGTTCATTGGGCTCGAACCTGGCCGGGCCGGGCCCAAAAAATGGGCCTAATATTTTGCCCAAGCTCGGCCCATATAAAAATGCTAAAATCTAGGCCAAAAGCTAAGCCAGTATTAATTTTTATAATATTTTATATTATTTTTAAATATATATAGTACATCAAAATACAAAATAAATCAAAATAAATATTTTCAACAAATTGAAAATAAATTTTAAAAATATGTAGACTTAAATAACACTAAAATAGATGCAAGTTAACAAGCAAATGCCTCTAAAATAATAACAAAATTAACAAATGTCTTTAAAATAATAACAAAATTAACAATAAAATAAGTTTTATATAATATCTAAACAATAACAACAAAATAATAGAAACATAATAGTAAAATGGTAGTAAAATAAGGAGAAAATAATAAGAAAATATTATTAAAAATAGTTTTTTCATTTAATGAATTTGGGCGGCCGAGCAAAAAATGCCTTACCCGAGCCCGGCCTATTTTTTAAATAGGCTTTATTTTTTTGTCCAAGCTCATTTTTCGGGCCTATATTTTTGTCCAAACCCTCCCACATTTCGGGCGGGCCTTCGGGCCGGGGGGCCGCCCGGCCCATGCACACCTCTAGTTGCATCCTTTTCACCTTGTTTAGCTATTGACTATGTTCTAATCAAGAAGATTCTCGATGAAAAATCTGAGCTATCCAATAACGATAAGTGAAAATGGACCCTAGATATCGGATCCAAGTTCCTTGTCTGAAAAATTAAACTAAAATATATTATTTAATGTCACATGTATTGTATGTGATTTTACATATATATTATTTAATTAATTTTAAATATTTTATTTTAATTACAATAATGAAAGTAAAATATTTTTATTTGAATTATTGAATATAATTCAAATATGTTAACTTATAAATTCAAATATTATAATAGACAAATGTGAAATTATAACTAATAATTATAAATTAAATTATAATTATTTTAAAATATGTTATTATAACTTCTTTTTTCTTCAATTTTTTTATTTTTAAATATGAATATTATAATATGATGGAAAATAAATAATATTTTATAAAATAAAAAGTAATTATAAAAAAATAAAGTTTTAAACTTTTATAAACTAAAATATAATTATAGTACAAGTTTATTTTATAAAGTAAAATGTAATTATACTACAAGTTCTAAATATGATATCTAATGGATTAATTTTTTAAGTTGCATATTTTAAAATTTTAAAAAAAGAAATCATTTCAACTTATATGCTTTTCAATGTATAAATGATTGATAGAAGATAAGACAAATAATTTTATATAATAGACCGTTATAATATTTGATTCTCGTCATCTCAAAATAAGTTTATAATTTAATTGGTTTATATAAAAATGTAGAAGGTTATTTTGGGAAGTACATTTATTTTAAAACAAATAAAATTATTTTTTAGAGAAGAATAATAAGATGTAAGGAATTTAATGTTTAAAATATGGAAACAACCGAAGAGATATGGAAATGAAGTTATTACAATGGAAAATGAGTCGGTTCTTATGGTGGCTGCTTAATTCCTCAATCCTCTTAACCTAATCCATCATTTCTTTTTTATCCTCTCTTTTGCACTTTCCTTCGGCCTCCTACTCTCTTCTACTTCTTTGGCAGCAATAGAGGCCACATCATCTTCAAGCCAAAATAAAACAAAACATGAAATTGTATTAAAATGGAGAAGTTTGATTTATAAAATAAATATTTTTATTATAGATATGAAAATTTAGAAGGTTATTTTGGGAATTATATATATATATATATATATATATATTAGAGAAGAATAAGAGAATAGAAGGAAAAAGAGAAATTAGGTTTATAAAATAAGAAAATATAACCTAAATTATAAATGGTTCATACCTTTGCTTCCAAAGGGGTTGAAGAACATCTTTAAAGTTTGGATGGTCACCCCACTCCAACGATTCCCACCATTCTGTGCTTGACAAGATGGTAAGAGAAGGTGGAGCATATGCAAATGGCTGCCCATTGCCAACAAGGGGAACAAATGGAGGAATTCTCTTCAGTTCATCACAAAGTTCAACAACTTTGATAAGTTGGAGAGAATCACAAACCATCACTCCACTTTTGCTGCAAATGCTATTCAAATTTGGTAATAAGGACAATTCCAACTTTCTCAATTTGGGAAGATGGAATTTGATTAATGCATCACTCCCTTTTTCTTCAACTTCTGATGTTGCTGCTCCCAATATTTCTACTAGCTGAATACAACCAAACACATTTATTTTTTCCAGGTTTTGGAGATTTGGAAGCAACCAATGTGGAAGCAACGTCTTCATTCTGAAGCAGTTCTTCATAATAAATTTCTTAAGATGGGAAAAGGTGGCAGACGGAGCCAATGTTGATGTTGTTGCTGAACCAATTTCTGCATCTTTCATAATAAGGGCACTCAACTTTGGCAGACCATGAAGCTCCAACACCTCGAGGCTCTGAAATGGATGAGCGGAAGAAAAGGCAAAAGAGGACAGGGAAACAACACACTCTATCCCTTTACAACTCCTAACCCTCAAGACAATCGCATTTGTGAAGGAAGAATTATCATCGACTAAGCTTCTCAAATAGTCGCACTCAAAAATATTCAACTCTTGAATTTCAATTGGGTGCATAATTAACTCCCCTTCCCAATTGTGGACTCCTTCAATTGTTACTATTTTATCTCTTTTTCCAAGAGTCCCAACCTTACGAATAGCATATGGGCCTTTTTTACTATTGAGCTCACCAGTAAATGGTACATGATGAGACTTTTCTTACTTTGTTGCATTGAGGAGATGAACTTATTGAATTCACTGATGTCTTTGAAACGTCCAGTAAAGCACTCCACCTTCTTAAATGTTCCAACTCCTCTGCTTTTAGACTTATTTTTTCATTCTTCACATCAAAACTCAAGTGCTGAAGGTGAACGAGTTTTGGTAAAATTCCAGCGGGTATCTCTTTCAGAGTGGACACTCGAAGATCAAGATATCTTAGCTTTATCAGCATATCCATGCCTTCAGGGACTTCCTCAATTTTAGTCCAAAAAAGGTCCAACTTCTTCAATTCTTGAAGCATCGAAAGACATGGCAGATCTCTTAATTCTTGACAGAAACAAAGCGACAATGTTGTGAGGTTCTTTAGTTCAGAGATGGAATTTGGTAAACTCTCGATCTTTGTGAAGGACAAATTGAGAACACTAAGACAAGGCATGTTTGTGAAGAAAGAATTTGAGATCTTCTTTATAGGGTTTTGCTGCAATAACATGGTTGTGAGCAGTTGACATTTTGTAGGCAGCACATCTATGAGAATTTCTGATATGGAGTTACACATAAGCGATACTTTCTCAATATCCGGACTCCATTGCTCCTTTCTTGGTAACTCTTCTAATTGCAAGCCTGCTTGTACCATATATCGAGGATTCATACTTGTGATCGACAATGCCATGTCTCTCACTGCATCATGCATCTTTACGCCAGGTCGACCAACCTTTGTGATAATATTTTCCAACAAGTAATTATCTTCCAACTTCTTCAAAATAACATGGCCCTTGTCTTTCATTTCTTGTCTTGTACCCATATCATCTATGAATCCCTCTTCAATCCAGCACTCAATTAGATCATCCTTTAAAATTTTAGAATCTTCGGGATAAACCGTACAATACAAAAAACAATCTTTTACTTTCTCATCTTTCAAGTGATCGTAGCTAAATTTCAAGCGCTCGATTACCTCAGCTTCCACTCCTTTCACTTTCCCTAATCTCTCTTTCAAATCTCTGAGTGCATTTTTCCAAATACGAGGGTTATATTCTCCTTTCATGGTACCAGCTACCACAACAATTGTAAGAGGTAGACCCGCACATTCCTTGACAACAAGCTTCAGAGTTGGCATTATAGTTGGACTTTGAACTATGTTAGGTCCAACTTTATTCAAGAATAGTATCAATGCCTCTTCTTCTGGAAGGGACTTCACTTTTATCACCTTACAACCCATATAGTTACAGACATGCTCCGAACGGGTTGTCAACACCAACTTGCAGCCATTGTTGCCACTCGGCTCGGGGATCCCAACTTCCTCTAGAGAGACTTTACCCCACACGTCATCTAGGATTAGAACATGCTTTCCTACTTTCTTCAGCATTTCTGACAAGATTGCAGCTCGTCTGAGCTTGTCTCCTTCTCTGGGCCAATCTTCCTTCAACTTCAAAGCATCTGCAATATAATCTTGTACCTTCATGACATTGAACTCCCTTGATATGGTAACCCAGATTACCCTTTCGAATCTTTGTTGTTTCAAAAGATCATTGTGGATGTGCTTCATGATAGTGGTTTTACCCACACCGCCCATCCCCCAAACCCCAATCTTGCTAACCTCCTCCTGCATCAAACATGCCCAAATCTTATTTCTGACGGCTTCCTCTCCAACTAGTTCTGATGTTGGCAGTGGCAACCCAGCACTTGGACCATCCATGGCAAGACCTTCAGAGGCATTAGGAGCTTTATCAAGAAATTCCTTCATTTCTCGAGTCTTTTCATCAACCAGCTTCCCGTTGCAAGCACGACAGAGATATCTCCCGTTACTGACTTTGTTTTCAACAACTTGTGCTTCCCTAATCATCTCTTTCACAGCTTTCAACCAATTTTCAACTCCCTTCTTCGGTATCTTCGGCAGAGGATGAAGAAGCTCTGCTTTCAATTGCAGCTCTATATCTTCCATTTTGCAATTCAATTCATCTCTGATCCTCTTGAAGTTTCTCACATAATCGTTCAGCTTTCTGTGATATTGCAAATATTTACAAACAGGAGTTCCGAGACAATTTGCAATGCCAACAACAGGCTCTGCGTACTCCATTGCTATGTCTGTGAATGTACAACAGTAGCATATATGAAAATATGTATTTCCATTGTATTTCCAGAATCAACCTCTGAAACTATATAACATGCTAGATTCAAGTGTGCAAGAGTTGATTACAGAATATTAAGAGCTAAAATGTTTAAAAGTTTCAGATTTCAACCTTATATTGCTTCTGGGTAGCTCTTTTTGTATTAAAATCTAAAATCGTTGACAATCAGTAGAGGAAATTATTGCTTCGGATCTTAATACAACTATTCATCTTTCTTGGTATGTGAAAAGCAAAGGAAATCATCTTTTTGTATTAATTTCTATCTAAAGTAGATTATGACTCCTAAAAATCTAAAACAGTTGATAATCAGTAGGGGAAAATCATAGCTTCAGATGTTATTACCTGAGTTAGTGGGTGAAAAGTGTAGGGAGAATAGAACTGAAAATGAAGCAGTGAAGTTCAGTTCTTCCTGGACTGTCTTACAAAGCTATAAGAGTAGCAGATAATCAGAAACAATGATTTCAAAGTCATGGATTAAGCAAAGAAAAGCAAATGAAAGAAAATAAGGTTGAGAGGATGCTTGGAATTAGGGATACACAACTTGAAATTAAATAATAATAATAATAATAATAGTTACAACTTGAAATTAAATATACAAGTAAATGAGTTGTATTAGGTTTAGTTATTACTATATTATTTGCATTCTTCAACTTGTCAGTTTTAAATTTTGGATTCTGGACAATTTCTTACATATCCTACCTTTTAAATTCGAATAATTTTAGTCATTAATTTTCAAAATTTTCAAAATTAAATAAAGTGAGAGAAAATGAGGGTAATTTGTTTTAAATCCTTCAAATTTTCTCTATATTATTTATATCAAAATATCCAATACCCATTCTTTAAAAAGAATATATATATAAATTACGAAAAATTTTATGTCTCTGTTTTTGCCTCTTCTATTTCTTGACGTAGCTTTTACATTATAAGAAACTATAAAATTTCGAACCTAATTTATTTTTATAATTTTGGTTTTGAAAAATAATTTAAATGTAATGAAAATTTGAATTGAGTTTAAAAATAAATTTTTGTGGTATATTTTATATTCTTTTGATTAAAAAAATGGCATCAAGGATTAAGAGCAGCTTTTTACATAAATAAAGGATAATTCATTTAAAAGCATACTAAATGTGAGATTAAAATATGTTACTTTTACGGTTTATCACAATGTAATCAAGTTCCTTTTGAACTATGTTAGGTTGATATTTTATGTATTTTTGATACTAACTGAGCTGATTATTTCAGCTTTATTCAAATGTACAAGTTAAGCTTTACTTGTTTCAAAGCTTAATTAGTGGTAGTAGGTATTGGTTAGGTTACCATACTGATTTTGATAAGCTGATAGCTTGGTTTATGTATTGGTATTATGCCATTTTTCAGATTTGAATGAAATCTTGTGAAGTTTTTCTTCCACATGCTTCATAATTCTTAGTTTTGCTTTCTTTTCTGTTTTGTTTTCTTTGCTTTTGTTTCTTTTGCAAGTCACGAGGCTTGCTGCTCAAGCTTCGGCTAAATTTGTTGCTTCCTGTTCATTACACCAACAGGAAAGCATATTGTTTAACAGATACAAATATATTGGAACAAGCCATTGATTTGGGCAAAGGGGGTTCAACAGAAGTGAGAGTAGTATTGATAAACTGCCAGAAACTGGTAATAGCAAATGTTGGCTATTCCCAGGCAGTGATCTCTAAGAAAAGTGTGGCGAAACAACTTTCAATTGATCATGAGCCCGCTTTTGAAAGGGAGAGCATTGAAAATAGAGGCGGTTTGGTTTCGAACTTTCCAGGTAATAGGTGCCTGATCTTTTGGGGATGACGCTCAAGGTTACACCAGCTTTTCCTGATATTGTTTTTGTTTCAGGGGATGTCGCGTGTGTTGACGGTCAGCTTGCGGTGGCGAGAGCATTTGGTGACAAGAGTTTAAAGAAACATCTTACTTCAGAGCCAGATGTGAGCATTGAGAAAATCGATGATGATACCGACTCATAATATTGGCTAGTGATGGTTTATGGAAGGTAAGCCCTATCTAATCACATTTTTCTTTTATTGAACCTACGTGTTGAACCTAAGATTTAATGGTCAGTTCCTTAAATTCCAGGTAATGTCGAACCAAGAAGCTGTCGATGCTATCAAAGGCATTAATGATGCTCGATCTGCTGCAAAGCATCTAACTGAGGAAGCTGTTAAGAGAAACAACAAGGATGACATTTCCATCATTGTTGTAAAATTTTAGTGATCTGTAAGTGTGGCAACTTCACCTGTTTCCGTATGATAACAAACTCTTTTTTGTACCTTTCTTATGTTGGATAGAATGTCATGCATATTTTAATTTGTAGCATTGGAACATAATATTCTACCAAGCTTTCAATTGATTTAGCGGTTCAGCTGATTGGATACCTAATCTGCCATGAAATTTCAAATTTGTTCTTGAACAATATGAATTTCCTTCAGATGTTATCCCTTGGATTCCCTTGGATAATTGAATTTTAATTCTGATACCTGAAGTTGTTATAAAATCCTTCATCATGGTATAGTAAGTTGATGTTTTGGTTCTTATGATTGGTAGCATAAGCTGATTATGTCTGCAATGACTCCCTTTCTATTGTGGGCAAATGCATCTGATAAACTGAGCTTGAATTTTTCGACTTGAGAAGAAGGCTGTGACAACCCATCACTGAACCCTATCTTCCCATAACAACCCCTTCTTCTTCTTGGTCATCTTCCCTATCATTGTCAAGTTCTTGAGCTATGAAATCCTTATTTATGGCAGCTCTGAAACCTGCAGCTTCTATTGCAGGAGAAGGAGATATAAATAATGGAGAGTGGTAATGAAATTTTGAAACCAGAGTAGGGTGGAAGTGGAAAAAGTTGAAGGACCACAAGCTGACATTAATTTGTCTCATGTTTGCTTTATGCAGTTCAGGATTTAATCCAAAAAGAAACAGATGTAAGATAACATTAATTTAACAAATCCTAACAGTCAACTACCTATAACTATACCTAAATTCTTAATTAACTATTAGTGTTGTTAAGTTGTTGGATAATTACTTCCTCTCATCCTAAATAAAAAAATCATTTTCTCGAGGTTTTTCTTTTCATTTAGTTTAAATCATTCTCTATTTTTCAAAATTCTGATGTAATATCAGATCTTATATGTGTTGTGGACTGAGGACAATTTGATGTAGAACTATTTGCTTCTATTTTTCTTACAAAATTGTGGTAATTTACAAATATTTAGAGTTGTGCTGGCATTGCAATTGTTCATTAGTTTAAATTATGCTAACATCGAAGGTAAAGAAATTGTTTGAAATTCAGCTAATCTCGGAAGCGATAGAAACTATTTAGGACTATACTAATGTAATAAAGCGAGCTACCGTTCGATGAATGATCTTTAGTGAAATGAAAATGAACCCTTGGTGGAAGGGGCCTTTACCGTGGATGGATACCTTGATGAGTCATATCGTGTATGGTACTATTGAACTGAATCCAAGTCTTGACTTAATTTTTTTTTATTGGTATATTGATGGATAGTGCTTTCGTTTGTCTTATATGAACTTCACTTTGTAGTTTGACAAGTGGTAGTCATTGACTTTTGGTGTTATGGGGAGCTCGATTGTCGATTTTTGGTGTTATGCCTCACCTATACGGAGGGCTGTTGAACGATTCATAGAGGGTCCCAACTATCAATTTTTGGAGATATGTCTCACCTCTGTGAAGAGCCATTAAACGGTTCATGGAGGGGCTTGACTATCAATTTTTGGAGATATGTCTCATCTCCGTGAATAGCCATTGAATGGTTCATGGAATGGCCCAAAGGTGACACTGTTGACCTTACGAACCAGGATTACACATGAATGTAAAAAGTTGAGAAACATAAAAAATTGCTAACTTAATTTATAATTTTAATAATTATGTAACCAAATTCAAACATCGAAAATAGTTCAATGATAAATAATTTTAATTGCAAATTAACGACAACTTTATATAATAATGGTTGCATAAAATAAATTATTGATTACATACCCTATTTTATAATCTAAAATATAATTATACCACAAGATCTATAATATGATATCTAATGGGTTAATTTTTAAGTTGCATATTTTAAAATTAGAAATTTTATAAATATGTTAATTTATAATTATTTCAATTTATATTTGTGTTCTAAATCGTGATTTCTACAAATATATGCATGTGATAAGATTTCTAGCATTATTTGAACTTTTCAAACAGTAAAATTTTAATTATTAAACTCATGATATACTCTAAAATTTTTTCAAGCCTAGGTCTGCTTTTGGCCTAGCTCGATCAATCCAAAACCCATTTTCTATTCAAAATAATAAAACTATAATTTTATATTAATATTTATACATTTAAATGTAAATTTAAAATATTTTATTATTTAAATAGATTAATTGTGTAAAAAGTCCTCAAACTTTTAAAAAAAAACAATTAAACCCTTCTTTTATTTTACATTCACTTGGATACTTGAACTTTTAAAATGCATCAAAAAGGGCCAAAAATATTTAAAAAAAAACAATTAAGCCCCTGGTTTTTATTTTGTACTCAATTGAGTACTTGAACTTTCAAAATACTTCGAAAAGGCCCTCAAACTTTTTCAAAAAAGTAATTAAGCCCCTATTTTTTTTTTTGGCACTCAATTGGGTACATGAACTGTCAAACCTATTTAAATTAAATTCAAGTTGGACCAAATTGAGAGTCGATAATCAACTTCTATCCCATATATTTCGCTCTAAAATATGAGGCATATGTTTTTAATAAAATTCAAATTTTATTTAATATAAAATTCTGAAATAATAAACTAGTGTTGAATGTTGAATGCGGTAAAAGACCACAATAATATTTGATTTGATATCATAATATCAAAATAAGTTTATAACTTAAATGTTTTAATTATAAATATGAAAACTTAGAAAGTTATTTTGGGAATTACATATATAATTTTAGAAAAGAATAAGAGAATAGAGGAATGGTAAGAGAGGGAAAATATTTAAAAAGTGGAGGCACTTTGATTTCTCATTTACCTTTGCCTCTCAGTCTCAATGTTCATAACCTCATCATCCATCAGTCATCAACACTTTTATTAATATACATGAAAAATATACATGAAATTTTATTAAAATAGAGAAATTAGGTTTATAAAATAAGAAAATATAAACTGAATTATAAATGGTTCATACTTTTGCTCCTAATTATAACTAATAATTATAAATTAAATTATATAATAGACCATAATAATATTTGATTCTCGTCATATCAAAAATAAGTCTATAATTTAATTGGTTATATAAAAATTAAAATATCTAGAAGGTTATTTTGGGAAGTACATTTATTTTAAAACAAATGAAATTATTTTTTTAGCAAGATGTAAGGAATCCAATGTTTAAAATGTGGAAACAACCGAAGAGATGTGGAAATGAAGTTATTACAATGGAAAATGAGTCAATTCTTATGGTGGCTGCTCAATTCCTCGATCCTGTTAACCTCATCCCTCATTCCTTTTTTTTGTCCTCTCTTTTGCACTTTGCTCTGCCCTCCTACTCTCTTCTACTTCTTTGGCAGCAATGGAGGCCACATCATCTTCAAACCAAAATAAAACATAACATGAAATTGTATTAAAATGGAGAACTTAGATTTATAAACATAAAAAAATAAACTAAACTATAAATGGTTCATACCTTTGCTTCCAAAGGGGTTGAATAACAATTTTAAAATTTGGATGGTCATCCCACTCCAACGATTCCCACCATTCTGTGCTTGACTCGATGGTAAGAGAAGGTGGAGCATATGCAAATGGCTGCCCATTGCCAACAAGGGGAACAAATGGAGGAATTCTCTTCAGTTTATCACAATGTTTAACATCAATAAGCTGGAGAGAATCACAAACCATCACTCCACTTTTGCTGCAACTGCTCTTCAAATTTGGTAAAAGCCGCAATATCAGCACTCTCAATTTGGGAAGATGGAATTGGATTAATGCATCAGCCCCTTTTTCTTCAACTTCTGATGTTGCTGCTCCCAATATTTCTACTAACTCATCACATTGTTGCACCCAAATTTTTTCCAGGTTTTGGAGGTTTGGAAGCAACCAATGTGGAAGCAACGTCGTCATACTTGAGCATCTCCGTACATAAATTTGCTTAAGATGGGAAAAGGTGGTAGACGGAGCCAATGTTGATGTTGTTGCTGAACCAATTCCTGCATCTTTCATAATAAGGGCACTCAGCTTTGGCAGATTATGAAGACCCAACACCTCGAGGCTCTGAAATGGATGAGAGGAAGAAGAGGCAGAAGAGGACAGGGAAACAACACACTCTATCCCTTCACACCACCCAATCGTACAAACCCTCAAGTCAATCGCATTTTTGAAGGAAGAATTATCATCGACTAAGCATCTCAAATAGTCGCACTTTAAAATATTCAACTCTTGAATTTCAATTGGGTGCCTAATTAACTCACCTTCCCAATTCTGGACTCCTTCAATTGTTACTGTTTTATCTATTTCAGGAGTCCCAAACGAATAAATTAAAACTGGGCCCACCCGTAAATGGCACTTGATGAGACTTTTCTTACTTTGTTGCATTGAGGAGATGAACTTATTGAATTCACTGATGTCTTTGAAACGTCCAGTAAAGCACTCCACCTTCTTCAATGGTTCCAACTCCTCTGCTTTTAGACTTATTTTTTCATTCTCCACATCAAAACTCAAGTGCTGAAGGTGAACGAGTTTTGGTAAAATTCCAGCGGGTATCTCTTTCAGAGTCCACACTTGAAGATCAAGATATCTTAGCTTTATCAGCATATCCATGCCTTCAGGGACTTCCTCAATTTTAGTCCAACGAAGATCCAACTTCTTCAATTCTTGAAGCATCGAAAGACATGGTAGATCTCTTAATTCTTCACAGAAACGAAGCAACAATGTTGTGAGGTTCTTTAGTTCAGAGATGGAATCTGGTAAACTCTTGATCTTCGTAGAGGACAAATTGAGAACACTAAGACAAGGCATGTTTGTGAAGAAAGAAATTGAGATCTTCTTTATAGGGTTCTTCTGCAATAACAAGGTTGTGAGCAGTTGGCATTTTGTAGGCAGCACATCTATGGAAATTTCTGATATGAGGTTACACATAAGTGACACTTTCACAATATCCGAACTCCATTGCTCCTTTTCTGGTAACTCTTCTAATTGCAAACCTGCTTGTATCATATATCGAGGATTCATTCTTGTGATCGACAATGCCATGTCTCTCACTGCATCATGCATTTTCACAAAGTCACTCGAGCCATTTTCCAACAAGCAATTATCTTCTAACTTCTTCAAAATAACATGGCCCTTGTCCTTCATTTCTTGTCTTGTACCCATATCATCTATGAATCCCTCCTCAATCCAGCACTCAATTAGCTCATCTTTTTTAATTTCATAATCTTCAGGATATAATGCGCAATACAAAAAACAATATTTCACTTTCTCGTCCTTTAAGTGATCGAAGCTGAATTCCAAACGCTCTATCACTTTAGCTTCCACTCCTTCCACTTTTTCTATTCTCTCTTCCAATTCTCTGAGTGCGTTTTTCCAAATAAGAGGGTCCTCTTCTCCTTTGAATGTACCAGCTATGACGATAATTGTAAGAGGCAGACCCGCACATTCTTTGACAACGAGCCTCAAAATTGGCATTAAAGTTTGATTTTGCACTATGTTAGGTCCAACTTTACTCAAGAATAGTGTCAATGCCTGTTGTTCCGAAAGAGGCTTCACTTGTATCACCGTGCAGCCCATATACTTACAGACATGCTCCGAACGGGTTGTCAACACCAACGTGCAGCCATTGCTGCCACTCGGCTCAGGGATCCCAACTTCTTCTAGAGAGACTTCATCCCACACATCATCTAGGATTAGAACATGCTTTCCTACTTTCTTCAGCATTTCTGACAAGATTGCAGCTCGTCTGAGCTTGTCTCCTTCTATGGCCAAATCTCCCTTCAACTTCAAAGCACTTGCAATATCATCTTGAACCTTCATTACATTGAACTCCTTTGATATGGTAACCCAGATTACCTTTTCGAATCTTTGTTCTTTCAAAAGATCATTGTGGATGTTCTTCATGATAGTGGTTTTACCCACACCGCCCATCCCCCAAACCCCAATCTTGCTCACCTCCTCCTGCATCAAACATGCCCAAATCTCATTTCTGACAGCTTCCTCTCCAACTAGTTCTGATGTTGGCAGCGGCAACCCTGCAATTGGACCATCCATGGCAAGAGCTTCAGAGGCATTAGGAGCTTTATCAAGAAATCCCTTCATTTCTCGAGTCTTTTCATCAACCAGCTTTCCGTTCCAAGCACGCCAGAGATATCTCCCGCTTCTAACTTTATTTTCCACATCCTGTGCTTCCGCAATCATCTCTTTCCCATCTTTCAACCAATTTTCAACTCCCCTCTTTGGTCTCTTCCCCAGAGGACGAAGAAGCTCTGCTTTCAATTGCTGCTCTATATCTTCCATTTTGCAATTCAATTCATCTCTCATCCTCTTGAAGTTTCTCACATAATCATTCACCTTTCTGTGATATTGCAAGTATTTAAAAACAGGAGTTCGAGAGAATTTGCAATGCCAAAAACGGACTCTAGGTAACTCCATTGCTATGTCTGTGAATGTACAACAGTAGCAGATATGAAAATATGTATTTCCATTGTATTTCCAGAATCAACCTCTGAAACTATATAACATGTTAGATTCAAGTGTGCAAGAGTTGATTACAGAATATTAAGAGCTAAAATGTTTAAAAGTTTCAGATTTCAACCTTATATTGCTTCTGGGTAGCTCTTTTGTATTAAAATCTAAAACCGTTGACAATCAGTAGAGGAAATTATTGCTTCGGATCTTAATACAACTATTCATCTTTCTTGGTATGTGAAAAGCAAAGGAAATCATCTTTTTGTATTAATTTCTATCTAAAGTAGATTATGACTCCTAAAAATCTAAAACAGTTGATAATCAGTAGGGGAAATCATAGCTTCAGAACTTATTACCTGAGTTAGTGGGTGAAAAGTGTTGGGAGAATAGAACTGAAAATGAAGCAGTGAAGTTCAGTTCTTCCTGGACTGTCTTACAAAGCTATAGCAGTAGCAGAGAATCAGAAACAATCATTTCAAAGTCATGGATTAAGCAAAGAAAAGCAAATGAAAGAAAATAAGGTTGAGAGGATGCTTGAAATTTGGTGATACACAACTTGAAATTAAATAATAATAATAGTTACAACTTGAAATTAAATATACAAGTAAATGAGTTGTATTAGGTTTAGTTATTACTATATTATTTGCATTCTTCAACTTGTCAGTTTTAAATTTTGGATTCTGGACAATTTCTTACATATCCTACTTTTAAATTCGAATAATAACAATTTTAGTCATTAATTTTCAAAATTTTCAAAATTAAATAAAGTGAGAGAAAATGAGGGTAATTTGTTTTAAACCCTTCAAATTTTCTCTATATTATTTATATCAAAATATCCAATACCCATTCTTTAAAAAGAATATATATATATATATATATATATATATAAATTAAGAAAAATTATATGTCTCTGTTTTTGCCTCTTCTATTTCTTGACGTAGCTTTTACATTATAAGAAACTATAAAATTTCGAACCTAATTTATTTTTATAATTTTGGTTTTGAAAAATAATTTAAATGTCATGAAAATTTGAATTGAGTTTGAAAAATAAATTTTTGTGGTATATTTTATATTCTTTTGATTAAAAAATGGCATCAAGGTCAATTTCATAAGCCTCTATAATATAAGTTTTAGATCTTCTTTAGTGCCACTTAATAGTCAGGTGACAAAAAAACCAAACAATTTCGAAAACACTAGTGACCAAATTGTAACTCTTTTTTAGTTAAGTGACCAAAACGAAAACTTACCCATACTTGAACGACTAATGGTTTACCCTAAATTCTTTTAAAAAATTTAGTACCTTTTTATCTATACTATGTATTAAGTCTTTTACTGAGTTGGTTTAACCAATCAATCGGTCCCAACTCAGTAAGAAAATTACGAAAAAATAATTTTGTTTGTAAAGTAAGATATATGATTATGATGGTATTTTCGTCTTTTCATATTTTTATAAATCAATAAAAAATATCCATAATGAAATTTGAACCAAGGACACCATGCATATTAAACTTTTCTAAAGTCTATTGAGTCATTCACATTTTCTTCGTCCCCCAAGGCTCGTATTCAACTGTTACGCATAACCATTTACATAGTTCTTCATTTTTATTTACATCAGTACACAAGTGGTTCCATGTCATCATACCATTTCATTTTGATATCATTTACCAAGTTTACCATTTATAATCCCTATTAATAGGACTCAAACGAATACACAGATCGTCCAAGCAACACACCAAACTAGCACAGAAGTGCATAATCAAATAAACTGAAGTAACGGAAATTGACACATATAGTGCATATTGGCACATGAAGCACATTCTTGGCGCACAAAACACATACTGGCACACGAGGTGCATCATGGCGCATAAGTGCACAAACTCGTAGACAATCTGATCCTATGACATGTTAACTATCTGACTCAACTAGGCTAGTTAATAAGGTACCAATATTCAATTTCATTTAATAATTCAATACATATATCATTTCATAATCACAACCTTAATCACAATCCAATTCATTATCAATACACATTATGTCTCATTTCATGTAACATATTTCTACTCAGTTTTCCATATCACATATCACATTTCAAAGTAATTCATGTCATTTTCCATTTTATTAATTTTAGTCTTCTATCTCAATATTTCATATCAAGCCTAACACAAAATTCACATTTTCATTATATACTCACCTTGACATTTCCTCATTCAATAAACAATAATGTATATGTAAACAAATAACACGATCCCTAATCATAAAAGTACAAATTGTAGGCTTGCGTCACTCGTCGACAACTCTCACTTTTCCTTTTCCTTTTGAAGGCTTAGTGCCGACGTTAGCTACGTACAATCACGAAACATAAAACACTATCAATTTTCATCCAATTCACAATCAAATACCAAATCATGCCTATTTTACAATTTATTCAATTTAGCCTTAAACTGAGATAAGCAAAACTTTTGATTTAAAGCTTCGGAATAAAATTTGATTTCACATGTATTCATTAGGGACCTTATGCTTTTTATTCCTACCACAATTTTATAAAAAAAAAAATTCATTTTAGTCAATTTTGTCCCTAATGTAAAAAGCTAACAATCAAGTTTTACAATTTAGTCCTTTTGATAACCTAAGCTTAATTTCTATCAATTTCAAGCCTAATTCATTCAATTCTCAACAATGGAAACTTATCAAAATTTCACCAATTGAACAAATCGATACATGAGCTACCTTAATCAAGCTCTCATGACAAAAAAAAACTCTATAAAAAAACAAAATGACAAGAGACTTACTTGTAAATGTTGGTCGAATGAACAAGGTTTCAACAATGGCATTTTTACTTGGCTTTACTCCCTTGGCCAGTTGGAGAAGATGAATATTCATCTCTCCTTCCACTAAATTTGGTTTATATAGCTAGGCTAGTTTATAATTAAGCTTAATTAATTACTTTAATCGAGTTTAATTAACATTAATCTTTAATTAATATTATCTAAGGACATTCAACATCACATCCCACTATCATCTATTTAAAATTGGTCTATAAGCCATTTTAGTCCTTTGGATAATTTTATTTAAGTCCCCAAGCCTTTTCAAATTAAAACTTTATAGCGATTTAACTTTTACAATTTAGTCTCTAGGCCTTAATTAACCTCGTTTTTAACTAAATTATTTAACTAAATGTGGTTCTAAGTCATTAATTTTGGTATTAGTGTATGTTTAGTTCCGATTATTATTCATCTTGCACCTGCAATATCATCTTGCACCTTCATTACATTGAACTCCTTTTATATGGTAACCCAGATTACCCTTTTGAATCTTTCTTTCTTTAAAAGATCATTGTGGATGTGCTTTGTAACAGCCCAAAAATGACCCTAATCGGAAAGGTGGTTTCGGGACCACGAATCCGGGTTAGAAAAATAATTATTATCATTCATTTTATATTTTCAATATATGATTAAGTATGTGTTAGAATATCATGAGGTAATTTGATTGCTTATATACTCGAATTAGGAAGAGACCAAATTGTTAAAGTGGTAAATGTAGCTTTTATTGAAGTATGAGGGTTCAAATTGAATTGTATTCATGTGGTGTGGATTTGCATGTCAATTAATCCTAAATTAAGGTGTTGGACGGCATAATGATGAAATTATATATTAAATTATAATTTTATTAGTTAGTGGAATGATATTAGTAAATTTATATTATTAAAAAAACATAAAGAAACAAAACTAAGTGGGGGTGTTCATCTTCTACCTTGGCCTCTCTATTGCCGAAAAAGAAACAAAAGAAAAGGGAGATTGTATAGAAGCTTGAGTCTCCAATTTCGGTTATTGATGCTTAGATAAGGTTAGTGTTTGATTTTAATTTTTGAAATTCTTTGCATTTTTGAGCTCCTTTCCATGAGTAGTATCGAAACCATGTGGAAATTTTAGATTTTAATACATGCCCTAGGCTATGAATTTTTATGCTTGATGGATGAATATTGATTATATGTTAGGGATTTATATGTTGTGAGTAGGAAGTGTGATTGAGATGGAGTTTGGTGACTTAATTTATGAAAATAAATAGTTGAGGGATCTAATTGTTAAATAAATGTTTTGTAGGGACCTAAATAACGACTAGAAGCATTCGGCCCTCAATAAGCATGATTAAATTTTTGATATTTTGCAATTTGAGTTTTAATGATTAAATTATAAATTTTGTAAGTGTTGGGGTAAATTCGCAAAATGAATAATGGTATAATTTTGGATTGAATTGGATGGATATGTTCTTGAATGAGTCAATTTGAATTGTTTAGATCAAGTACAAAAGGAGCAGGATTTAGATCGGGGAAAAAAAAATTTAACGGATAGTTGGGGAGCTAAATTCATGTCTCTTGAGGTAAGTTTTAAGCATTTGGTTGAACCGAAATTGAATCTATAGTGGTACAATTGCTAAATAGATACAAATATGTTAAATTACTTATTGCCGTAGTATGATATTGAATGATGTATGTACTAGTGAATCTGTGAATTGTATTTATATGAGTTTTGAATTAATTGAGTTGAATGGTTGGATATATTTTAAGGAAAATTATATGTGAAATTGAGATGAGAAATGGTTAAGTGTAATAAGCGATTATATATATATTTATTTAATTTGGCCAAATGTAGTAATGTAAAATTGGAAGAGATAGTTGGTTCGAGTATGTACATTGTGGATATTACATGTTTGGAATGTGATATTATCTTTGTCTATGTGACCGAAGTGAAGATCGAATTAGTAAGCACTGTGTGTGCGGAAATTGAATTACCGAGCACTGTGTGTGCGAGATCGGTTGAAAGGCACCGTGTGTGCGAAAATTTAATTACCGAGCACTGTGTGTGCGAGATCGGTTGGAAGGCACTGTGTGTGCGAAAATTGAATTACCGAGCACTGTGTGTGCGAGATCAGTTGAAAGGCACTGTGTGTGCGAAAATTTAATAACCGAGCACTGTGTGTGCGAGATTGGTTGGAAGGCACTGTGTGTGTGGAAATTAAATTACCGAGCACTGTGTGTGCGAGATCGGTTGAAAGGCACTGTGTGTGCGAAAATTTAATCACCGAGCACTGTGTGTGTGCGATCAGTTGAATAATATTAAGTGTGTGGATTTATCGATCACCTCGAGCATATAGATAAAAAAAAGGTAGTTAAAGGTATCAGGTATGTCTTTCGGTTAACAATTTACTAATTTGAGGTCATGTTAAGTTAGTTATTTCAATAAAGGTACAAAATGTATGACTATTTGATTACCTTGTTTTGGGATTGAATGAACATGAGTTAGATGACAAACTAGAGGGATAATGGTGTTATGTATGTACATGGTTGTACATCTTACCCTTTTTGCTTATAACTTACTAGGCTATTTAAGCTTACTTGGTGTGGTTGTTTCTTTTTATAGATCCGTAAGGTAGTAGCTCGAGCATCGGGAATTCTAGTCGACGTCCAGCACACTATCAAATATTTTGGTACTTTTGTAAATGATCTTAAAGTCAATGGCATGTATAGGCTAAAATCAAATGTTGAGAGTATCTTTTGAGCTATATGTTATTTATGCCATGCGAAATGGCCAAATTATGATGGCTTGATCTTGTGGAATTCGATATTCATGTTTGATTAATGTGAAAAATGCATCTTATATGTGTTTGTGTGTTGATGTGTGGAAAGGTGACTTGAATGACCTTGGGTTGATATATATATGCTTTTTATAAATATGTATGATCATGAATTGTGGTTGAAGGCTATTTGATTTGAATGAATACGTCGTTTAAAGATGAGTAGTTGCACCTAGGTGACATTGTTATAAATAGTCTATTAGATATGTAAAGATGATGACAGTAATTGGTCTTGTATGTGTATTTAATTGTGAGGATTCGGATGTAGTAAATTTTCTAGGAGATGGGCTAAGTTGATTTGGTTGGTTATAGGACACACATATACATATGTATGCAAATTACATTATAGGTTCGGCATTGAGTACATTGCTTCATGGTCATATGTAATGGGTTCAATTAGTGTGCTTGTTCGGTCATGGAAAAATTTTTCTTTGATGGTTGATATAGTTAATGTAACTTCTAAGTTGATTGTAAATGAGAAGTGGTAAGCCATCGGTTGAAGCGTTAATTTCTATATGTCGTGAATAATGGTATTGAGATTATTAGAAGCTAAATGCTCAAATTTTAGATTGTTGTATGCATCATAGGATATGTATATATATATGAATGTGATGGAAATATATATACATGTACATTGATGATATAGCCAAATGAGTTGTGTACCTATATGCTAAAGGTATACTCTAAAGTGTTAGTGATATTAGAGACGATGTAGTCAAATGTGATAATGGTTAATGGGATAGATAAGTTACCACTCATATGTATAAAAGGTTGGTGTTTAAGCTTTATCATATATATATACATATGTATTGAATGCTATGACTCGATATTAATGTAGTAGGGGTGTTACAATTTGATTGGTATCAGAGCTATGGTTTAGTCGATTCTCGGACTAACGAAGCGTGAGAGTCTAGCCATACATGCCATTGTTTTTTTTTTATAATGTGATAGTGTGTTGACTTTTGACAGTGAAATGTAATTGCTTCTTTTATATAATAATGGATCCGGATCCCGATCGAGCAATAGCTGATGATGTCTAGAGTGTGGCGCCTGCTCCCACACAAGGGACAGCGTCGAAAGAATCTCGACCTGCTGCGAGTGGCCCTGACGAGAGGGTAAAATAGGCATTCCATAACATGATGAGTGATTGGTTCAACCATTACTTACGAACCACTCCGGCTGTTCAACCATCCCTGAATCCGAATGTTCCCCCCATAACACCAATTGTACCTCGTGTTGCCAATCCTGAAAAAGTATCTAAACCTCCTATTGATTGCATAAGAAAACACGGAGCTCAAGAATCTAGAGCCGAAGATGGTGACGATGCTGAAAGAGCTGAATTTTGGCTTGATAATACTGTCCGTATTTTTGATGAGTTGTCTTGTGCACCCGATGAGTGCTTGAAGTGCGCCATATCTTTATTACGGGATTCTGCCTACTACTGGTGGAATATTCTCGTATCTGTTGTCCCGAAAGAGAGAGTTACCTAGGACTTCTTTCAGGCGGAGTTCCTAAAAAAGTACATAAGTCAACGCTTCATAAACTCCAAGCGTAAGGAATTTCTCGAGCTCAAGCAAGGCCGTATGACTGTGTCTGAATACGAGTGCAAATTTGTGCGACTTAGTCGCTACACTCGCGAATGTGTATCTTCTGAGGCTGTTATGTGCCGGAGATTCGAGGATGGTCTGAATGAAGACATAAAGCTCCTGGTTGGCATTCTTGAGATTAACGAGTTTGTTGTACTTGTGGAGAGAGCTTGTAAAGCTGAAGAACTGGGAAAAGAAAAACGAAAAGCTGAAGTCGAATCTAAAGATTTTCGGAAGAGATCCGTGGGTAGATTTACACAGATGGCAACAAAGAAGACTAAGAACGATGATAGTCGTCCCAAACCCAATACTGGGATTTCTATTCGTGATTGGCCACCAATGAGTTCTCGAGCTACATCGATGGCTAGTGTCGATAATGCTCGATCGAGCAAACTGAATGTCGCAGTCTGATGAGCGACATTTGAGAGAGTCTTTGGGTAAATCTTTAATCGCGCTTGTTACCAGTGTGGTTCACAAAATCACTTCGTCCGGGATTATCCGGAGACTGTTGAGAAGGGTACTACTCGAATCGCGAGACCCAAAGCGACACTACACTAGAGGTAGATCGACTCGTGGCGGGGGTAAGAGTGGTGCACAGAGAGGGACTTCAGATGCGATTATCCGAAGCGGATACTGTGTATCGGCTAGAGCTTATGCCATCCGTGCTAGAGAGGAGGCCTCATCTCCGGCGTCATTACCGATATTTTACTCTCTTTGATCTTGATGTAATCGCTTTGATTGATCCCGCTCTACTCATTCATATGTGTGAACATTAGTAGTCGAGAAGACTCTACCTGTTGAGTCTACTAAATTTGTGATTCGGGTTTCAAACCCCCTGGGTCGATGTGTATTGGTGGATAAATTGTGCAAGAACTGCCCTTTGATGATTCGTGATATGTGTTTTTCGACCGATTTGATGTTATTACCTTTCGATGAGTTTGACATCATCCTCGGTATGGATTGGTTAACCACTCACGATGTAGTAGTGAATTGTAGACGAAAGACTATTGATGTGAGGTGTCGGAATAATGAAATACTTCGGATCGAATCTGCAGATTTGAAAGGGGTATCAACTGTGATATCCTCATTATTATCTCGGCAGTATTTGAGAAAGGGTTGCGAGGCTTATCTAGCATATGTGATTGACAGCAAAGTAACGGAAAAGAAGATTGAATCGGTACCTATTGTTTGTGAATACCCAGATGTGTTTCCAGAGGAGTTGCCGGGATTGCCACCTATTCGTGATGTGGAGTTTGGTATTGAGTTGGTGCCAGGGACCACCCCGATTTCAATAGCTCCGTATAGAATGGTACCTGCAGAATTAAAAGAATTGAAGGCTCAGTTGCAAGAATTGACGGATAGAGGTTTTGCTCGGCCAAGTTTTTCTCCCTGGGGTGTGCCCATTCTTTTTATGAAAAAGAAAGACGGAACATTAAGAATGTGCATTGATTATCGACAACTCAATAAGGTGACAGTTAAGAATAAATATCCTTTGCCACGCATTGATGATTTATTCGATCAGCTGAAAGGAGCCTCTGTGTTTTCAAAAATTGATCTGAGATCTGGATATTATCAGTTGCGAGTTAGAGAATCAGACGTACCGAAGACTGCCTTTCGAACAAGATACGGACATTATGAATTTTTGGTGATGCTGTTTGGGCTCACTAATACCCCTGCGGTTTTTATGGACTTGATGAATCGAGTTTTCAGACCGTATCTAGATCGGTTTGTAGTGGTATTCATAGATGATATACTGATCTATTCCCGAGATGAAACTGAGCATGCAGAGTATTTGAGATTAGTACTATAGATTTTGCGTGAAAGATAATTATACACGAAATTGTGAAATGTGAGTTTTGGTTGAATGAAGTTAGCTTCTGGGCATGTTATTTCAAAGATCGGTGTTGGGTTGACCCGAGTAAAGTATCAGCCATACTTGAGTGGAAACCCCCGCGGAATATATCTAAAATTCGTAGTTTTCTGGGACTTACCGGATATTATAGACGCTTTGTAAAAGGGTTTTCCATGATAGCAGCTCCAATGATAAAACTGTTACAAAAAGACGTGAAATTTGAGTGGTCTGAAAGGTGTCAGAAGAGTTTTGATCAGCTGAAAACTTTGTTGACGGAAACCCCGGTACTCGTTCAACCAGAGTCGGGTAAGGAGTTTGTAATATTTAATGATGCATCTTTAAATGGACTCGGTTGTGTATTGATGCAGGAGGGTAAAGTCGTAGCCTATGCCTCGAGACAGTTGAAACTGCATGAGAGAAATTACCCGACACACGACCTTGAGTTAGCTGCGATAGTCTTTGCCTTGAAGATATGGTGTCACTATCTTTACGGTGAGAAATGCCACATCTACTCAGATCATAAAAGTCTAAAGTACTTAATGACTCAAAAGGACCTGAATCTGAGGCAGCGACGATGGTTGGAAAAGGCTAACGTGGTTGCTGATGCGCTTAGCCGAAAATTGCTATTTGCTTTAAGAGCGATGAATGCAGGCATGGCTATTGTCGAGGATGGTGCGATCATTGCTGAGCTGAAGGTGAGGCCAATGTTTGAGCAGCAGATTCGAGAAGCTCAAGAAGTTGACAATGCTTTAAAAGAAAAGAAAGATCTTTGTGGTTCGAGTGCGGATTCAGATTTTCGGATAGATGCTGAAGGATGTTTATGGTTCAAGAATAGGATTTGTGTACTGAAGAGCCTTGAGTTAATTGGAAAGATTGTAATGAAGCTCATAACGGTAGGTTGTCGATTCATCTGGGTAGCACAAAAATGTATAACTATCTGAAACAACATTATTGGTGGCACGGTATAAAACGAGACATCTCAGAATATGTGTCGAAGTGTTTAGTGTGACAACAAGTAAAAGCCGAACATCAAGTGCCATCGGGACTACTTCAACCGATTATGATACCTGAGTGGAAATGGGACCGAGTCACTATAGATTTTGTATCGGGTTTGCCTTTGTCGCCAAGCAAGAAAGATTCAATCTGGGTCATTATTGATCGATTGACGAAATCGGCTCATTTTATTCCAGTACGTACGGATTTTTCACTTGATAAGTTGGCAGAGTTATACATATCACAGATCGTACGGTTGCACGGAGTACCAATTTCTATTATATCAGATAGAGATCCGAGGTTTACATCGAGGTTTTAGAAGAAACTGCAGGATGCTTTAGGTACTAAGTTGCACTTTAGTACTACTTTTCACCCTCAGTCAGATGGTCAATCCGAGCGTGTTATTCAAATACTTGAGGATATGTTGAGATGTTGCGTCCTTGAGTTTGGGGATATATGGGAACGATACTTACCTTTAATTGAATTCGTGTATAACAACAGCTTTCAATCAAGTATCAAGATGGCACCTTATGAAGCTTTGTACGGTCGTAAATGCCTTACACCTCTATACTGGACCGAACTAAGTGAAGGCAAGATACACGGGGTTGATTTAATCAGGGGGACGGAGCAAAAATTTAAAATAATTCGAGAAAGTTTGAAAGCTACATCGGATCGCCAAAAGTCGTACGCAGATCTAAAACGAAAAGATATAGAATTTCAAGTGGGTGATCGAGTATTCTTAAAGGTATCACCGTGGAAAAAGATACTCAGATTCGATCGTAAGGGAAAACTGAGCCCGAGTTTATTGGGCTGTACGAAGTTGTTGAGCGTATAGGGTCAGTTGCATACAAATTAAAGTTTCCGTATGAACTAAATAAGATCCATGATGTTTTCCATGTGTCAATACTCCGACGATATAGATCTGGCCCTTCTCATGTGATTAATCCATCTGAAGTGGAAATTCAGCCCGATATGACGTATGAAGAAGAACCAACTCGCATCTTAGATCGTGAAGAAAAAGAGTTGCGAAACAAGAAAATATCTTTGGTTAAAGTACTGTGGCATAAACATGGGGTAGAAGAAGCAACTTGGGAAACCGAAGAATCAATGAAGGGACGTTACCCACACCTTTTTACTGGTAAGATTTTCAGGGACGAAAATTTCTTAAGGGGAGGAGAGTTGTAACAGCCCAAAAATGACCCTAATCGGAAAGGTGGTTTCGGGACCATGAATCCGGGTTAGAAAAATAATTATTATCATTCATTTTATATTTTCGATATATGATTAAGTATGTGTTAAAATATCATGAGGTAATTTGATTGCTTATATACTCGAATTAGGAAGAGACCAAATTGTTAAAGTGGTAAATGTAGCTTTTATTGAAGTATGAGGGTTCAAATTGAATTGTATTCATGTGGTGTAGATTTGCATGTCAATTAATCCTAAATTAAGGTGTTGGACGGCATAATGATGAAATTATATATTAAATTATAATTTTATTAGTTAGTGGAATGATATTAGTAAATTTATATTATTAAAAAAACATAAAGAAACAAAACTAAGTGGGGTGTTCATCTTCTACCTTGGCCTCTCTATTGCCGAAAAAGAAAGAAAAGAAAAGGGAGATTGTATAGAAGCTTGAGTCTCCAATTTCGGTTATTGCATGCTTAGATAAGGTTAGTGTTTGATTTTAATTTTTGAAATTCTTTGCATTTTTGAGCTCCTTTCCATGAGTAGTATTGAAACCATGTGGAAATTTTAGATTTTAATACATGCCCTAGGCTATGAATTTTATGCTTGATGGATGAATATTGATTATATGTTAGGGATTTATATGTTGTGAGTAGGAAGTGTGATTGAGTTGGAGTTTGGTGACTTAATTTATAAAAATAAATAGTTGAGGATCTAATTGTTAAATAAATGTTTTGTAGGGACCTAAATAAGGACTAGAAGCATTCGCCCTCAATAAGCATGATTAAATTTTGATATTTTGCAATTTGAGTTTTAATGATTAAATTATAAATTTTGTAAGTGTTGGGGTAAATTCGCAAAATGAATAATGGTATAATTTTGGATTGAATTGGATGGATATGTTCTTGAATGAGTCAATTTGAATTGTTTAGATCAAGTACAAAGGAGAAGGATTTAGATCGGGGAAAACAAAATTTAACGGATAGTTGGGGAGCTAAATTCATCGTCTCTTGAGGTAAGTTTTAAGCATTTGGTTGAATCGAAATTGAATCTATATTGTGGTACAATTGCTAAATAGATACAAATATGTTAAATTACTTATTGCGAGTATGATATTCAATGATGTATGTGCTAATGAATACAGAATTGTATTTATATGAGTTTTGAATTAATTGAGTTGAATGATTGGATATATTTTGAGGAAAAATTATATGTGAAATTGAGATGAGAAATGGTTAAGTGTAATAAGAAATATATATATATATTTATTTAATTTGGCGAATGTAGTAGTGTAAAATTGGAAGAGATAGTTGGTTCGAGTATGTACATTGTGGATATTACATGTTTGGAATGTGATATTATCTTTGTCTATGTGATCGAAGTGAAGATCGAATTAGTGAGCACTGTGTGTGCGGAAATTGAATTACCGAGCACTGTGTGTGCGAGATCGGTTGAAAGGCACTGTGTGTGCGAAAATTTAATTACCGAGCACTGTGTGTGCGAGATCGGTTGGAAGGCACTGTGTGTGCGAGATCGGTTGAAAGGCACTGTGTGTGCGAAAATTTAATTACCGAGCACTGTGTGTGCGAGATCGGTTGGAAGGCACTGTGTGTGTGGAAATTGAATTACAGAGCACTGTGTGTGCGAGATCGGTTGAAAGGCACTGTGTGTGGAGATTTAATCACCGAGCACTGTGTGTGCGAGATCGGTTGAATAATATTAAGTGTGTGGATTTATCAATCACCTCGAGCATATAGATAAAAAAAAGGTAGTTAAAGGTATCAGGTATGTCTTTCGGTTAACAATTTACTAATTTGAGGTCATGTTAAGTTAGTTATTTCAATAAAGGTACAAAATGTATGACTATTTGATTACCTTGTTTTGGGATTGAATGAACATGAGTTAGATGACAAACTAGAGGGATAATGGTGTTATGTATGTGCATGGTTGTACATCTTACCCTTTTTGCTTATAACTTACTAGGCTATTTAAGCTTACTTGGTGTGGTTGTTTCTTTTTATAGATCCGTAAGGTAGCAGCTCGAGCATCGGAATCCTAATCGGCGCCAAAGACACTATCAAATATTTTGGTACTTTTGTAAATGATCTTAAAGTCAATGGCATGTATAGGCTAAAATCAAATGTTGAGAGTATCTTTTGAGCTATATGTTATTTATGCCATGCGAAAATGGCCAAATTATGATGGCTTGATCTTGTGGAATTCGGTATTCATGTTTGATTAATGTGAAAAATGCATCTTATATGTGTTTGCGTGTTGATGTGTGGAAAGGTGACTTGAATGACCTTGAGTTGATATATATATTCTTTTTATAAATATGTATGATCATGAATTGTGGTTGAAGGCTATTTGATTTGAATGAATACGTCGTTTAAAGATGAGTAGTTGCACCTAGGTGACATAGTTATAAATAGTCTATTAGATATGTAAAGATGATGACAGTAATTGGTCTTGTATGTGTATTTAATTTTGAGGATTCGGATGTAGTAAATTTTCTAGGAGATGGGTTAAGTTGATTTGGTTGGTTATAGGACACATATATATATATGTATGCAAATTACATTATAGGTTCGGCATTGAGTACATTGCTTCATGGTCATATGTAATGGGTTCAATTAGTGTGCTTGTTCGGTCATGGCAAAATTTTTCTTTGATGGTTGATATAGTTAACGTAGCTTCTAAGTTGATTGTAAATGAGAAGTGGTAAGCCATCGGTTGAAGCGTTAATTTCGTTATGTCGTGAATAATGGTATTGAGATTATTAGAAGCTAAATGCTCAAATTTTAGATTGCTGTATGCATCATAGGATATATATATATGAATGTGATGGAAATATATATACATGTACATTGATGATATAGCCGAATGAGTTGTGTACCTATATGCTAAAGGTATACTCCAAAGTGTTAGTGATATTAGAGACGATGTAGTCAAATGTGATAATGGTTAATGGGATAGATAAGTTACCACTCATATGTATAAAAGGTTGGTGTTTAAGCTTTATCATATATATATACATATGTATTGAATGCTATGACTCGATATTAATGTAGTAGGGTGTTACATGCTTCATGATAGTGGTTTTACCCACACCGCCCATCCCCCAAACCCCAATCTTGCTCACCTTCTCCTGCATCAAACGTACCCAAATCTCATTTCTGACAGCTTCTTCTCCAACTAGTTCTGATGTTGGCAGCGGCAACCCAGCACTTGGACCATCAATGGCTAGACCTTCAGAGGCATTAGGAGCTTTATCAAGAAATCCCTTCATTTCTCGAGTCTTTTCATCAACCAGCTTCCCGTTGCAAGCACGACAGAGATATCTCCCATTACTGACTTCGTTCCCTAATCATCTCTTTCACAGCTTTCAACCAATTTTCAACTTGCATCTTTGGTATCTTCCCCAGAGAACGAAGAATCTCTGCTTTCAATTGCAGCTTTATATCTTCCATTTTGCAATTCAATTTATCTCTGATCCTCTTGAAGTTTCTCACATAATCGTTCAGCTTTCTGTGATATTGCAAATATTTACAAATAGGAGTGCCGAGACAATTTGCAATGCCAAGAACAGGCTCTACGTACTCCATTGCTATGTCCCTGCAATGCAGTCATATATAACAGTAACAGAGAATGAAAATCTGTGAATGTATTGGATATTTTATGAAGTATTGATATGTCAGTGTAAGCATGAAAAGGAAAACATGAATGCAAGTTCCAAGCAATGGCGTTTATTTGATGGAGCTATGGATGGGTGGCAGACAGAAACATGATGAAATTTGCTCACCAGAACTAAGCTCTCAATGTATATAAAGTGGTAGATTCAAGTGTGCAACAGTTCATTACAGAATATTAAGAGTTAAAATGTTAACAGTTTTGAGATTTCAACATTATACTGCTTCTGGGTAGCTCTTTCTGTATTAGTTTCAATCTATAGTGGATTAGGTCAGTTGATCATCTTGTCAACTGTTGATAATCAGTAGAGGAAATCATTGCTTCAGATCTTATTACCTGACTTAGTGGCTGAAAATCGTTGAGAGAATAGAACTGAAAATGAAGCAGTGAAGTTGACTTCTTACAAAGCTAGCTGCTAAGAGTAGCAGATAATCAGAAACAATCATTGCAAAGTCATGAATTAAGCAAAGAAAAGCATGTGATGGATTAAGCAAATGAAAGAAAATTATCTTGACTGGATGCTTGAAATTTTGTGATAGACCTTGGACATCAAAAGAAATTTGAAAGATACTAGAACCTTGAATCTGCTCTCAAAATTTGAAAGATAGATATGAGGTCTAATATCCATGGAAATGTCCTTTCAATTCATTCTGGACATAGCTTTTACCTCTTGACATAGCTTTTACATTACAAGAAAAGATAAAATTCTGAATATAATTTCTTTTTACAATTTGGGTTTTGAAAAAAATTAAAATGTAATGAAATTTTGAATTGAGTTTGGAAAAGAAAAATTATGGTATATTTTGTATCCTTTTGACTAAAAATATGGCATTAAGGTCAATTTCATAAGTATTTGTAATATTAGTTCTAGATGTTCTTCAAAAGCATGAAACTCATCTTGATAATACTACTAATTTGATTTAGAAATATTTAGGAAACATATAATAGTCTAACTTTTTCTGTTCTTTTCTTTTGATTTTAATTTGTTATTGGATGTTATTGAATGATGATTTTCTTTATTTCTCATACAATTTAGTTATGAAACAACATATTCAAGATTTTATTTTTCTAGAATTTTTATATACATTTTTATTTTATAAATAATTTTGAGTTTTTTTAATAATTTTATACAAAATCAGAGTCAAATTGGGTGACAAAAAAAATCAATTTTGAAAGCATTAGTGATCAAATTGTAATTTTTTAGTTAAGTGATCA
This sequence comes from Gossypium rotundifolium, assembly GCA_025506655.1. Lineage (NCBI taxonomy): Eukaryota > Viridiplantae > Streptophyta > Magnoliopsida > Malvales > Malvaceae > Gossypium > Gossypium rotundifolium. Next base: position 8,227,915 of record CP106726.1, read on the forward strand.
AAACGAAAACTTACCTATAATTGAATAACTAAATGGTGTAGTTTATCCTAAATTCTTTTAAAAATTTTAGTTTAAAACTTTTTTTATCTATACCGTGTTAAAACCTTTTCTTGAGTTTGTGTCAACCATCAATTGTGTTCCAACTCAGTAAGAAAATTACCAAAAACAAGACAAAAAGAACCAAAATTGGGAGTCCATTGTTATGGTCTTTGCTGCAATATTCAATTATTAATGGTGGATGCCAGCAGATTAGATTGTGGCAAAAGGTGCCATCCTTTTTAGTTGTGGTTTAGGGGTATCAATTAAACTTTTAATCACTCCAAAAACTATTAAAGTGATACCAAAATGTCCTTTTAAATTAAAGTATTTTATTTTTATTTATTTCTTATTTTATTATAAATTATTTATTTACTATATTATTTTAAAATTTTCAATTTAATTTTTATATTATTAGAATCTTAAAATTTAAGTTTAATTTAAAGTTTTTTAATTGTTGAAATTAGATAGGATATGTTTTTCTTTTGGCTTTTTTTTTTTTTTATCAAAGCAATTAGATAAGAGTAGAACTTTAAGTTGACTTGGGATAAATTCCAAATCATTAACCTTAAATCTTAAAATCCGTTAATTATTTTCTTCTATTAATTTTGTAAATTTAATATATTTAATTATAAAATTTGTTGTAACATTTTCAAATATTTACTGATGTTTCAATAACTATAAATGAATGGATGTAATGAATCAAAAGTTAAATCTTTTGGTCATTGGTCAATAATTATATCACTTAATTTTTGAAAAATAATTATATTTTTGAACAGTTATAATATTAGATTAATAATTATATGTCTTTTTAAAGATGTTATTATTAAAAAAGATACCTATTGAAATATGTCTCTCGAAGGCATAAAAATTCCTATAAATAGGAATTGTATTTCATTTAAATCACACCAACAAGTTCTAAAATTCTTTCTATTATTTGATTTATATTTTTATGCAATAAATACTTAAATCCTACTCTCAATTATGTTTGTTTAATTCATGGTTTAATATTTTCTAAACTATTGACCCATGTTTTATATATGTGCTTAAATCGGAGGAGGAATAGACATTGTTTAAGAGTAGATCTAGCATAATTGAGTGGGGTTACATGCAATCCTAGAAATAAGATGATATAAACTACCAGATTAGAGTCAAATCTAATAGAAGCATCTATAGTCGAGCTAATGCGATAATAGGGGTTTTAATTAGAAAGAAATTTCAATTAACCAATCTAGAATCAGTTGCTCTTAGTCTTGAAGAGAGATATTACCATAATTTAGGGATTTCTCCGAATCAAGATACAAAGTGAAGAAATTGTGTGATTTAGATTGATAATTACAGATGAAGTCTAGGTAGATTCTTTTCTAGGTATTGTCTCGCTCATTGGTTGTTAATAGTTTATTTCTCTGATATGTTTTTTGTTGTGTTCTTCAGTTAATTAATTTAGTTAATTTTAATTTTAATCAATCACTCCAATTTATCAGTTAAATAATAAAAAGACAGTAATTACTAGTATTTTTAGTCTTCGTGGGACGATATCTTTACTCATCGTAATTGTACCATTAACTATAAACAACTCAAGTTTAGGCACTCTTTACTTTGTTCACCATATATATTACAGTTTTTACTAATACAATGATCAATCATCTCACAATTACCTCTTTCACTATTACTGTAACAGTTGGACCTCAAATATTATAAATCAAAGATGAACATCAATTATTACTAATAATGAATACAACATTCCAAACAATAATTTGAGAAAATAAGAATGTTTCTATATACCAAAACAACAAAATAAGGTTTGATTGAAAAATAATTAAGGGTGGGCATTTGATCGAATCTAGTAAAAATATTTTCGATTAATCGAGTTTACAGGTTATATTTTATCGTCCTAATTGATTTCAAATTTTTCAAATCAAATCGAATGAAATGTTACAAACTTAAATAAATATTGATAAATTTGAATCATTAATTAACTTATTTAAGTGCTAAAATTATTATTTTAGAAAATTTTAAAATTTTAAAATTTCAACTTTATTATATATTTTAGAATTTTTTAAATATAAATTTTGAAATTTTATAAATATTTTAAAATTTTAAAATTAATTTTGAATTTCTTTTATGTGGCGAGAGACCAATTTTATCCCCATTTGATTATTTTCCCATCTCAAATTTCTTTTCATCTTCCATATTTTCTCATCTAAGCCAAACCCTAATTTTCTACTATATTAACCGCCAATTCACGGCTTAGGATTTTTTTTTTTCCTTTTTTGGTAAGTTCAAGCAATGGCCTTTATTAGATGGAGTTATGGATGGGTGGCTGACAGAAACATGATGAAATTCTGGTCACCAGAATCAAGCTCTCAATCAATAGAAAATGCTAGATTCAAGTGTGCAACAGTTCATTGCAGAATATTAAGTGCTAAAATGTTCAACAGTTTGAAATCTGAATCTCAAGTAGATTATGTCTGCTGATCATCTTGTTGTAAAATCTAAAACTGTTGATAATCAGTAGAGGAAATCATTGCTTCAGATCTTATTACCTGACTTAGTGGCTGAAAAGTGTTGAGAGATTAGATCTGAAATTGAAGCCGTGAAGTTCACGTCCTTCACTATCTCACAAAGCTAGCTGCTATAACAGTTGCAGATAATCAAAAGCAAAGAAAAGCATGTCATGAATTAAGCAAATGAAAGAAAATTACCTTGACTGGATGCATGAAAATTGTGATGGACCTTGGAGATGGAAACAAATTAAAAGCAGTGAAGAAGAAAGAATGTTGTGGGTACAACAGCCAAAGATACGAAGAACAAGAAAATAAAAACAGGGAAATTATGAAGTCAGCGGTAGGTTCCACAAAGGCAGAATTATTAGTAAGAAATCCTATTTGTATTACTTTTTCTTTTAGCTCCCCAATTTCACAAACAAACAAAATAAAAGCTCCCCCATCAAAACAGAACCATTGATTTGGGCGAAGGGGGTTCAGCGGCAGCTTGCGGTGGCGAGAGCATTTGGTGACAAGAGTTTAAAGAAACATCTTACTTCGGAGCCAGATGTGAGCATTGAAACAATTGACGATGATACCGACATCATAATATTGGCTAGTGATGGTTTATGGAAGGTAAGCCCTATCTAATCACATTTTTCTTTTATTGAACCTTCGTGTTGAACCTGAGATTTAATGACCCGTTCCTTAAATTCCAGGCAATGTCAAACCAAGAAGCTGTCGATGCTATCAAAGGCATTAAGGATGCTCGATCTGCTGCAAAGCATCTAATTGAGGAAGTTGTTAAGAGAAACAGCAAGGATGACATTTTCATCATTGTTGTAAAATTTTAGTGATCTGTAAGTGTGGCAACTTCACCTGTTTCCGTATGATAACGAACTCTTTTTTGTACCTTTCTTATGTTGGATAGAATGTTATGCATATTTTGTGTGGTATCCTAAGCTTTCTATACATAGGCAAACTGTAATGAAGGAAACTAAAGTTGAATTTGTAGCATTGGAACATAATATTCTCCCAAGCTTTCAATCGCTTTAGCGGTTCAGCTGATTGGATACCTAATCTGCCATGAAATTTCAAATTTGTTCTTGAACAATCTGAATTTCCTTCAGATGTTATCCCTTAGATTTCCTTGTTGAATTTTAATTCCGATACCTGAAGTTGTTATAAAATCCTTCATCATGGTATAGAAAGTTGATGTTTTGGTTCTTAAGATTGGTAGCATAAGCTGATTATGTCTGCAATGACTCCCTTTCGATTGCGGGCAAATGCATCCCATAAACTGAGCTTGGATTTTCGACTTGAGAAGAAGGCTGTGACAAGCCATCACTGAACCCTATCTTCCCATAGCAACCCCTTCTTCTTCTTGGTCATCTTCCCTGTCATTGTCAAGTTCTTGAGCTATGAAATCCTTATTTATGGCAGCTCTGAAACCTGCAGCTTCCATTGCAGGAGAAGGAGATATAAATAATGGAGAGTGGTAATGAAATGTTGAAATCAGAGTAGGATGGAAGTGGAAAAAGTTCAAGGGCCACAAGCTGACATTAATTTGTCTCACGTTTGCTTTATGCAGTTCAGGATTTAATCCAAAAAGAAACAGATGTAAGATAACATTAATTTAACAAATCCTAACAGTCAACTACCTATACCTATACCTATACCTAAATTCTTAATTAACTATTAGTGTTCTTAAGTTGTTGGATAATTACTTCCTCTCATCCTAAATAAATAAAAATCATTATCTCTAGGTTTTTTCTTTTCATTTACTTTAAATCATTCTCTGTTTCTCAAAATTTTGATGTAATATCAGATTTTACATGTGTCGTGGACGAGGTCAATTTGATGTAGAACTATTTACTTCTATTTTTCTTACAAAAATTGTGGTAATTTACAAATATTTAGAGTTGTTCATTAGTATTTAAATTATGCTAACGTTGAAGGTCAAGCAATTGTTTGAAATTAAACTAATCTTGGAGGCGATAGAAACTATTTAGGACTATAGTAATGTAATAAAGCGAGCTACCGTTTGATGAATGATCTTTAGTGAAATGAAAATGAACCCTTGGTGGAAGGGGGCCTTTATCGTGGGTGGATACATTGATGAGTCATATCGTGTATGCTACTATTGAACATAATCCAAGTCTTGACTTAATTTTTTTTTTTTTGTTGGTATATTGATAGATAGTGCTTTCCTTTGTCTTATATGAACTTCACTTTGTAGTTTGATGGATGGTAGTCATTGACTTTTGGTGTTATGGGGAGCTCGATTGTCGATTTTTGGTGTTATGCCTCACTTCTACGGAGGGCTGCTGAACGATTCATAGAGGGTCCCAACTATTAATTTTTGGAGATATGCCTCACCTCTGTGAAGAGCTATTAAACAGTTCATGGAGGGGCTTGACTATCAATTTTTGGAGATACGTCTCATCTCCTTGAATAGCCACTGAATGGTTCATGGAATGGCCCAAAGGTGACACTGTTGACCTTACTATCCAGGATTACACATGAATGTAAAAAGTTGAGAAACATACAAAATTGCTAACTAAATTTATAATTTTAATAATTATGTAACCAAATTCAAACATCTAAAATGGTTCAATGATAAATAATTTTAATTGTAAATTAACCGACAACTTTATGTAACGATGATTGCATATAAATAAATTATTGATTACATACCCTATTTTGTAAACTAAGATATAATTATACCACAAGTTCTATAATATGATATCTAATGGGTTAATTTTTAAGTTGCATGTTTTAAAATTAAAATTTTATAAATATGTTAATTTATAATTATTTTAATTTATATTTGTGTTTTAAATCGTGATTTATACACATATATACATGTGATAAGATTTCTAGCATTATTTGAACCTTTCAAACAGTAAAATGTTTAATTAATAAACTCTTGATATACTCTAAAACTTTTTCAAGCCTAGGTTTGCTTTTGGCCTAGCTCTATCAATCCAAAACCCATTTTCTATTAAAAATAATAAAACTATAATTTTATATTAATATTTATACATTTAAATTTAAAATATTTTATTATTTAAATGAATTAAGATTGTAAAAGTTCTCAAACTTTAAAAAACAATTAAACCCTTCTTTTATTTTGCATTCAGTTGGATACTTGAACTTTTAAAATCCATCAAAAAGGCCCAAAAATATTTTCAAAAAAAGCAATTAAGCCTCTAGTTTTATTTTGCACTCAATTGAGTACTTGAGCTTTCAAAATACTTCAAAAAGGCCCTCAAACTTTTTCAAAAAAAAGTAATTATTTTTTTTTTTTGCACTCAATTGGATCCATGAACTGTCAAATACATCAAAAAAATCCTTTGACCGTTAACTACTTTAACAGTTGAACATTCAAGTATCCAATTGAGTGAAAAAAAAATCGGGCTGAATTATTGAATATAATTCAAATATATTAACTTATAAATTCAAATATTATAATAGACAAAAGTCAAATTATAACTAATAATTATAAATAATATTATATAATAGACCATAATAATATTTGATTCTACGTCATATCAAAATAAGTCTATAATTTAATTGGTTTATATAAAATTAAAATATCTAGAAGGTTATTTTGGGAAATACATTTATTTTAAAACAAATACAATTATTTTTTAGAGAAGAATAACAAGATGTAAGGAATCCAATGTTTAAAATGTGAAAACAACCTAAGAGATGTGGAAATGAAATTATTCAAATGGAAAATGAGTCAATTCTTATGGTGGCTGCCCAATCCTCTTAACCTCACCCCTCATTCCTTTTTATCCTCTCTTTTGCACTTTCCTCCGCCCTCCTACTCTCTCCTACTTCTTTGGCAGCAATGGAGGCCACATCATCTTCAAACCAAAATAAAACAAAACATGAAATTGTATTAAAATGGAGAACTTAAATTTATAAAATAAATATTTTAATTATAGATATGAAAATTTACAAGGTTATTTTGGGAATTATATATATATATATATATATATTAGAGAAGAATAAGAGAATAGTAAGGAATGGTAAGAGAGGAAAATGTTTAAAAAGTGGAGGCACTTTAAAATGTTGATACCTTAAAAGCTTCCAAAGGGGTTGAAGAACATTTTTAAAGTTTGGATGTTCATCCCACTCCAACGATTCCCACCATTCTGTGCTTGACACGAAGGTAAGAGAAGGTGGAGCATATGCAAATGGCTGCCCATTGCCAACAAGGGGAACAAATGGAGGAATTCTCTTCAGTTTATCACAATCTCCAACAACTTGGATAAGTTGGAGAGAATCACAAACCATCACTCCACTTTTGCTGCAAATGCTCTTGAAATTTGGTAATTCCCTCAAGTACAACTTTCTCAATTTGGGAAGATGGAATTTGGTTAATGCATCACTCCCTTTTTCTTCAACTTCTTCTGATATTGGTGCTCCCAATATTTCTACTAGCTGATGACATTCTTGCACCCAAATTTCTTCCAGGTTTTGGAGATTTGGAAGCAACCAATGGGGAAGCAACGTCTTCATTCTTAAGCATTTGGTTATATAAATATCCTTAAGATGGGAAAAGGTGGCAGACGGAGCCAATGTTGATGTTGTTGCCGAACCAATTCCTGCATCTTTCATAATAAGGGCACTCAACTTTGGCAGATCTCCAAGTTCCAACACCTCGAGGCTCTGAAATGGATGAGCGGAAGAAGAGGCAAAAGAGGACAGGGAAACAATACACTCTATACCTTCACACCCCCAAATCCTACAAACCCTCAAGTCAATCTCATTTTTGAAGGAAGAATTATCATCGACTAAGCTTCTCAAATAGTCGCACTTATGAATAAGCAACTCTTGAATTTCAATTGGGTGCATAATTAACTCACCTTCCCAATTGTGGACTCCTTTAATTGTTACTATTTTATCTATTTCAGGAGTCCCAAACGTAGGAATTAAAACTGAGCCCACCCGTAAATGGTACTTGATGAAACTTTTCTTACTTTGTTGCATTGAGGAGATGAACTTATTGAATTCACTGATGTCTTTGAAACGTCCGGTTAAGCACTCCAACTTCTTCAATGGTTCCATCTCCTCTGCTTTTAGACATTGTTTTTCATTCTTCATATCAGAACTCAAGTGCTGAAGGTGAACGAGTTTTGGTAAAATTCCGGCGGGTATCTCTTTCAGAGTCCACACTTGAAGATCAAGATATCTTAGCTTTATCAGCATATCCATGCCTTCAGGGACTTCCTCAATTTTAGTCCATAAAGGTCCAACTTCTTCAATTCTTGAAGCATCGAAAGACATGGCAAATCTCTTAATTCTTCACAGCGACGAAGCAACAATGTTGTGAGGTTCTTTAGTTCAGAGATGGAATTTGGTAAACTCTTGATATCTGTAAAGGACAAATTGAGAACACTAAGACAAGGCATGTTTATGAAGAAAGAATTTCGGATCTTCTTTATAGGGTTGTTCTGCAATAACAAGGTTGTGAGCAGTTGGCATTTTGTGGGCAGCACATCTATGGAAATTTCTGATATGAGGTTACACATAAGCGATACTTTCTCAATATCCGGACTCCATTGCTCCTTTTCTGGTAACTCTTTTAATTGCAAACCTGCTTGTATCATATATCGAGAATTCATTCTAGTGATCGACAATGCCATGTCTCTCACTGCATCATGCATCTTTACGCTAGGTCGATCAAGTCGATCGGTAATATTTTCCAACAAGCAGTTTTCTTCTAACTTCTTCAAAACAACATGGCCCTTGTCTTTCATTTTTTGTCTTGTACCCATATCATCTATGAATCCCTCTTCAATCCAGCACTCAATTAGTTCATCCTTTAAAATTTCAAAATCTCCGGGATATACCGTACAATACAAAAAACAATGTTTCACGTGCTTGTCCTTTAAGTGATTGAAGCTAAATTTCAAGCGCTCGATTACCTCAGCTTCCACTCCTTCCACTTTCCCTATTCTCTCGTTCAATTCCCCGAGTGCATTTTTCCAAATAAGAGGGTTATCTTCTCCTTTCATGGTACCAGCTACCACGACAATTGTAAGAGGTAGACCCGCACATTCCTTGACAACAAGCTTCAAAGTAGGCATTATAGTTGGACTTTGTACTATGTTAGGTCCAACTTTATTCAAGAATAGTATCAATGCCTCTTCTTCTGTAAGGGGCTTCACTTTTATCACCTTACAACCCATATACTTACAGGCATGCTCCGAACGGGATGTCAACACCAACTTGCAGCCATTGCCGCCACTTGGCTCAGGGATCCCAACTTCCTCTAGAGAGACTTTATCCCACATATCATCTAGGATTAGAACATGCTTTCCTGCATTCTTCAGCATTTCTGACAAGATTGCTGCTCGTCTGAGTTTGTCTCCTTCTCTGGGCCAATCTTCCTTCAACTTCAAAGCATCTGCAATATCATCTTGCAGCTTCATGACATTGAACTCCTTTGATATGGTAACCCAGATTACCCTTTCGAATCTTTGTTCTTTCAAAAGATCATTGTGGATGTGCTTAATGATAGTGGTTTTACCCACACCGCCCATCCCCCAAACCCCAATCTTGCTCACCTCCTCCTGCATCAAACATGCCCAAATCTCATTTCTGACAGCTTCCTCTCCAACTAGTTCTGATGTTGGCAGCGGCAACCCAGCACTTGGACCATCAATGGCAAGAGCTTCAGAGGCATTAGGAGCTTTATCAAGAAATCCCTTCATTTCTCGAGTCTTTTCATCAACCAGCTTTCCGTTCCAAGCACGACAGAGATATTTCCCGTTTCTAAATTTATTTTCCATATCCTGTGCTTCCGCGATCATCTCTTTCCCATCTTTCAACCAATTTTCAACTCCCCTCTTTGGTATCTTTCCCAGAGGACGAAGAAGCTCTGCTTTCAATTGCAGCTCTATATCTTCCATTTTGCAATTCAATTCATCTCTCATCCTCTTGAAGTTTCTCACATAATCATTCACCTTTCTGTGATATTGCAAGTATTTACAAACAGGAGTTCCGAGAGAATTTGCAATGCCAAGAACGGACTCTACGTACTCCATTGCTATGTCCCTGTAACGCAATCATATATAACAGTAGCAGAGAATGAAAATCTGTGAATGTATTGGAAGAAGTATTGATATGTCTGTGTAAGCATGAAAAGGAAACATGAATGCAAGTTTCAAGCAATGGCGTCTATTAGATGGAGCTATGGATGGGTGGCAGGCAGAAACATGATGAAATTCTAGTCACCAGAATCAAGGTCTCAATGTATATAAAATGCTAGATTCAAGTGTGCAAGAGTTCATTACAGAATATTAAGAGGTAAAATGTTCAACAGGAGATTTCAACATTATATTGCTTCTGGGTAGCTCTATTTGTATTAATTTGTATGTATAGCAGATTATGTCTGCTGATCATCCTATCCAGTCTTAAAATCTAAAACTGTTGAGAGATTAGAACTGAAAACGAAGCAGTGAAGTTGACTTGCTTGACTATCTTACAAAGCTAGCTGCTATAACAGTAGCAGATAATGAAAAGCAAAGAAAAGCATGTCATGAATTAAGCAAATGAAAGAAAATTACCTTGACTGTATGCTTAAAACTTGTGATAGTACTTGGAGATCGATACAAACTAAAAGCAGTGAAGAAGAAAGAATGTTGTGGGTACAATAGCCAAAAATAAGATAAGGTTAAAAAGAGGGAAATTATGAAGTCAGCGGTAGGTTCCACAAAGGCAGAATTATTAGTAAGAAGTCCTATTTGTATTACTTTTTCATTTAGATTTTTTCCTTGTCCGCCATTACAGATGGCATTTATTCGCCATTACAGTGGTAGGTTCCATTACAGATGGAAAAATTGAATTGAGTTTGAAAAAGGATATTTTGTACTCTTTTGACTAAAAAATGGTATTAGGGTCAATTTTATAAGTCTGGGTAATATTAGCTATAGATTTCTTTAAGGGCATGAAACTCAGCTTGATAATATTATTAATTTAATTTTGAGAAATATTGAGGAAGATAGCTTTTTTTGTTTTGTTTTGTTTTTAATTTGTTATTAGATTTTATTGAATGATAATTTGTTTTATTTATCATACAATTTAGTTATTCAACAACATATTCAAGATTTTATTTTTTAGAACTTTTATAAACATTTTTCTATTTTAGAAATTTTGAGTCTTTTATAATAATTTTATACAAAATCAGAGTCAGATTGACATAAAATATAAAAAGAGGACTAAAATTATTATTATACCAACTAAAACAAGTGTCCCTTAACAGTCAGTTGATAAAAAATTTCAAAAACATTATGAGGGTGTTTTTATTTATCGATAATAAAATTTAAAGTAGAGACATCATGCATATAAAATATTTTTATTTTCATTTAAGCTACAACAATTTTAGTGTTATAGGTGAAGGCCATGTTGTTTCACACAACCTTGGATTCCATCTAATGACCCAAAATTTACGGGCATCGAAAAAAATGTAATATCGAGCCTCCGACTTAGTAAATCAAATTCGTAAATAATTATTAAAAAAATAAAAAGGACCAAAATGGAAAATAGATCATTTAACATATTTGAGGTCGCAAACATTAAAACAAAAATCTAAGATTTTGTTAAGTTATAAATCATAAATATATTATTTTAGTTATAAATCATATTAAATTAATTTAAAATAATTATATTATAAAATTTTATATGATAAATGAGTTATGATTTTGACAAATGGATGGTGATAAAATAATACATGTGTAATTAAAATATGTATACAATTGTAATTTATAGATTTAATTTGCTTATTAATTAAGCATAAGATATTTATTATTTATTATCTATTATTATTAAATTAAAAGATATTTAATAATTAAATAATTAGTATAAGATTTTTGTTGATAATAAATTATGATTTTACCAAGTATATGGTAAAGATAAAATACAAGTGTATCAATTTAAGTATGTACATTTGTAATATTTTTATTTAATTAGTAAATAGATATTTATTATTATTAAATTAAATTAATAAAATATTTATGAGATAAATAATTATATTATGAGATTTTTTGTTATAAATAAATCATATGGTGACAATTGTAGGGTGATGATAGTGTTGTAGAATACATGAATACATTGTAATACATACAATTAAAAATATAAAAGATTTTATTAATTAAATAATTATAGTATAAGATTTTGTATGGTAATAAATTAAAATTTGCCAAATGTATGGTCATGATATTGTACAAATGTACAAAGAAGTGTGTATGCAACTGTATTATTTATAATTGGTATTAAATAGATTTTATTAATTAAATAATTATATCATAAGATTTAATTGTGATAAACAAATTAATTAAAAACAAGTGTAAAATATATAATTGTCTAATTTAAAATAAGTATTTGTTATTAAATAGATTTTATTATAACAATAATAATAATTATTATTATTATTATTACTATTAACTAATATATATATATATATATATATAAAGTAAAAAGAAACAAAGAAAAGAATGAAAAGAAGAAAGTTACAGAGAAGAAGCAACGAAAATAGGAAAAGAAAAACAGAAAAAGAGAAGGGGGAACTAGGGTGTACGACCCAATTTTTGACCCCAATTTTTAACCCTGAGCCCAAATACAAACCCAAACATTAAACCTCAAATCAAACCAAATCAAATTAACTAAGCCCAAGTAACCCTAACCTAACTAGACCTAAACCAACTACTAAACTGACCACTAAACCAGTCACTAACTCCATCACTCCACTAAACCAACTACTAACTCTATCACCCCACTAATTCCATCACCCCACTTGCTTGCAAAACAAGTTGTAAAATTTGGCTATAAAAGCCATTCAAAACCATTGTAGAGAGGAAGGTTTTTTTTTGGAGAAAAAAAGAGAGAGATTCGAATACAAGAGACTTTCGATACAAGAGATACACGAAATTAATCAAAAATCTAAATAAAAGAGGTGATTTTCTTCTATTCTCGTTTTAAATTCTTTGTTTATTTTATTTTATCTTTCAATTTTATTTCGTTTTTACATATGAAAATAAAAACAAAGTGAAAGGAGCTTACCCATTTTGAAATTGCCAAAAAAAGATTTTTTTATTTTGAGGTTCGGCGGCCGTGTACCGTGGAGCCATAATGGCGCGTGGAGGCCTGGTGATCGGAACAAGATCGGAACAATGGCCGGATTTAGGAGGGAGGGGAAAGTGTTATTTTTAAATATTGTTATTATTATATCAGTTATTACTATTATTTTTATTCTATTTATAATGAACTTTATTATTTTAGATCACTTTGATTATTATTCTCATTATTATTTTTATTATTGTATATACTATTATTATTATTATCTTTTTTTTACTTTTATTTATTTTATTTTTATCTTTTATTTTTCATTAATACTATTGTTTCAATTTTTCCCTCCATTTTATTATTATTATTATTTTATTACTATTACGATTGGTTTTAATGTTACTAGAAGTGTTCATGGGTCGGCCGGGCTAGGTTTGGGTCGATCTCAACTAAAATTTAGGCCCATTCATCGGGCTCGGGTAGGGCCCAAAAATGGGCCATAATTTTTTCCCAAGCCGCCCGCCATATTAAATTTTTATAAAATTTTTAAATATATATAATACATCAAAACACTAAAAAATCAAAATAAATATTTCCCAACAAATTGAAAATAAATTTTAAAAAATATGTAGACTTAAATAACACTCTTGATAGATGTAACTTAACAAGCAAATACCTCTAAAATAATAATAAAATTAACAAATGCCTTTAAAATAATAACAAAATTAACAATAAAATAAGTTTTATACAATATTCAATCAATAACAACAAAACAAGTAGCAACATAAAAGTAATATGGTAGCAAAATAGGAGAAAACAACAAGAAAATAACATTCAAAAATAAAATAAAAAGCAGATTTTTTTGTCATTTAGTGAATTAAGCCAGCCTGCCAAAATACCTTACTCGAGGCCGGTCCATTTTTAAAGCAGGCCTTATTTTTGCCCAAGCCCAATTTTCGAGCTTATATTTTGCCCAAACCTCCCAAATTTCGGTGGGGCCTTGGTAGTAAGCCGACCCGACCCATGAACACCTCTACTACTATTGTTTTTACTACTTTTATTTCCTATTATTATTACTATTAATGTTAATTTATTACTATTATTTTGATTATTAATACTATTTTTATTTTTACTATCATTTTATTATTATTTTGATTTCTATTGATATTATTATTACTAATTTAGTATCATTATTATTTTTCTTATTGTAATTATTATTTTAATATTACCACTACCATATTTTTTAACTTTATAATTACTATTATATACATTAGAATTATTATCATTTTTTATTTGTCACTATTTTTTATATATATACGCATATTATTATTATTATAATTATACTTATCATTCTCAATTATTATTTTTATCAACCTCATCATTGCTATTTTTATTATTGCTATATTTTTTACTATTATGATTTATTTATTCTTGCTCCTATCATTTCAACGTAGATCGATGATTTTAAATTATATTTAAACGTATTTTTATTTTTGCTTTTATTTACTTTTTACCCAAACTCATAAAGAGTTTCACAAAGGTAATATTTGGTGCTTGGGGGTTCAGGAAATCGTGCCTTAACGTGCTGGGTTTCGATTTTTCGTTCATCCCAAGAACTAAATATCCTTTGAAGATTTTGACCGTGTTTTCTCAACTTAAAAAATAAGGCAATATTTCATGTTTAGAAATTCGAGGAATCGTGCCCTAACGTGCTGGGCTTCGATTTTTTTTGTTTGGCCAAATAACGGAATACCCTTTTTAAAATTGCAATGTATGAATTTTGGATATCATGAAATGTTCTTGGTATCTAGGGTTTGAAATATCATTTCCTAACTTGCTGGATGTGATATTTCATTTTTTCAGAACAGGAGAATTTTGATATCCAATTCGAATTATCCAAACATTTTCTAAAGGATTAATATTTTAAAATCTCTTCCAATTTTCGATATTAGGACATTAATCAATTAATGAGGTACCAATTTTGGGCGTTGCGAGGGTGCTAATCCTTCCTCATGCGTAACCGACTCCAGGACCCATTTTCTTAAAATTTGTAGACCAAACGTTTTATAAGGTGACTCAATCACACTTCAAAAAAGATTGGTGGCGACTCCATTTTTCTTTTTAAAGTCGGTCCGTTTTCCTTTTTTTTTCTGTTTTTAATTTGCTATTGAATTTTGTTGAATGATAATTTGCTTTATTTATCATACAATTTAGTTATTCAACAACATATTCAAGATTTTTTTTCTAGAACTTTTATAAATATTTTTCTATTTTAGAAATTTTGAGTTTTTTAATAATAATTTTATACAAAATCGAGTCAAATTGATAGAAAATAAGAGGACTAAAATTATTATTATACCAACTAAAACAAGTGCCCTTAACTGTTGATTGATAAAAAACAATTTCAAAAACATTAGTGACCAAATTGTAACTTTTTAGTTAAGTGACAAAACAAAACTTACCTATAGTTTAAAACCATGATCAAAGAATCAAATCCCAAGTTCCACCAAAATTGTTATTATATTGGTACTATTTTATTGTTATTACTTGATATTATCTAACTCTTATTTGATTGTTAATTTTGTTCTATTTTTAGGATTTGCTTGTTAAGTTGCAATTATGTTAGTGTTATTTAAATATAAAGATTATTTTAATGTATTTTTATTTGTTAAGAAATATTTATTTTAATATTTTTAGTGTATTTGATGTATTATATTTTTAAATTTATTTTTATATAAAAATAATGTAAAAAAACTAATATGGACAAGTCAGGTTGGATTCGAGTTTAACATTTTTAATATGGGTCGGGTTTGAGCAAAATTTTAGGCCTATTTTTTGAGTTGGTCAAGTTTGAGTCTAAAATTTAGACCTAAAATTTTACACTGACCCAATTAGTTCTTATAAATAGTAGTCAAATAATGATTTGTAATGGTGTATCGATCTCAATAAGTCTTTAAATTATTTTTATAATTAAATAAACTCCTATCTTATAATTTTAACTTTGAAAGTTATTGATTTTAATAATAAAATAAAATAAAATTTAAATTTTAACCTAATTGACATTTTATGCAAAGGTGAATTTGATGAGGATAGTTTAAACATACGCGAAACTTTCCATCCCATCTATAGCCATTGTCTTTGCAAAATAATTTTCCCCACCCACTAACCCAATGTTGGATGGGACCACAACAATCTCCGTAAACTCTAGGGCGTATTAGTTATCTTTGTGTTACTGGAAAATTTTTATTTAAATTTTTAAAATATTTTAAAATTTTAAATTAAGAAAAATAAAATTATATTTTATTACTTTGAAATTAATAAAATTTTGATTTAATTTTTAAAATTTACAAAATATAGATTATTCAAATAATAAAATTATATTTTAATACTCAATTTTTTTTTATCTTTACCCATGACAAAGTTTTTCAATTTTATAATACATGCAATTGCTAGTTTGTTGACCTAACGCAGAAGCGGCCAAAACACTGGTGGGTCGCTCTTTAATTTTACTTTGGACCCCCCCAAAAAAATTCACAAACAAACAAAATAAAAGCTCCCCCATCAAAACAGAACCATTGATTTGGGCAAAGGGGGTTCAACGGTAGTGACAGCAATATTGATCAATTGCCAGAAGCTGGTAATAGCAAATGTTGGCGATTCCCGGGCTATGATTTCTAAGAACGGTGTAGCTAAGCAGCTTTCAGTTGACCATGAGCCCGCTTCTGAAAGGGAGAGTATTGAAAATAGAGGCGGTTTCGTTTCGAACTTTCCAGGTAATGGGTGCCTGGTCTTTTGGGGATGACGTTCAAGGTTACACCATCTTTTCCTGATATTGTTTTTGTTTCAGGGGATGTCCCGCGTGTTGACGGTCAGCTTGCGGTGGCGAGAGCATTCGGTGACAAGAGTTTAAAGAAACATCTTACTTCGGAGCCAGATGTGAGCATTGAAACAATCTACGATGATACCCACCTCATAATATTGGCTAGTGATGGTTTGTGGAAGGTAAGCCTTGTCTAATCACATTTTTCTTTTATTGAACCTGCGTGTTGAACCTGAGATTTAATGATCCGTTCCTTAAATTCCAGGCAATGTCAAACCAAGAAGCTGTCGATGCTATCAAAGGCATTAAGGATGCTCGATCTGCTGCAAAGCACCTAACTGAGGAAGCTGTTAAGAGAAACAGCAAGGATGACATTTCCATCATTGTTGTAAAATTTTAGTGATCTGTAAGTGTGGCAACTTCACCTGTTTCGTATGATAACGAACTCTTTTTTGTACCTGATACGGGCCGACTCGGGGTGAGTCGAAATGTATGTGGGTTGCCCAATCGTCTACGAGGAGGAATCAAGCCTTTGAAAAAATAATCAAAAAAGTATGGATGGATTTGCGGAAGCTTTAAGTGAATAAAAATAAGAAAGGGTTCGGTTTGATGAAAAGAAATGAAAATAGATAAATAAAAAAAATAGGTAAAGGATAATTTTGATGGAGATGGATAAAAGAACTTAAACAAGAATCGATTCAACACAAATATGTGTCACCCCGTATTCTATAATGTTTACGGTGAAAAATGGTAATCGATATGGACCAAGACCCATTATCTAAAAAGATAAGAATCGTTGGTATAATTTGATGGATGAGAAACGATTGACACCACAAGCAAAGCTCGATAAGTCAAAACGAAACTCGTACGAAAGATAGAGAGGAGATAAACTCACTCAAATGAACAACGTTTATAAAATTTCATTAATGTCTGAATGTCTTAAATGAGAATTACATAACCCTTTTATAGGTTGAACAAAGGCCAACTATCTAACCTTGTCCTTTAACCCTTAAGTTTTTGAAAAGGCACCAGCAACCTTGTCCCTTAACCCTTAAGTTTTTCGAAAAGGCACTAGCAACCTTGTCCCTTAACCTTTAGGTTTTTGAAAAGGCACCAGCAACCTTGTCCCTTAACCTTTAAGTTTTTGAAAAGGCACCAGCAACCTTTTAACCCTTACTCAACCGAAGACATGAAAATCGAAGTCCTTTGTTCGATGTGGCCTGAAGATATTGAGCATGAAGTTGGGAAGCAGTTTAATGTAGAAAAGCCAAGAGATGACCAAGATATGTTGGAGGAGGTAACAATTGTGGGGGAGCCAGCTATAGTTGATTTCCAACATCTTATAGAGCTAACTAATTATACAGACAATGGCTCGTCTCAGTTAGTATACCTTGTAAAACACTGGGAATATAAGCAAGCAAATGCCGTTCGTCTTCTTAGAGAAGAACTTGGCAATCTAAGCAGGCAAAGGTAGGAATCTGAGCTCAAGAGGATTGAAGTTTGAATATTGAGTTGCTCCGGGCGTGCTCATATCATCCCCTCCCTCTTCAAGGCGATTCGTCCTCGAATCGACCCATTGGTTGTCTGAACAAAACTCCTTGCTCGTCTTTCCTCGATCAAACGGGATGGATGATAATCGCAATACCTGAAAAGAAAATTCAAGAATTAGCAAGAAATGTTTTAAGCATACTTGCAACCCGAATAAAAACAACACCAAACAAATAAATCGCATGCGGACAAGCATAAGCACTTTATCATACAAAAGGATCAATGCCTTGTCAAAATTTTGGAACAAAAGCGGATAAGCTTCAAAGCATGCATACGATCTAAATGGATTCCACAAGACAAGATGATCATGCGAGTAGCACACCAAAAGGTAGATATATTCGTCATAAACAAGTAGTGGAGAAAGTGCATATGGCACTCGAAGTTGAACATCCAAACCTTGCTTTGTACGAAATAAGGAACCAGTCGCACATGAATTGTAACAAGTATCGAACACAAGAATCTTTTTGTCAATCATTAAAGCAGATAGACCATTAATAGGCAGAACGAAACATTTGAACATATCAAGATCTAAATTGTTTACAAAAATGAAATCAACACCATGTGTTCTATCAATATCCAAAACAGATAGATCATGAAGAAGCAAATTGGAATGACTAAGCATATCATGATCTAATTGCTTTGCAAAAGGCAGTTCATCAACATAATGCATGTCATCATCCGAAGAGAGAAAAAATATATCAACTATTTTAGAAGACTTACCTTTAGGCGCAAAAAGATAGAGACCGTTCTTACCTTGCTTATCTTCACAAGCTGAAACTTGAAGATCGAATTTACCTTGCTCGATCAAGACGAACCTTCTCTCCTCAGGCATGTAATGTAGTCAATGCTTTACTCACGAATCAACCTTTTTTAAACAAAATGGGGACTCCATGTACACGAATTGCAAGTACAAACACAAAATTTGCTTAAGGAACAAATAAAAATTGAAAACAAGGTTGACAAAATTCGTTTCCTTATTCAGAGACCAAGTATCGAATCGATGGGAATTTCTCACACACAATTGTTGAGACTTGATTTTTCCATAAAATATACCGGATGATACAAAACATATTCCCGGTTTAAAAACATGCGTTTGATTAATTAAAACAAAAGGAATCAATGGTTTCGAAAAATCAAGCATGTTAAACCAAAAAGAATTATGTATGTTCAAGATCGAATGATCAAAATTCTTAGCGTGTTTTAAAACAGATTTATGAAATCTCAAAGATTCTGTACTGGACAATGAATAAATCTCATAACATCCACAATCAAACAAATGGGGATTAAAAGAAAAGTCATCATCATACCTTATCGAGTCTTGAATATTCGTTACTCCACTTTCATTCTTTGCAACACAATAATTTCCTTGATTTGACAAACCTGTCTTACCATCATTTAAGACATAAAAATGACTCAAGGGATGGCAAATGACGGTGTTATCCACATTTTTACATTCATTAGAAAAATTTGGTGGAGTCGGAATTGTTTCAAAACACTTACCTTCCTTACCTTTTGGATCGGGAGGTTCAACTTCACCTTCAACTTTACCTCTTTCAATCAAAGAAAAATGTCGCTCTTCTGGGAGGTATTGAATTTGTAGGCTTTTGTGCGATATGTCGAGAACTTGAAATGAAGAAACAGAAGAAAAACAATCTTCAAGTGGTTTAGTCGCATCAACTCTATCTTTTTCTTGTTCATCTTGTTCTTTCACTTCTTTTTCTATCTCAACTTCTTTTCTTTCTTTTTCAATCTTATTTTCTTCTTTTTCTCTTTTTCTCTCAATCTCGATTTCTTCTTTGACTTCTTCCTCTTTTTCAATTTCGTTACAACTCATAGATGTTTCAAAAGAGTCAAAAAGAGAAGGATTTGATTCAAAGAAGGAGGTCATTTTCTCATAAAAGTCTCGTTCGTTCTTTTGTGTAAAATTCTTCGTGCGTGACTTCATCGAGGTATACGAGGAATAACTCGTGCTTTCTCATTCGTCGCTTTGAAAGGGATCAAGCTCGTAACTTTCTTCTCTCCGTCTCGAAGGCCTCGTTGAGTGGGAGTCCCAGTAATAATCTCTTCTAGAATAGTCCTTGGTCAGGTATTGCCGTACTGATCTTAACTCCGTCCTTTGTGTTGAAGAAGTTCGCCCTCGATGATAGGAAGATGGAAGGAACCGCTTGCGCATTGCATCTTTCATTTCGAGCCACGTTAATATTGGATATTCTCCGTTTCATTTTTGAATCGTGGTGAATTGATCCCACCAAGTCAGGGCATAATCGTAGAAGTTGTTTACCGCAAGCCTTATTTTCTTGCTTTCCGAGTAGTTGTGATCCTTGAAATCCAAATCTACATTCTTTTCCCATTCAATGTATACCTCCGGATCGGCTCTACCTTTAAACGGTGGAATGTTTGACTTGTTAATCCTCTTGACGCCATTAAAGCATCCTTGATCTCTAAGGCCTCAGTTTCTTTGATTGCTTTCCTTTTGTTTTGGTTGGATAATGGATCGAACCAACTGCCATCTACAGCACTTCTTCTTTCGAAATCTAGAGACATGCTATCATTGCTGAAAGAAATATGTTACAAAGAAAAAAAATAAAC
Organism: Gossypium rotundifolium; assembly: GCA_025506655.1. Taxonomy (NCBI): domain Eukaryota; kingdom Viridiplantae; phylum Streptophyta; class Magnoliopsida; order Malvales; family Malvaceae; genus Gossypium; species Gossypium rotundifolium. The sequence goes on from CP106726.1 coordinate 8,248,474, forward strand.
ATAAATAGAAAAAGTTAAAAAATACCTTACCACAATACTCACAAGTCACTCACAAAGAAAAATCACTCACACTCGTGTTTCACTCATTTTGTGGCTTTTTCTCTAATGAGTACTCTCATGCCTTTTTATTGCTCAATCTCGTCTCACAAATTCATACTTCACCAGGGGTTGAAGTGAAAAACATTTTTAAAGTTTGGATGGTCATCCCACTCCAACGATTCCCACCATCCTGTTCTTGACCTGATGGTAAGAGAAGGTGGAGCATATGCATATGGCTGCCCATTGCCAACAAGGGGAACAAATGGAGGAATTCTCTTCAGTTCACCACAATTAATAACACGAATAAATTGGAGAGAATCACAAACCATCACTCCACTTTTGCTGCAAATGCTCTTCAAATTTGGTAATTCCCTCAAGTACAACTCTCTCAATTTGGGAAGATGGAATTTGGTTAATGCATCACTCCCTTTTTCTTCAACTTCTGATATTGGTGCTCCCAATATTTCCACTAGCTGAATACAACCAGCCACATATATTTCTTCCAGGTTTTGGAGGTTTGGAAGCAACCAATGTGGAAGCAACGTCGTCATACTTGAGCATCTGGATATCGAAATTTCCTTAAGATGGGAAAAGGTGGCAGACGGAGCCAATGTTGATGTTGTTGCTGAACCAATTCCTTCATCTTTCATAATAAAGGCACTCAACTTTGGCAGATCACAAAGATCCAACACCTCGAGGCTCTGAAATGGATTAGCGGAAGAAGAGGCAAAAGAGGACAAGGAAACAACACACTCTACCCTCAAGTCAATCGCATTTTTGAAGGAAGAATTATCATTGACTAAGCTTCTCAAATAGTCGCACTTATAAATACTCAACTCTTGAATTTCAATTGGGTGCATTATTAACTCACCTTCCCAATTCTGGACTCCTCCAATTGTTACTGTTTTATCCCTTCCACAACCCGTATAATATGGGCCCACCTGTAAATAGTACTTGATGAGATTTTTCTTACTTTGGTGTATTGAGGAGATGAACTTATTGAATTCACTGATGTCTGTGAAACCTCCGGTTAAGAACTCCAACTTCTTCAATGGTTCCAACTCCTCTGCTTTTAGACTTATTTTTTCATTCTCCACATCAAAACTCAAGTGCTGAAGGTGAACGAGTTTTGGTAAAATTCCAGCGGGTATCTCTTTCAGAGTGGACACTCGAAGATCAAGATATCTTAGCTTTATCAGCATATCCATGCCTTCAGGGACTTCCTCAATTTTAGTCCCACGAAGATCCAACTTCTTCAATTCTTGAAGCATCGAAAGACATGGTAGATCTCTTAATTCTTCACAGAAACGAAGCAACAATGTTGTGAGGTTCTTTAGTTCAGAGATGGAATCTGGTAAACTCTTGATCTTCGTAGAGGACAAATTGAGAACACTAAGACAAGGCATGTTTGTGAAGAAAGAAATTGAAATCTTCTTTATAGGGTTCTGCTGTAATAACAAGGTTGTGAGTAGTTGGCATCTTGTGGGCAGCACATCTATGGAAATTTCTGATATGAGGTTACACATAAGCGATACTTTCTCAATATCCGGACTCCATTGCTCCTTTTCTGGTAACTCTTCTAATTGCAAACCTGCTTGTATCATATATAGAGGATTCATTCTAGTGATCGACAATGCCATGTCTCTCACTGCATCATGCATCTTTACGCCAGGTCGATCAAGTCCATCGGTAATATTTTCCAACAAGCAGTTATCTTCTAACTTCTTCAAAATAACATGGCCCTTGTCTTTCATTTCTTGTCTTGTACCCATATCATCTATGAATCCCTCTTCAATCCAGCACTCAATTAGCTCATCCTTTAAAATTTCAAAATCTTCAGAATATAATGCGCAATATAAGAAACAATATTTCACTTTCTCGTCCTTTAAGTGATCGAAGCTAAATTTCAAACGCTCTATCACTTTAGCTTCCACTCCTACTTTTTCTATTCTCTCTTTCAATGCCCTGAGTGCGTTTTTCCAAATAAGAGAGTCCTCTTCTCCTTTCAATGTACCAGCTACGACGACAATTGTAAGAGGTAGACCCGCATATTCCTTGACAACAAGCTTCAAAGTAGGCATTATAGTTGGACTTTGAACTATGTTAGGTCCAACTTTATTCAAGAATAGTATCAATGCCTCTTCTTCTGTAAGGGGCTTCACTTTTATCACCTTACAACCCATATACTTACAGACATGCTCCGAACGGGTTGTCAACACCAACTTGCAGCCATTACCGCCACTCGGCTCAGGGATCCCAATTTCCACTAGAGAGACTTTATCCCACACATCATCTAGGATTAGAACATGCTTTCCTGCGTTCTTCAGCATTTCTGACAAGATTGCAGCTCGTCTGAGCTTGTCCTCTTCTTTGTCTAAATATTCCTTCGACTCCAACGCACTTGCAATATTATCTTGTACCTTCATTATATTGAACTCCTTTGATATGGTAACCCAGATTACCCTTTCGAATCTTTGTTCTTTCAAAAGATCATTGTGGATGTGCTTCATGATAGTGGATTTACCCACACCGCCCATTCCCCAAACCCCAATCTTGCTAACCTCCTCCTGCATCAAACATGCCCAAATCTCATTTCTGACAGCTTCCTCTCCAACTAGTTCTGATGTTGGCAGCGGCAACCCAGCACTTGGACCATCAATGGCAAGACCTTCAGAGGCATTAGGAGCTTTATCAAGAAATTCCTTCATTTCTCGAGTCTTTTCATCAACCAGCTTCCCGTTGCAAGCACGACAGAGATATCTCCCGTTACTGACTTTGTTTTCAACAACTTGTGCTTCCCTAATCATCTCTTTCACATCTTTCAACCAATGTTCAACTCCCTTCTTTGGTATCTTCCCCAGAGGACGAAGAAGCTCTGCTTTCAATTGCAGCTCTATATCTTCCATTTTGCAATTCAATTCATCTCTGATCTTCTTGAAGTTTCTCACATAATCATTCATCTTTCTGTGATATTGAAAGTATTTACAAACAGGAGTTCCGAGACAATTTGCAATGCCAACAACAGGCTCTACGTACTCCATTGCTATGTCCCTGCAATGCAATCATATATAACAGTAGCAGATAATGAAAATCTGTGAATGTATTGGATGAAGTATTGATATGTCTGTGTAAGCAAAGGAAACATGAATGCAAGTTTCAAGCAATGGCGTCTATTAGATGGAGCTATGGATGGGTGGCAGACAGAAACATGATGAAATTCTGGTCACCAGAATCAAGCTCTCAATGTATATAAAATGCTAGATTCAAGTGTGCAAGAGTTCATTACAGAATATTAAGAGGTAAAATGTTCAACAGGAGATTTCAACTTATTTTGCTTCTGGGTAGCTCTATTTGTATTTATTTGTATCTATAGTAGATTATGTCTGCTGATCATCCTATCCAGTCTTAAAATCTAAAACTGTTGATAACCAGTAGAGGAAATCATTGCTTCAGATCTTATTACCTGACTTAGGGGCTGAAAAGTGTTGAGAGATTAGAACTGAAAACGAAGCAGTGAAGTTGACTTCCTTGACTATCTTACAAAGCTAGCTGCTATAACAGTAGCAGATAATGAAAAGCAAAGAAAAGCCTGTCATGAATTAAGCAAATGAAAGAAAATTACCTTGACTGTATGCTTAAAACTTGTGATAGTACTTGGAGATCGATACAAATTAAAAGCAGTGAAGAAGAAAGAATTTTGTGGGTACAATAGCCAAAGATAAGAAGAAGAAGAAAATAAAAACAGGGAAATTATGAAGTCAGTGGTAGGTTCCACAAAGGCAGAATTATTAGTAAGAAATCCTATTTGTGTTACTTTTTCTTTAAGCTTTTTTCTTTGCTGTCTGCCATTACAGATATCATTGTAATTATTCTTACAGAGATACTTAACGTGGGTTGAAACATATGTTATATATTATATATAATATATATTGGTTAATTTAATTAATTACTCGATTTCGAGTTGAATTAGTTGATAACTGAAATTTTAAAAAATCAACAATCAACCTTTAACCGAACTAAATTCGGCCACTAACCGATTAACCAAATTAGATTGATTCGGTCGATTAAGTTAATTCTAACCGAACTGTGAGCACTACTAATAGTTAATTACATTAAAAGCAACAAGCAGTTTTAACTAGAGGTGTTCATGAGCTGGGCAATTGACTACCAAGGTCTAACTGAAATTTGAGAGAGTTTGGGCAAAAATATAAGCCCGAAAAATGGGCTTGGACAAAAAATAAGGCCCATTTAAAAAATGGGCCAGGCCTCGGGTAAGGTATTTTTGGCTTGGGCCCGGCCCGAATTCACTAAATGACAAAAAAAAACTACTATTTTTTTTAATGTTATTTTCTTGTTGTTTCCTCCTATTTTGCTACCATATTACTATTATGTTGCTACTATTTTGTTGTTATTGATTGAATATTGTATAAAACTTATTTTATTGTTAATTTTGTTATTATTTTAAAGGCATTTGTTAATTTTATTATTATTTTAGACGTATTTACTTGTTAAGTTACATTAATCTTAGTGTTATTTAAATCTAAATATTTTTTAAAATTTATTTTCAATTTGTTAGGAAATATTTATTTTGATTTTTTAGTATTTTTAGGTCTTATATATATTTAAAATTATATAAAATTTAATATTTGGCAATTTGGGCGGCTTAGAGTTTAACATTTTATATGGTAGAGGCTTGGGAAAAATTTTAGGCCCATTTTTAGTTGAGCTCGGCCTGAACCTGGCCCATGAACACCTCTAGTTTCAACACATGTCTGGTGCATTATTTGCAAGCCACACTAACTTATGCTGAAGTCAAAGAGCATGTCATCAGGAAAGAAGCTCATTATTCCCAATCTTCCGAACCTGACAACTCCTGTATTTTCTATTTTCAGGATATTCTACATTTATACAACTTTTGGTAAGAACATAACTTATTTAGGACATGTTCTACTATAGTGTATAATTAAGTGGAGCCAACAAGAACATGTGTAACATCCCCCTATTATGCTTTTATTTTATGTACCATACAGCAAACACACTTGTTATACAAACATACGAGCTCTCTAAGAATCAACAACAAGTTCAATGAATGAAACAAAGTCAACTGGTGAATTATAATGAAACAAGAGAAAAACCACAAGCAAACATCAAGAAATTTTAACTGTGCAACAACCCATTAACTAGCACAACAAAAAAACCATGATCAAAGAATCAAATCCCAAATTCCACCAAAATTGTTATTATATTGGTACTATTTTATTGTTATTGCTTGGATATTATCTAACTCTTATTTGATTGTTAATTTTGTTACTATTTTTGAGGCATTTGCTTGCTAAGTTGTAATTATCTTAGTATTATTTAAATATAAAGATTATTTTAATGTATTTTTTATTTGTAGAGAAATATTTATTTTAATATTTTTAGTGTATTTGATGTATTATATTTTTAAATTTATTTTATATAAAATAATCTAAAAAGCTAATATAGACAAATCAAGTCGGATTCGAGTTTAACATTTTTAATATGGGTCGGTTTGAGCAAAATTTTAGGCCTATTTTTTGAGTTGGTCAAGTCTGAGTCTAAAATTTGGACCTAAAATTTTACACTGACCCAATTAGTTCTAATAAATAGTAGTCAAATAATGATTTATAATGGTGTATCGATCTCAACAAGTCTTTAAATTATTTTTATAATTAAATAAACTCCTATCTTATAATTTTAACTTTGAAAGTCATTGATTTTAATAATAAAATAAAATTAATTTTAAATTTTAAGCTAATTTACATTTTATGCAAAGGTGAATTTGAAGAGAATAGTTTAAACATACGTGAACTTTCCATCCCATCTATAGCCATTGTCTTTGCAAAACAATTGCCCCCACCCCACTAACCCAATGTTGGATGGGACCACAGCAATCTCCGTAAACTCCAGGGCGTATTAGTTGTCTCTGTGTTACTGGAAAATTTTTTATTTAATTTTTAATTTTTTTAAAATTTTAAATTAATAAAAATAAAATTATATTTTATTACTTTAAAATTAATAAAATTTTAATTTAATTTTTTAAAATTTACAAAATATAAATTATTCAAATAATAAAATTATATTTTCACTATCATAAAAATTATAATTTAATTTCGATACTCTAAATTTTTTTTATCTTTACCCATGATAAAGTCAGCCTCTGCAAGCTTTTCAATTTTTTATAATACATGCAATTGCTAGTTTGTTGACCTAACGCAGAAGCGGCCAAAACACCGGTGGGTCGCTTTTTAATTTTACTTTGGACCCCCCAATCAAAATAAACCCCCCAACCATCACTACAACAAAACAGTCATATAGCGACACTTTTTTTGACATAAGACGACGCAAAAAAGGTTGTCATAAGTTTCATGACGCTCGTCAAATCTTCTAAAATAGTTGTATATAGTGGGGTTGGTATATGTATCATGACGCTTTTGAAAAGCATCACTATAAGTCAATATGTCGACTCTTATTGAAGGGTTGTGAAAAGTTTAGTCAATACCGACCTTTAAAAAGGTTGGAAAAGACTAATAAGTCCAACCTTTGAAAAGGTTGCGATAGACCTATTTAAGACAACATTAAAAGGTTGGGATAGTTCTTGTCTAAAGGAACTTTTACAAATGGTTGGGATAAGCCGTGCAAGGCAACCTTAAAAAAGTTGGTATAGACCTTGCTAAGGCAACCTTAAACAAGTTGGGATAGAGCATGTCTAAAGCAACCTTTAAAAATTATTGGGATAGACCGGTCTAAGGCAACCTTAAAAAGGTTGGGATATACCTTATCTAAGACAACCTTTAAAAAAGGTTGGGATAGACCCGTTTAAAGCAACCTTAAAAAGGTTGGGATAAATCTTGTCAAGGCAACCTTTAAAAAGGTTAGGATAAACCCGCCTAAAGTAACCTTAAAAGATTAGGATAGACACGTATAATGCAATTTTTTATTTTAATATTAATATATTTTATAAATATTTACAAGTGAATAATGATAGGAATTGTGCTTTAAATAAAACTAAAAATATAAAATTAAAATTAAAATACATATTAAATATTAAATATTCACTACAAAAATCGATCCAACAATTAAAATACACTAACATTTAATTGAAATGTATACTACTAACATTCAACTCAATGTACAAAAGTAAACAAATAAAAAACTATCTAAGATGATGGACATTGATATTGATGTTGTACTACATAAAAGCTAATACATTTTGAAACTGCAACTTCAATTCCAAGAAACTCTGTTGATCTTTTATTTCTACGAAGGTAGCCCCAAGAAACTTCAATTCCTTTCATTTAGTTTTTCCTTCTCATAATCCTGTCCTACAGCCTGCATTAAAGTAATAATAAGTTAGACACTGTAAGCCTACAAGAAAGCCTGGTATGAAGATAAATGAATATAATTATATGAAGATAAATGAACGAACCTTGACACCTTTAAAGATAAATCAAAGTCTGCAATCTCCTTTGTAGAATACTCCTTCATAGAAGTTCACTCTGTCGGGAAGGTCTCCCTCAATCTCCAGAGTCTGCAATCACAGATAAGATTTTTCCCATTTGTATTTAAAATTCCACATCAGATGAGCTATATTGGAGAAATCAGTGTAGCATATGTTGATCTATGATCTAAGAAGTACTTTTTATAATTATATTATCAAGTAAAGATAGAGATATGCATATTTTTAAAATTGCATTCCTCTATGTTATCCTCAGAGTATATTTGACAAATTTCAATAATACCAAATTAATAAGATAAAGCAGATAAAACTTTATTAACCTTCACAAGACTCAGATTAGGCATCAATATTCACACATGCAAAAGTTTATTAAATAGAACAGAGGATTTAAAGCAGAGAGATTCACTACCTTATCAAGAGAACACTCTTCTGCAGCCGTTTATCAACAAATAGAACCATTCTGAAGAAAAGGAAAACCTAAACATAAAACATTTAAAACAGAGTAAGAGGCAGCAATTAGGATGGTAGTGACACCACCCGACCAGAACCTGTGGTAACTGTTATTAACTCTGCTCATTGTGTTCTATTTATTTAAAAAAAAAGGTATATGTAGCATTATGAGATCAAAGGGCAACCGATGTTCCAAAGAAATTAAAGACTGAGAGGGTTGAAATGATGATGGCCAAGTGTTGCAGAATATATTATCACCAATCTCTGGGGAAATAAGTGTGAAAACACAAAATGGCCAAGTGTTGCAGAATATATTATCACCAATCTCTGGGAAATAAGATCAATATGATTCATTAAATCTTCTAGAATCTTCCATGCTTGTAATACATTTGCAGCTTCAACAACTGGGAATGTGAAGTGAATATTTAAGTTAGCACAGGCTACATAAGCCCCTATATTTCACCAGATAAATGATAAGTTGAGTGTTCCAGAATGGAAGAGTGTATCCGACGCATGAATAAAAATCTCTTGTAGACAGAAAATAAAAAGAGAAGAATCAAACATGAAATAACTGTTAAGAATAAATAGGTATCATAAAATATCATCATTAAAATCTAATAAAATATTGAGTCTAGTGATGCTATGAATAGACAAGATGAAATGTACGATAAGAAAACTCCAGGCTTTAAGCGCTATAGCAAGCCAAACTAAGCTTAGGTAAATTTGGCTCTCAACAAGCAATATGTATATTAGAGAAGCTAAGTATCTAATCAAACTAGTTGAGATATAAGCTTTCCTTCCATGTGACCTGAAATATTTAAAGGTTGCATGTATGAAAAATTTAATAATTTATAGAATAAAGTGAATAACCTCCAAACCATGATAACAATATCCAAGATAACAATTCTGAGGCATAAATCTATTATTTTGCAACTGATCACCCAAAAAAGAAAGCCAAATTGTTGTGTGTTATAATCCTTGAAAGACTTTAGTCACTCACCATCATTACTGTAACACCCCACATGATTTATCCACTATTGACCGAATTGGTACATACATAATACATTCAAACATTTAACAATTTCTACTTTCAACCGTACATTCAAACCTATACTTAAGGCCGAATAAATGTACAAAGAAATACACATGCAATAACCCAAACCAATGAACATTTTGATTAGTAGCATCTTCACTTATAACAATTTCCTCTATTACAATCATGCTTTATAGAACTTAGCAAAGATCACCAAATCATTGACATAAATCAGTAATCAACTTTTCCACTTTCTAAAGGCATTTGTCGAATCATATCACATCCAAATTATCAATATTAAACGTTGTTAAATTTTTCATCATACCTATAATATCAACTAGCTCATACTAGATTTTATGATTAAACCACCATTTATCATATATTTGACTTACCAATAAGTCCATTATCACACCTAACACCAAGCTAAAATTTTAAGACATTTCATAAGTGCAAAACACCTCACTCATGCATATATAAGAACCAAGAAATAAATTTCCATATTAAGATTATATCAAGGCCGAACATACATAGATGCTAACAACATGATCAAACATAACCAACTCAATCCCAAGCATAGAAATATAGCCATTTTCGCATGGCATTTGTATATACATTTGCAAAATAACATGTAAGTCTATTCTAGGAAAGCTAGCTTATACATGCCATAATATTAAGTTCTTTTACAAAAGAGTACCAAAGGTTGATAGTGTGCTTGACTTGACACAAATTCCGAGCTTGAACTTGACTTTAAAGATCTATAAAACAATGCAACAACTACACCACGTAAGCTTAAATAGCTTAGTAAGTTATAAACAATAAGGTAATACATACAAACCAAGCAATTCCCATCTCTTTTAATATACAATCAATCTAACTATTAAACAAGTCATATTATTGCAAAACCTAGCAGGTTATCATTCATCAATAATTTACCTCATCAATCTCAAGCGTACAAATCAAATAATCATAGACTCCGTACCCATATTGAAGCGTTTTACCTAATCTTCATTTCATCAGAATAATGAACTATTATCAATAGATACTTACCTGACACTTTCATTTACCTTTATTAGGTGTTTCAGTCTTTGAAGAGATGAAAAACGATAATCCGCACACCCAGTGATTGGAAAATAAATCCGCACACACAGTGCCATTCTACCGATCTCGCACACACAGTGCTCGGTGAATAAATCCGCACACACAGTGCCATTCTACCGATCTCGCACACACAGTGCTCGGTGAATAAATCTGCACGCACAGTGCCATTCTACCGATCTCGCACACACAGTGCTCGGTGAATAAATCCGCACACACAGTGCCATTCTACCGATCTCGCACACACAGTGCTCGGTGAATAAATCCGCACACACAGTGCCATTCTATCGATCTTCTCATTAGTACTATGTATACATATGATTTCAATTCCAAACATATAAATACACATACAATTAAAGATTTAAAAACAACTCATTTCTTTTATCACCTTATATCACATTCGGCCACGCCCATATATATACTAAATTAATTATTCAATACCATCACCTATTTCCAAGATCCATATTTAACTACTACTACTCAATCCATAAATATTTATCCATTTCTATGCTACCGAATTTCATACATAAATCAACCACACATTCGGCTATTATGAACGTTTAATCCCAATCCACATCACATTCGAAATTAAAGAAAAACTGGATTTCAATATGCTTATTTCAACTAATCAAGAGATATACATATTTACATGCATATAATAAACCCCACTCACCTAGTGTATTTTAATATTCCCATGTATCATTCGGCAACAACTATTATACATAATAAATTATATATATATATATATATATAAATCCTCATTTGCGTTTCTAGCATCAATAACATTCCATTTTCACGTATAACTATACTACGATACATATACAAATATTCAATCCACCCAATTAATTCAAGTTTACATATATAAATATGCATTTTAATCTCATTTCGAATATAATAAAATATTTCCCATACCACATTCGGCTTTATACAATTAAGTCTATTATTTCACTTTAGCATATACAATTCAATATTGAATAAAATTTGTATCAATCCAATTGCTTACAAACTTACCTCGAAATTATATGATTTAAGCTTTCCCGGCTACTCGTTTACCTTGGTCTTCCCACGATCCAACTCCTTCCCTTTTTATTCTTGATCTATAATATATCAAATAAAGCTTGTTCACATTTAATTATATTCAATTTCATCCAAAGCTCAATTTTATAAAGTTTACTATTTTACCCCTCAATTATTTAAGCTTTACAATTTAATCCATATAGCTCAAAATACAAAATGTCAACAATTTGGCCTTCTTCATCAAGGGCCGAATGTTCACCTCACCATTCCCAACTCCTTTCTTCCATTATTTAGCTAATTAACCCCTTTCTAAAATTTTCTTCTTATCAAACAACCTAACACCGAAATTCTTCTAAAATTCTTAAGGATTCTCCTAGTCTAGTTCGTTTCTAATATGTGCCATAATGAATCACATAATCCCCCAAATTTATATCCATGGTTATAATCGAAACATGCCATCTAACATACATTTACAAATGGGCTAGTTAATATGCATGTTAATAACCTCAAAAACGTTGAATTTAATAAAAACTAAGCTTAGATACCAACCTTAACAAGTCATGCATAAACCGAGATGAAGAGAGCATTTTTCTCCTTTGTTTCTTTCATGCCTTCGGCCACTTGAAGAAGAAAAGATGAACACTCATCTTTTTATTTTTTTATTTCCTTTCTTTTACTCAAATTATCCAATATAATAATACACCACTAACTATAAAAAAAAATTGATATTTAATGCTCATGTAATCATCATGCCGTCCATTACAAACAAAATGGGTTGTTTGACATGCAAGTCCTTTCTTTCAACTATTACTTCAATTAAACCCTTTTATTTAATGAATGCTACTTTTATACTTTATCTATTTAATCCTTTCTCTCAATTCAAGCATATCAAGCAATAAAATTTGCACAACTCAGACACTCTTACTCAATATCACTACACACGAAAATAAAATAATATTATGAGATTTTTTTCGGCTCAAATTTGTGGTCCCGAAACCACCATTTCGTTTAGGGTCGTAATTGGGCATTACAATAACAAACAATTATGGAGAAGTGCAATGACAACATGGTGGGTAGAATCATCATTTTCTACAAGCGTAATCAGAATCGTTGTTAGATGCGAAACCTCGCCAATAACACATTGCATTTTGAGGTCATTGTTTGTGTTATTTATCGCATAGCAGAGCACTGAACAATTCAACATGACCATCTTTCACATTTTGTGCAATCTTGTTAACTTTCACATCCTCCAAAGATCACGTGCTCCTCACCATAACTCCATTTGTAGTTCTCTTGCTACCATCATAGAGCCTATGATTTAGTTCCCGTAACCCTTTGTCACCATCACCATCAACATTAATCTAGACGCTTCCACCTCAGAATCAGTTAGACAATACTTGTAACAAACAATAAGGACAACCAAGAATGGAACAGTAAAATCCTTCAACTCAAAAAAAATAGTACATAGCTTTGTCTTTGAAAAGTCAAACCTCCAAAATACAAACACTTCAACCTAAAACAAGAGCAAATCAAAAAGAGATCCATAACAAAAGGTTAAACAAACCACCACAAGGAAAATGTTAACTCCGTTTAATCTTGAAACCAACTCTATACTCCCTAAGTCGTTTTCACCTCATATAAAAACAATAGAGCATCCCGTCAAAATAATCCACCGAATCTAATCATTAAGAACAAAGAAAGTAAAGCTCCGATATTTTCCTCATTTTAAGGAATAAACTCGTTACAATACAAAACAAGCTTAATTTTTATAGATAAACATGTAACCACAAGTTAGTTTAAAATTATTAAAATAAACAAGTAAATTTTTTAAAGACTTCTATGCCAAAAACCCTAATAAGCTCAACAACGTTAAAAACCATACCGTGAAAGCAATAAAGGCCATCAGATAGAAGGCCTGATCACTCAAGCTCATCTTTTGAGTTGAAATGAAAGTTGGGAGAACTGGGTTCCCAACTCCCACGTTGTAATTTTGATTAGATTCTTCTCCAAAGGCTGAACTTTGAAGTTTGGGGCAATCCATTGGCCTCCAAACTTGATATTTTCAAATTCGAAATGGTAAAATGATTGGAAGAGCATAATGGGATGAAAGAAGGAGAGGGTTTTGTAGAGAAGGAAATAGAAGTGGCCGATTTTAACAAGAAAAATTGGATTTTTGACTTTGAAGGGAAAGATAGGAATGGGGTTGAAGTATTTGTTGTGGGGTTTGCGTTTAAAGAGAGATTGGGTTTCATTTGAGGGAATCTGGGAGAAGAGAAATGAAAGAGGGAAATTTTAGGAATTGGGGGGAATTTTAGGAGGTGAAAATAATACTGTAGTTTTTGTTTTAATTTTTTCATTTTAACATATTTTTTGTATTTTTCATATATTTTTAAAATTTTGAATATTTAATTTTTAGCGAAATATGGACTAAAATATTAAATTTTAAATTTTAAATATTTTAAATATTTTTATAATTTTTAAATTAACATATAAAATAAATAGTATCATGTTGGATTAGAGTCGATTGAGAAAAGAAAGGTTACTTAAAATAATCATGAAAATATATAATATTAATATAGAATTTAATATATTTTGAATAATAAAATAAAAGTTAAAATTTATTATTAGTCATTGTATTACGCCATATTTAATTTCTATATTATAATTTGATCATTTTAATTTATTTACTTTCTACATTTTAAAATTTTAGTATTGATCAAATACTAAAAGTTAAATTTGTTAAGTTAAATTATGTTATTTTTGAAAACATATATTAATCTTATTTTTATATAATATGAAAAAAATCATGTTATTTTAATTAATGAGTTTAATGGTAGACGAAAATAAAAATAAAAAAGTCTAAATTTCAAAAGTTTTAAAGAAGTATAAAATTCAAAACAATTGTCAAGAATTTTCCTAAATTTTAACAATTTACAAAAAAAAAAAAAAATCGTTGTAGATGGTATATCATAATTTATTAACTTTTAGGAAATATCCATCAAAATACGTATCAATCCAAAAATATTGGGAAATCCTAAAACTATACATGAATTATGATTCAATGTGCAATTGTATACATAAACTTTGATTTTGTGTAATTTTATACATAAAATTTTAATTCGATCCAATTACTATAATTTATTAACACAATTATTGATATATCATCATTTTATGTTTACATAAAATGGCCAGTTACTGGTCTAATCGAATCAAAGCCATTCTTCAGACTAGTAACACCGGCTAGCTCCCAATCCGACCAGCCAATATTATCCGGTTCAAACATCATTGACCAACACTTAAATAGTAAATTGATTTCTAGAATGGTATCATTATCCAGCCTAACAATGAATGAGAAACCGAAAAACCTGGTCAAACCGAACTGATTAATTCTAATTAGATTAGTTCGATTTCTAACACGAGCACGAACATATGACATTCTAAGAACCCTACAAATAAGGGTGAAAAAGGCTTGATTAAAAATAGCTCAGTTCCATTGACATCGGTTAACTGATTTACAGACCAAACCGTTCTTTAGTAGCATTGGCCTCTCGTTCACTCACGTCTTCATTTGATCTACCCTAAACCTTAAACCTTATAACCCTAAACACCAAATTCTAAAACACTCACTTTAAACCATAAACCATAACCCTTAAATATTGGAACCCTAAACTCAAAACCATATCCCATAAACTACAAACACTTAAACCTTTAACTCCAAACCTTAAACCCTAAATTAATTAGATAAAATTTTAATATTATATATTCTTTCAATATTTTAGGAAATTTAAATAACATTTTCAATTTACTAATTAATTTTGTTTCTTTAGAGATGCATGGGTTACCAATTTTTTTTTAATTTTAATATATATAAAGTTTATCTATTATTTCTTAAATAATTTCAACTATAATTATAATTTTAATATATTCATATTAATATTATCCTAAACCTTAAACCCTAAACTCATAATCACAAAATCCTAATATCCTAATATCCTAAACCCCAAACCCATAAACACAAAACCCTAAAACCTTAAACAATAAACTATAATCACTAAACCTTAAACTCTAAACTCTAAACCTTAAACCCTAAACTAAATTTATTTTTCACGGCATTTTTATTAAAAACCTTATTCACACTCGAAGCTATTAAGTTATTTTTAGTTTGAATATATATAATTATTCACAAACTGATGATGTAAAATTTTAAGAATATTCATATTTTAAATCCAATTTTTTGGTGCTACACATTCAAAAAAAGCCAGAATTAAGAAAATTTGGGACGTTACACCTTTATACAAAGAGTTAGCCAGAGCGTATGTTGACAAGTCTATCCCAACACTTAGGAAAGTGTCGCCCCAAAACTATCGTCTTAGGACTAGACAAAAGCCAACTCTTATTCAAGTGTTGCCTTAGGCATACATATCCCAACCCTTATACAAAGAGTTGGCTAAAGCGTAGTCTATCGCAACACTTAGGAAAGTGTCGTCTCAGACTACACAAAGCCAACTCTTATTCAAGCGTTGCCTTAGGCATACATATCCCAACCCTTATACAAAGAGTTGGCCAAAGCATAGTCTATCCCAACACTTAGGAAAGTGTCGCCACAAAAGTGTCATCTTAGGACTACACAAAAGCCAACTCTTATTCAAGTGTTGCCTAAGGCATACATATCCCAACCCTTATACAAAGAGTTGGCTAAAGCGTAGTCTATCGCAACACTTAGGAAAGTGTTGCCACAAAAGTGTCGTCTTAGGACTACACAAAAGCCAACTCTTATTCAAGCGTTGCCTTAGGCATACATATCCCAACCCTTATACAAAGAGTTGGCCAAAGCGTAGTCTATCCCAACACTTAGGAAAGTGTCGCCACAAAAGTGTCGTCTTAGAACTACACAAAAGCCGGCTCTTATTCAAGCGTTGCCTTAGGTATACATATCCCAACCCTTACACAAAGAGTTGGCCAAAGCGTAGTCTATCCCAACACTTAGGAAAGTGTCGTCCCAAAACTGTCGTATTAGGACTACACAAAAGCCAACTCTTATTCAAGCATCGCCTTAGGCATACATATCCCAACCCTTATACAAAGAGTTGGTCAAAGCGTAGTCTATCCCAACACTCAGGAAAGTGTTGCCACAAAAGTGTCGTCTTAGGACTATACAAAAGCCAACTCTTATTCAAGTGTTGCCTTAGGCATACATATCCCAACCCTTATACAAAGAGTTGGCCAAAGCGTATGTTGGCAAGTCTATCCCAACACTTAGGAAAGCGTCGCCCCAAATGTTTCGTCTTAGGACTAGACAAAGCCAACTCTTATTTAAGTGTTGCCTTAGGCATGCATATCCCAACCCTTATAAAATAGTTGGCTAAAGTGTATGTTGGCTAGTCTATCCCAACACTTAGGAAAGTGTCGCCCCATAAGTGTCGCTATAGGACTGTTTTGTTGTAGTGCATCAAAACAGAACCATTGATTTCGGCAAAGGAGGTTCAACGGCAGTGACAGCAATATTGATCAAATACCAGGAGCTGGTAATAGCAAATGTTGGCGATTCCCAAGCTGTGATTTCTAAGAACGGTGTGGCTAAATAGCTTTCAGTTGATCATGAGCCCGCTTCTGAAAGGGAGAGCATTGAAAATTGTGGTAATTTACAAATATTTAGAGTTGTGCTGGCATTGCAATTGTTCGTTAGTATTTAAATTATGCTAAATTTGAAGGTAAAGCAATTGTTTGAAATTAAGCTAATCTCGGAGGCGATAGAAACTATTTAGGACTATACTAAGTTTGATGGTTCCGTTTGTCTTATATGAACTTCACTTTGTAGTTTGATGGATGGTAGTCATTGACTTTTGGTGTTATGGGGAGCTCGATTGTCGATTTTTGGTGTTATGCCTCACCTCTATGGAGGGCTACTGAACGATTCATAGAGGGTCCCAACTATTAATTTTTGGAGATATGTCTCACCTCTGTGAAGAGCTATTAAACGGTTTATAGAGGGGCTTGACTATCAATTTTTGGAGACACGTCTCATCTCTGTGAATAGCCACTGAATGCAGGGGCGAAGCTAGAATAATTTTTTAGGGGGGCCGTATAAAATTTTAATTTTTTATAGTCTATATCTTTATAATTTGTAAGGGATTAAATTGAATTTTTATAAATTTAGGGGGGCGAAGTGCAATTTTACCTTTATTAATTTAAAATTTTTAAAAAATTCTAAGGGCCTTTTAAGCAATTTTACATTTTAAGGGTAGGGCCCATGCCAACCCCCAGCTACGCCTAATGTTGAATGGTTCATGGAATGGCCTAAAGGTGACTTGTTGACCTTACTACTAGGATTACACATGAATGTAAAGTTGAGAAATATAAAAATTGCTAACTAAATTTATAATTTTAATAATTATGTAACCAAATTCAAACATCTAAAATAGTTCAATGATAAATAATTTTAATTGTAAATTAACCGACAACTTTATGTAGTGACTGATTACATAAAAATAAATTATTGATTACATACCCTATTTTATAAACTAAAATATAATTATACCACAAGTTTTATAATATGATATCTAATGGGTTAATTTTTTAAGTTGCATATTTTTAAAATTAAAATTTTATAAATATGTTAGTTTATAAATATTTCAATTTATATTTGTATTCTAAACACGTGATTTCTACACATGTATATGCGTGTGATAAAATTTCTAGTATTATTTGAATCTTTCAAACAGTAAAATTTTAACTATTAAACTATTAAACTCTTGATATACTCTAAAGTTTTTTCAAGCCTAGATTTGCTTTTGGCCTAGCTCGATCAATCCAAAAACTCATTTTTCTATTAAAAAAATAAAACTATAATTTTATATTAATATTTTTACATTTAAATTTAAATTTAAATTTAAATATTTCACTCTCCATGCTCTGAACCTCTTCCTCTTCCTTCCATCATTTCTTTTCTCTTCTCTTTAGCACTATCCTCCCACCTACTTCTTTCCCATCAACACTTTTATCTTTCCCTTCAACAACATCAACCAAAATACCTGAAATTGTATTAAAATGGAGAAAGTTGGTTTATAAAATAAGAAAATAAAACTAAATTATAAATAGTTCATACCTTTGCTTCCAAAGGGTTGAGTAACATTTTTAAAGTTTGGATGGTCATCCCACTCCAACGATTCCCACCATTCTGTGCTTGACTCGATGGTAAGTGAAGGTGGAGCATATGCAAATGGCTGCCCATTGCCAACAAGGGGAACAAATGGAGGAATTCTCTTCAGTTTATAACAGCCAATAAAAACTTCGATAAGTTGGAGAGAATCACAAACCATCACTCCACTTTTGATGCAAATGCTCTTCAAATTTGGTAATTCCCTCAAGTACAACTTTCTCAATTTCGGAAGTTGGAATTTGGTTAATGCATCACTCCCTTTTCTTCAACTTCTGATATTGGTGCTCCCAATATTTCTACTAGCTGATGACATTCTTGCACCCAAATTTCTTCCAGGTTTTGGAAATTTGGAAGCAACCAATGTGGAAGCAATGTCTTCATACTTGAGATTTGATTATATAAATATCCTTAAGATGGGAAAAGGTGGTAGACGGAGCCAATGTTGATGTTGTTGCCGAACCAATTCCTGCATCTTTCATAATAAGGGCACTCAACTTTGGCAGATCTCCAAGTTCCAACACCTCGAGGCTCTGAAATGCATGAGTGGAAGAAGAGGCAAAAGAGGACAGGGAAACAACACACTCTATCCCTTCACACCCCCAAATCCTACAAACCCTCAAGTCAATCGCATTTTTGAAGGAAGAATTATCATCGACTAAGCTTCTCAAATAGTCGCACTTATGAAAATGCAACTCTTGAATTTCAATTGGGTGCATAATTAACTCACCTTCCCAATTGTGGACTCCTTTAATTGTTACTATTTTATCTATTTCAGGAGTCCTAAACGTAGGAATTAAAACTGAGCCCACCCGTAAATGGTACTTGATAAGACTTTTCTTACTTTGTTGCATTGAGGAGACGAACTTATTGAATTCATTGATGTCTTTGAAACGTCCCGTTAAGCACTCCAACTTCTTCAATGGTTCCATCTCCTCTGCTTTTAGACTTAGTTTTTCATTCTTCATATCAGAACTCAAGTGCTGAAGGTGAACGAGTTTTGGTAAAATTCCAGCGGGTATCTCTTTCAGAGTCCACACTTGAAGATCAAGATATCTTAGCTTTATCAGCATATCCATGCCTTCAGGGACTTCCTCAATTTTAGTCCCATAAAGGTCCAACTTCTTCAATTCTTGAAGCATCGAAAGACATGGCAAATCTCTTAATTCTTCACAGCGGCAAAGCAACAATGTTGTGAGGTTCTTTAGTTCAGAGATGGAATTTGGTAAACTCTCGATATCTGTAAAGGACAAATTGAGAACACTAAGACAAGGCATGTTTGTGAAGAAAGAATTTCGAATCTTCTTTATAGGGTTGTTCTGCAATAACAAGGTTGTGAGTTGGCATTTTGTGGGCAGCTCATCTATGGAAATTTCTGATATGAGGTTACACATAAGCGATACTTTCTCAATAT
This sequence comes from Gossypium rotundifolium, assembly GCA_025506655.1. Classification (NCBI taxonomy): domain Eukaryota; kingdom Viridiplantae; phylum Streptophyta; class Magnoliopsida; order Malvales; family Malvaceae; genus Gossypium; species Gossypium rotundifolium. The sequence goes on from CP106726.1 coordinate 8,268,158, forward strand.
CCGAACTCCATTGCTCCTTTTCTGGTAACTCTTCTAATTGCAAACCTGCTTGTATCATATATCGAGGATTCATTCTTGTGATCGACAATGCCATGTCTCTAACTGCATCATGCATTTTCACAAAGCCACTCGAGCCATTTTCCAACAAGCAATTATCTTCTAACTTATTCAAAATAACATGGCCCTTGTCCTTCATTTCTTGTCTTGTACCCATATCATCTATGAATCCCTCCTCAATCCAGCACTCAATTAGCTCATTTTTTTTAATTTCATAATCTTCAGGATATAATGCGCAATGTAAGAAACAATATTTCACTTTCTCGTCCTTTAAGTGATCGAAGCTAAATTCCAAACGCTCTATCACTTTAGCTTCCACTCCTTCCACTTTTTCTATTCTCTCTTTCAGTTCTCTGAATGCGTTTTTCCAAATAAGGGGGTCCTCTTCTCCTTTGAATGTACCAGCTATGACGACAATTGTAAGAGGCAGACCCGCACATTCTTTGACAACGAGCCTCAAAATTGGCATTAAAGTTTGATTTTGCACTATGTTAGGTCCAACTTTACTCAAGAATAGTGTCAATGCCTGTTGTTCCAAAAGGGGCTTCACTTTTATCACCTTGCAGCCCATATACTTACAGACATGCTCCGATCGGGTTGTCAACACCAACTTGCAGCCATTGCTGCCACTCGGCTCCGGGATCCCAACTTCTTCTAGAGAGACTTCATCCCACACATCATCTAGGATTAGAACATGCTTTCCTACTTTCTTCAGCATTTCTGACAAGATTGCAGCTCGTCTGAGCTTGTCTCCTATGGCCAAATCTTCCTTCAACTTCAAAGCACTTGCAATATCATCTTGTACCTTCATTACATTGAACTCCTTTGATATGGTAACCCAGATTACCCTTTTGAATCTTTGTTCTTTCAAAAGGTCATTGTGGACGTGCTTCATGATATTGGTTTTACCCACACCGCCCATCCCCCAAACCCCAATCTTGCTCACCTCCTCCTGCATCAAACATGCCCAAATCTCATTTCTGACAGCTTCCTCTCCAACTAGGTCTAATGTTGGCAGCGGCAACCCAGCACTTGGACCATCCATGGCAAGAGCTTCAGAGGCATTAGGAGCTTTATCAAGAAATCCCTTCATTTCTCGAGTCTTTTCATCAACCAGCTTTCCGTTCCAAGAACGACTGAGATATCTCCCGTTTCTAACTTTATTTTCCACATCCTGTGCTTCCGCAATCATCTCTTTCCCATCTTTCAACCAATTTTCAACTCCCCTCTTTGGTATCTTCCCCAGAGGACGAAGAAGCTCTGCTTTCAATTGCAGCTCTATATCTTCCATTTTGCAATTCAATTCATCTCTCATCCTCTTGAAGTTTCTCACATAATCATTCACCTTTCTGTGATATTGCAAGTATTTAAAAACAGGAGTTCCGAGAGAATTTGCAATGCCAAGAACGGACTCTACGTACTCCATTGCTATGTCCCTGCAACGCAATGATATATAACAGTAGCAGAGAATGAAAATCTGTGAATGTATTGGAAGAAGTATTGATATGTCTGTGTAAGCATGAAAAGGAAACATGAATGCAAGTTTCAAGCAATGGCGTTTATTAGATGGAGCTATGGATGGGTGGCAGACAGAAACATGATGAAATTCTGGTCACCAGAATCAAGCTCTTAATGTATATAAAATGCTAGATTCAAGTGTGCAAGGGTTCATTACAGAATATTAAGAGGTAAAATGTTCAACAGGAGATTTCAACATTATATTGCTTCTGGGTAGCTCTATTTGTATTAATTTGTATGTATAGTGGATTATGTCTGCTGATCATCCTATCCAGTCTTAAAATCTAAAACTGATGATAATCAGTAGAGGAAATCATTGCTTCAGATCTTATTACCTGACTTAGGGGCCGAAAAGTGTTGAGAGATTAGAACTGAAAACGAAGCAGTGAAGTTGACTTCCTTGACTATCTTACAAGGCTAGGTGCTATAACAGTTGCAGATAATGAAAAGCAAAGAAAAGCATGTCATGAATTAAGCAAATGGAAGAAAATTACCTTGACTGTATGCTTAAAACTTGTGATAGTACTTGGAGATCGATACAAACTAAAAGCAGTGAAGAAGAAAGAATGTTGTGGGTACAATAGCCAAAAATAAGAAGAAGAAGAAGAAGAAGAAGAAGAAGAAGAAAGTGAAAATAAAAAGAGGGAAATTATGAAGTCAGTGGTAGGTTCCACAAAGGCAGAATTATTAGTAAGAAATCTTATTTGTATTACTTTTTCTTTTAGATTTTTTCCTTGCTGTCCGCCATTACAGATGCAATTACAGATGGCATTTATTCGCCATTACAGTGGTAGTTTCCATTACAGATGGAAAAATTGAATTGAGTTTGAAAAAGGAAATTTTGTTGTAAATTTTGTACTCTTTTGACTAAAAAATGGTATTAGGGTCAATTTTGTAAGTCTGGGTAATATTAGCTCTAGATTTCTTCAAGGGCATAAAACTTAATTTGATAATATTATTAATTTGGTTTAGAAATATTGAGGAATGTAGCTTTTTTATTTTGTTCTGTTTTTAATTTATTATTGGATTTTATTGAATGATAATTTATTTTATTTATCATACAATTTAGTTATTCAATAACATATTTAATATTTTATTTTTCTAGAACTTTTATAAACATTTTTCTATTTTAGAAATTTTGAGTTTTTTATAATAATTTTATACAAAATCGAGTCGATTGATGAAAATATAAAAAGAGGACTAAAATTATTATTATACCAATTAAAACAAGTGCCCCTTAACAGCCCGTTTATAAAAAAATTTCAAAAACATTACGAGGGTGTTTTTATTTATCGATAATAAAATTTAAACTAGAAACATCATGCATATAAAACATTTTTGTTTTCATTTAAGCTACAGCAATTTTAGAGTTATAGGTGAAGGCTATGTTGTTTCACACAACCTTGGATTCCATCTAATGATCCAAAATTGACGGGCATCGAAAAAAGTATAATACGGCCTCCGACTTAGTAAACCAAGTTCGTAAACAATTATTAAAAGAAAATAAAAAGACCAAAATAGAAAATAGACCATTTAACATATTTGAGGCGGCAAACATTAAAACAAAAATCTAATATTTTGTTAAGTTATAAATTATAAATATATTATTTTAGTTATAAATCATATTAAATTAATTTAAAATAATTATATTATAAAATTTTATATGATAAATGAGTTATGATTTTGACAAATGGATGGTGATAAAATAATACATGTGTAATTAAAATATGTATACAATTGTAGTTTATAGATTTAATTTACTTATTAATTAAGCATAAGATATTTATTATTTATTATTTATTATTATTAAATTAAAAGATATTTAATAATTAAATAATTAGTATAAGATTTTGGTTGATAATAAATTATGATTTTACCAAGTGTATGGTAAAGATAAAATACAAGTGTATTAATTTAACTATGTACATTGGTAATATTTTTATTTGAAATAATTATCTTTACACAAATAGTACACTTGAGGTGTACAGTTCTATATTTATGAATAACTACATTTATCAAACATATTCCATGTTTTATATATCACAATCTCATATTTCCATGTATCAAGTACCACTATTTCCTCGTATTTCAGACAAATACGTGTAACAATTCATAGACACACAACTCACTAACTCTTCCTGCCAATCACAATTTAAATTGACAAATCACTTATTAAGTCCAATTTCAATGTTCACTAAAATCTATCATATAAATTTGGATGTATATATCCACCAATAGATTCCATGTACCAATATCATCATCTCAAATTCCACATGCATTTCATTTCCACAATATGAACTCAAATAACATATACAAGATATACCAATGTATTTTAAATACGGTTTCATAATATTTCATTTCAAATTTCAGATTATTTCATATTAGAACTTTTCTCATTAACTCATTTGGAATACCAATTCATACTGATAATACACTCAAGGGTGTACAAATATATAATCACAAATGAACTCATTCATCAACCAAGTTCTATGTTCATGTCTCATCAACTCGTATTTCCTTATATCACATAATTCCATATAACACTTACCAAACTTTGTCAGATTAGTGAATGTCTTATAGAATTAGTCTGCTCACACAAGCTGTCGATCATGACAAGCTACACGGTGTTGCTCAGTGCCACATTTCACAACTAAGTATGGTTAATAGTACTATACCTACGTTTCACACTTTGGCATGGATCACACATGGTATTATCTGTCAATTCATCACTTTTCACTAGAATGTCATAGCCCAGCTATGGCCTTACATCTTAAACACGTATCACATCAATGCCATATCCAAGATATGGTCTTACATGGAAATCACTTATCACTTGTAGCCGAAGCTATCACTATTCACTGATCAGGTAGCTAGAGCTACCACTTTTCACTGATCAGGTAGCTGGAGTTACTACTATTCACTGATCAGGTAGTCGGAGCTACCACTTTTCACTGATCAGGTAGCCGGAGCTACCACTATTCACTGATCAGGTAGCCGGAGCTACCACTTTTCACTGATCAGGTAGTCGGAGCTACCACTTAACACTTTCATTTGTCCTTGATCAGATAAGTGTAGCCAAAGCTACCACTTATCACTTGTTGCCATGGTTCAACCATGGTCTTTTCCGTCAATTCATCTTGTCACTGAACTGAAGTGCTCAATTTGATCATTTATTCAATTTTCATACTTTTACATTATTGACGATTTTATCATCAATACATATGAAATAACATATCATGAAGTTCATAAAATTAACAAATGATCACTAAAATTTAGCCATATAAACTCACAAGTTCAATTTTTGTATTATAACGATAATCATAATTTCATAATAAATACTCCAAATAAAATATTATATCATTTCTAATTCAACATTTATCAATTATAATCGAGCAAGTAATCAATTTATACACAAGTCGTTCATACATTATTTTTCCTCCTCCTCCTCCCCATCCACATCCTTAGTATAAACAACACACTTGTAAGCAACATTATCTATAATTTTCACTATTTACTTATGTGAATATTTAAGCTGTCCATCGGTGTTATAGTCACTAAATTATTTTCATCTTGAGCTACAGAAGTCAAAATTAAGATCCGTTAATTTTATTTGAAACTAGACTCACATATCTTCTTACTATAATTTTTACAGAATTTTTGGTATGGCCAATTAGTACAGTTTATTAGTTAAGTTCTCCCCTGTTACACAGTCAGACGGCTCTGACCTCTCTTCACTAAAAATCAATTATCTCATAGTACAATTTTCATATAGTGTTTCCAATTATTTCTAATGAAAATAGACTCACTAAGTAATACAAACATATAAACTATAACTCATAATTCTTTTTGTACAATTTTTAGTGAATTTCTAAATTAAGAACAGGGGATCACGAATTTATTCTAAACTAGTCTTACAAATATTAAAATATCTTAAAATGTAGACTTCCTTTGCTTTCTCTGTTTCTTTTATATGAAAATAAACTCAACAAGCTTTAATTCTATATATCACTCAACTTCTAACTTAATTTATACCATTTTGGTGATTTTTCAAAGTTAGAAAACTGTTGCTGTCCAAAACTGCTTTAGTATAACATGTTGATTTCTATTTTGTCCCAAATTCCACATTTCATACAATTCAATCCTTACTCAATTAACCCCTCAATTGAGCTAATTTTCTCATTTAATACTTTTCTCTATCATATTAAACTACTTCATAACCTTTAAAATCAGAATTTTAACACTAGGCCTTAATTTCCACTCTTTCACTATTAGATCCTAAAATTAATTTCCATCAATTTTACTTGATAAAATCATCATATAACAAAATTAAAGCTTCAATTCAATATTTATTCATCATATTCTTCCAGCACTAAACCACATCAACTTTAAAAATTAGCCATAGAAGCAAAAACTAATGAATTAATAAGTTGGACCCAATTGTAAAAGTCCAAAAACATAGAAATTTCAAGGAGAAAGTAAGAATTAAACTTACATGAAGATTGAGTATGAAAACCAGCTTGAAGTCTCTCCATTGGCTGTTTTTCAGCTGAAGAAAATGAAGAGAAATGAAGAGAATTCTAGATATTCCAATTTAATCCCATATTTATTTAACTAATTTTGGCAATTTTTCAATTTTACCCTTATTTCACCCATTTCCTGATTTTTCTCGGCTATTGCCGCCCAAAATGTCTGCTTTGGGCTTATTTTCACTTTAGGTCCTTCCTCATTTGACAATTAAGCTATTTAATCCTTCTAGCAATTTTTACACATTTTTCAATTTAGTTCTTTTTATTTAATTAACCACCCAAACGTCAAAATTTTCTAACGAAATTTTAATACTACCTTATTGACATTCCGTAAATATTCATAAAAATATTTTTGACTCGGTTTATAACACCGATATCTCGATACCTCTTTTTCTCGATTTTTTAACTAAGCCCAAGTAACTCTAACCCAACTAGACCTAGACCAACTACTAAACCGACCACTAAACCAGTCACTAACTCCATCACCCCACTAAACCAACCACTAACTCCATCACCCCACTTGCTTGCAAAACAAGTTGTAAAATTTGGCTATAAAAGCCATTCAAAACCATTGTAGAGATGACGGTTTTTTTTTTTTTGGAGAAAAAAAAGAGAGTTTCGAATACAAGAAAAAGAGAGACTTTCGATACAAGAGATACACGAAATTAATCAAAAATCTAAACAAAAGAGGTGATTTTCATCTATTCTCGTTTTAAATTCTTTGTTTATTTTATTTTATCTTTCAATTTTATTTCGCTTTTACATACGAAAATAAAATAAAGTGGAATGAGCTTACCCATTTTGAAATTGCCGGAAAAAGTTTTTTTATTATTTTGAGGTTCGGCCGCGTGTACCATGGCGCCACAATGCATGGTGGAGTGCAGTGACCGGAACAAGGTCAGACCGATGGCCGGATTTAGGAGGGAGGGGGTGAGTATTATTTTTAAATATTGTTATTATTATATCGGTTATTACTATTATTTTTATTCTATTTATAATGAACTTTATTATTTTATATTACTTTGATTATTATTTTCATTATTATTTTCATTATTGTATATACTATTATTATTATTATTATTATTATTATTATTATCTTTTTTACTTTTTATTTATTTTATTTTATCTTTTTATTTTTTCATTAATACTATTGTTTCAATTTCTCCCCTCCATTTTATTATTATTATTTTTATTACTATTACGATTGGTTTTAATGTTACTATTACTACTGTCTTTACTACTTTTATTTCCTATTATTATTACTATTAATGTTAATTTATTACTATTATTTTGATTATTAATACTATTTTTATTTTTACTATCACTTTTATGATTATTTTGATTTCTATTAATATTATTATTACTACTATTATGATTACTAATTTAGTATATTGTAATTATTATTCTAATATTACCAATACCATATTTTTTTAATTTTATAATTACTATTATATACATTAGAATTATTATCATTTTTATTTGTCACTATTTTTTGTATATATATGCATATTATTATTATTATAATTATATTTATCATTCTCATTATTATTTTATCAACCTCATCATTGCTATTTTTATTAAGGGCAAATATCCCAAAATACCAAAAAATCAAAATTACCGGAAAGGACAAGTTTCAAAAATATTGACCGGAAGGGTAATTTCCCAAAAATCGCCCACGTCAGTGCGTTTTTGGGGAAAAAAAAGCAGTTCATGGGGGGCGCTTTACCTCCTCAAAAACGCTCCCACGAGGGCGCGCTTTTGCTGAGGTGGCCTAAAGCGCTCCCCCATGGACGCGCTTTAGGCCGTGCAACGGTCAATTTTTTTTGACCGTTGGACCCCCAACGGTCAAAACCAACGTTAAAAAAAAACTATAAATACCCCCAACCCTTCATTTTTTTCACACTTCAATCCTTTCTCATTTTTCTCTCAATTTTTCTCTCAATTTTCTCTCAATTTGCTCTCAATTTTCTCTCAAGTTTCTCTCAAAGTCCTTGAAATTTACGCTTAAATTTCAAAATAGTCTTCTACTATTTACGAAAAAGCCCTTTATAATTTTTTTAATATATTTATTTTTTTGGAAAATTTAAAAATTCTTTATCGGAGTACAATGGCCGGGGAATTACGTCGCCTAGACAGCAATCACATTGGCGTCGAGCAATTGAAAATGGTAAGTTTGAATGTTAATTTTTCAATATTATTAAATTTTTTAATTCGCAATTTTAATTAATTTTGAATTTTATAATTTTTAAAATTGTAGATCGGTGTGCAATGTTATATTCAACATGCCCGGTCCCCATCGCCATTGATCGAGAATTACCTGCGAGAAGTGGGTTTTTGGCACGTGGCCACGATAGGCCGGGGGTTCAAGTTGGACCCGACTTTGATCAGCGCATTGATAGAGAGGTGGAGACCCGAGACGCACACTTTCCATCTGCCATGCGGAGAGTGTACCATCACCTTAGAAGATGTGCGATTCTGATTGGGATTACCGGTGGATCTGGTCCAGAGTCACCGTCCGTAACATCTCTCGATTGGATAGCCGTATGCTACGAGCTCCCGGTGCCATTCGGATAAATTGCAAGGAGGTCGGATCGATATGGTTTGGTTACGAGACGCATTCCCGCAACCGAATGAAGGTTCGATGAAGAAGAAAGAATACTGTATGCACGGGCATACATGCTTGAGATAATTGAGGCTATCGATGCGGACCTCTCTAGAAACCTCGTCCACGAGATGGCTCCTCAAACTTGTTGATTTGAGCAGTAGGTGAATTGAGTTGGGGGTCCGCCGTGCTATCGAGGTTGTACCGAGAGATGTCTTGAAGCGGTGTGCGAGTAAAGTAAAAATCGGAGGTTGCCTATCACTACCTGCGGTCATGGGCATGGTTTCGATTTCCATTTTACGCCTCGACTCGACCCCATATTCATTCCCACCGATAACGAGGTAAATTTAATATTATATTTTACAATTATGTCGTAGACTTATAGTACAATTGCATGCTAAAAGTTTATTTAATTAGGTGGAACCATCCGACGAGTCATGTTGGAATACGACTCGCTTGAGGATATCTACTCCTATTGGAACAACGGTGAATCACAAGTAAGTGTCAAATTTCGTTATTATAATTTAGTATTTATGTATATAACTAATATTTTGGTAATGTTAATATAGTTTCAATGGACACCGTACGAGGATCCCAAAATTCGGGCAGTAATTCCGGGGGAGTTCCTCCAAAATCCGAACAGTTGGCACATTAAGGTCCCGCTAATCACCTACGCGACTGTGGAGATGCACCAGTCAGATCGGGTTCTGCGGTAATTTGGATGCCGACAATCGATTCCCGTGGCTCCTGAGGTGCTCGATGATGAGCACAGTGTGGACTTACGGCGGCAGCACACGGATTGGCCAATATTTTGGTCAGAACATATCGAGACATGGGAGAACCGGTATGACTTTTTACCTAACCGGGAACCGATCGTAGTTCTTGAGTTAGCGTGCGTGCCGGAGTACATGCCATGGTTTAGAATCCATAACAAGCCGTATCTGTTGTCGGATGAAGAGAGGCGACGGCAAATTCGCGAGCGAAGGGAACGTCGGGCCCTTTACATTCAAGGAGAAGGGTGATGAGACGGGCCCAAAGAACAGCCTACGATAACGGGCCCATCAACAAGACCTACACAATCACGGGCCCATCAGTTCGGTGACAACACCGACAACACAGCGTCCATAGTTTATGCGGTCGTACCACGCCCCTTATATGTATCCTCCTAACCCATATATGTTTCCTTTTCTAGTCCCCCAGTGTTGGAATGCATGGCCGGTTCGAGTCCGTTCGACAACTCCTTTTAGCCAACCGATCGTGAGGCCGACGTTGGGTGTGGGATTAGAGGAGGCGCCGTCGAGGCGATTCTTTCTACCAGCTCCTTCACCAGACGGATGCGCCACCCCGCAGTGGTTTATGCAAACACCCGGTCATTATTTTATCAAGGTGGGTCATCATCGCAACACCTAGAACTGCACTCCACCGCTGGGAGGAACGGATTCCCGCCCGAGGTTCCACGACCTCACGGAAGCTAGAAGAAGGAGGAATCAAAGACGTGAATCGCCGACCGCCCCCATGTGGCTTTGGTTCCCAAGCATCAACACTAAACCCTAATTTAGTTTTGTTATTTTATTTTTTGTAATTTAATTTTAATATGAGTAGAAAAATTTGAGTTTAATTTTTTAATTTCGTAATGTAAATTTTAATTTAATTTTAATATCTTTGATAAGATAGAAATGCTTTATTTTTTTGTAATTTAATTTTTTATATGTAATAAAATTTGAGTTTAATTTTATTTCTTTTGTAATTTAATTTTTTATTTTAATTTTAATATCTTTGATAAGATAGAAATGGTTTATTTTTTTGTAATTTAATTTTTATATGTAATAAAATTTGAGTTTAATTTTATTTCTTTTGTAATTTAATTTTTAATTTTAATTTTAATATCTTTGATAAGATAGAAATGGTTTTTTTGTAATTTAATTTTTTTATATGTAATAAAATTTGAGTTTAATTTTATTTCTTTTGTAATTTAATTTTTTATTTTAATTTTAATACCTTTGATAAGATAGAAATGGTTTAATTTTTTAATTTAATTTTTTATATAATAAAAATTGAGTTTAATTTTATTTCTTTTGTATTTTAATTTTTTTATTTTAATTTTAATATCTTTGATAAGATAGAAATGATTTAATTTTTTAATTTAATTTTTTATATAATAAAATTGAGTTTAATTTTATTTCTTTTGTATTTTAATTTTTTATTTTAATTTTAATATCTTTGATAAGATAGAAATGATTTAATTTTTTCATTTAATTTTTTATATAATAAAAATTGAGTTTAATTTTATTTCTTTTGTATTTTAATTTTTTTATTTTAATTTTAATATCTTTGATAAGATAGAAATGATTTAATTTTTAATTTAATTTTTTTATATAATAAAAATTGAGTTTAATTTTATTTCTTTTGTATTTTAATTTTTATTTTAATTTTAATATCTTTGGTAAGATAGAAATGATTTAATTTTTAAAATTTAATTTTTTTATATAATAAAATTGAGTTTAATCTTATTTCTTTTGTATTTTAATTTTTTATTTTAATTTTAATATCTTTGATAAGATAGAAATGATTTAATTTTTTAAATTTAATTTTTTATATAATAAAATTGAGTTTAATTTTATTTCTTTTGTATTTTAATTTTTTATTTTAATTTTAATATCTTTGATAAGATAGAAATGATTTAATTTTTTAATTTAATTTTTAATTTAATTTTAATAACTTGAATAAAATAAAAGCTGGTTTATTTGGCATCAACGTTGATTAGGATGGGCTATTTTATTACCAATTAAGGCGTTACGGCACTGTAGTTTTGGGATCGGCCTTCACCGTCGGGATTATTAAATCAGCCAACATGTCTGAATCCATCCTCGGATGATCTTGTGTTACACCATCAACGAAGCACGTTAAATAATGCAACATTACATAATGTTAGTGTTATTCAAATCATTGAACACATAGTGGTCTTGCTTCGGTAAGACATGTATGCGGACCTTTGTACTTCTTCACCTCCCACATCCCCGTCTTTTTCCTCAACGACGCCATGATTTTCCATGCACATGTGCCGTCTTGCACAGCACACTTCGCCTCGTACCTATCGAGCTTTGATTTAACCATAGTGTAGTTAACCCCGTTCCTGATGCTGTATTGTTTCAATGCACCAAGAAAAGTGTTCTTGTTGGAAAACTGGTTACCAACTTCTAATTGGTCCGAATCCAACGAAGAATTTGTACGGTCACGCGTCCGGTGTGGTAGTTCAGGAAACTCCAATGCATCATCTTGAGATAGATCGACATTATGCATGTGCGCTGGAGGCGAGTATGCCCTGAATAGCGGATCTTCTTCTTCTTCGTCGAACCGCCTCAACATCTTCAGTACAATTGGAACGGGCTCCGGTCGTAAAATAGTCCAACTTCTTCACCGTCGTGCCCGGCTCCCGAGGTGGATCCATATCGGATTCATCGTCGATCCTCCATAACTCGCAACAAACGAGGGCCCTCACTGGTGGATGCCGTCGGTAATACATCATCCTCCTTAAACATCTTTCGAAGATTCTAATCGTATGTGGATTGCCATCCACTAGAAGTTGATGACGCCCCCAATACGTATTTCTGTCATCCGACGTCGATTGACGAATATACATGTCCCATCCACCAATCGAGTGTCATGCAGGGGTTATGTTTTTCATACTACCACCGCACACGGGCACTTCTGTGTTTTGCCTCCCACTTACAGAGTGTCGACTTGGGGTCGTGTATTCCCCTCGAACGATACTAGATGTTGAGGTTGCGGCCAGATCACTTGGAGATGAAAATTCTACATATACCTCGATATAGGGTGAACCACTGGCAAGATGAGTCTCCACCATTGCCTCAAGGCTCCGAGGACCTTTGATGTCGAATGCGTCATATCTTACCGGATCAACCGAAGCGCAAAATCTATACTTAATAGACTGAACTTTCATTAGCGTTGTTCCGAATATTTTACGCCTAATTCTTTTGCGAAGTTCTACCAAATCGACGTTTCGATTAAAACTCAATCGCGCTGTGTTCTCCGATAGGAAAACAACATCATCTTCGGTGTCACGCACTTCACCATCGTAGTAAATAACAGCGATTAATCGTTCACTCATTTTCAATTTTTTTTCCTTTTGCTTGAATTTGCTTTTCGCAACCGAGAATGCAATTTGGGCGATTATAGCCTAATTTTGCGGACAAAGATGTAGCAAAAGTGCGCCCACGTGGGGCGCTTTTCGGTGCTCCGGTAATAGTGCACCTTGGAGCGTTTTTGGTACTCGTTTGTTGAAACGTCTCTCAAAATAATTTTGCGGAGACCATCAGAGCAAAAGCGCCGTCACGTGAGAGCGTTTTCGCCACGGTTTGTTTTGAAACGTCTCCTCAAAATTATTTTGCGAAGACTACGCCCAAAACTTATTTCATTTTTCACATTGCAAGTGGACGGAAGATTCCCAAAAATCACATCCACGTCGGTAGCGTTTTGGTGGAAAATGGCTAAAAGCGCGTCTGAGGGGCGCTTTAGGCCACCTCAAAAAAAGCGCGCCCTCGTGGGAGCGTTTTTGCTGAGATGGCCTAAAGCGCTCCTCCAGGGACGCGCTTTAGGCCGCTTTCCCCAAAAATGTCTTGGCGTGACGCGATTTTTGGGGAAATTGCCCTTTCTGGTCAATATTTTTGAAACCTGTCCTTTCCGGTAATTTTTGGTTTTTTTTGGTATTTTTGGGATATTTGCCCTTTATTAATGCTATATTTTTTTACTATTATAATTTATTTATTCTTGCTCCTATCATTTCACGTAAATCGATAATGTTGAATTATATTGAAACGTATTTTTATTTTTGCTTTTATTTACTTTTTTTCCCAAACTCATAAAAAGGGTTTTACAAAGGTAATATTTGGTGTTTGGAGGTCCAGGAAATCGTGCCCTAACGTGCTAGGTTTTGATTTTTCATTCATCCCAAGAACTAAATATCCTTTTAAGATTTTGACCGTGTTTTCTCAACTTCAAAAATAAGGCAATATTTCATGTTTAGAAATTCGAAGAATCGTGCCCTAACGTGCTGAGCTTCGATTTTTTTTTGTTTAGCCAAATAACGGAATACCCTTTTTTAAAATTGCAATGCATGAATTTTGGAAATCATGAAATGTTCTTGGTGTCTAGGGTTTGAAATATCATTTCCTAACGTGCTGGATGTGATATTTCATTCTTTCGGAACAAGAGAATTTCGATATCCAATTCGAATTATCCAAACATTTTCTAAAGAAATAATATTTTAAAATCTCTTCCAATTTTCGATATTAGGACATTAATCAATCAATAAGGTACCAATTTTGGGCATTGCGAGGGTGCTAATCCTTCCTCGTGTGTAACCGACTCCCGGACCCATTTTCTTAAAATTCTAGACCAAACGTTTTATAAGGTGACTCAATCACACTTCAAAAAAGATTGGTGGCGACTCCATTTTCCTTTTTAAAGTCGGCCCATTTTCCAAACAAAAAAATGGTTTCGACATAGGGAATTGAAGCTTGAAGTTTAATTGGTAAGTTAAATTAAGTCATTCTCTCTTAATTTTGATGTTTTAAAAGCTTTAGAACAAGGTTTTATTGAAATAAAATTGATATTTTGAGAGTTCATAGGTTTTCAAGTATAGTTTATGTTGAACAAAAAGTTGAAGTAGGGGTTTAATTGAATGAATTTAAAGTTAGAATTAATAAAGGGATTAAATTGTAAAAGAAGCCATAAATTTTGTGTTGTAAGGACTAAATTGTAAGAATTTAGAAATTAGGTATTTATGATGAAATTTTGATAGATATGTATAAGTTTGGTTGAAATTTGGATAGAAATAAAGTATGAATTGAGTTAGAAAATAGATAAATCTAGTTAAGACCAAATTGGAATTAAAGTATAAATTGGATAGAAATTCAATTAATTGTTATAAATTAGTGTTGTAATTAATAGTTTAATTATTATTTTTTTGTAGCTAACAAAGAATCCAAGGCATCAGCATCAAAAGGAAAAGAAAAGTTATCGAAGAGTAATCGCAGAATCCGGTGTGTATTACTATAATTCAATTAATTTAGTTTTTATGATAAATTTAAATTATGTGAATGGTAAGTAAACAATGAGATAAGTGACTATATTGAATGAATTTGGGAAAAATAGAATTAAATGATGAATATGTGTTAGTATGGAATTATCAATTGAATTACATGTGATTGATATGAAAAGTATATTGAATTAAATTGTGAACTTGAACTGGAAGTGATTTGAATTGTGAATTTGAGATTGAGATTGAATTGATAATATGTATGAATTGAATTTGGATGATTTGTGAGAGAAAGAGAAATTGATATTTGAACCAATACTCTATTAACTAGTTGGTCTGAGTCGGATATAGTTGGCATGCCATAGGATTGGAAGAGTTCAGGGATACTTCGACCTCGAGTCGATAAGACACTGGGTGTCACTATATTTCTTTGGATAGTTTCGATGAGGTATTGGGTACCAACTTTCTTCGGCTCTGTCGATGAGACACTAGGTGTCACTATATTGCTTCGAACTATTTGATGAGGCACTGGGTGCCAATCTGGTGTGTTTGGTTGGATCCGCGTATCCGCCAAAGTCCGAGTCTGTTAATAGGGGTAAAAAAATGAAAAGCTAAATTAAATGAAATGAATCGGTTGAGCCATTGAAGAAATGTGAAAAAGGAATGTGTACTGAATTTGTGAATTGAAATTGGAAATGAGAATGAAAAAGCATGAACCAAAGGTTCAAGAAATGTTAGTTGGCTCCATATGAAATTATATGATTTCAATTGATGGAAAGTTTAAATTAAGTAACGAATGTTAAAGAAATGAAAGTTATGTTTGATTTGGTTTTAGTATGTTTAAGTTGTTTAATTTAATAATTATCCTTATTATGTTTATAATTTGAATTATGGTAATACCATTGAGTATGAAATATTCAAATGTATGGTTATTTCCGTGCGCAAGTTAATAGGTGTTCAGAGTCCCGATTCAGTATTCAGAGTGATTTCGACTCAACATAAAACTCGATGATGTAGTCCTCTTTGGTAAAAGTGGCATGTAATGCTACATGATTTTTGTCATAAAGAATGATATTTGGAATTTTGGTGTTTAAACTAATAAAATGGTACGAAAATTTATATGATATGCATGGTATAATTGGTACTAAATTTAGAATGAAATGAATGAAATTATAAGTTAATTTTTAATAGTAATATAAATGTTTATAGAGTAAATTATCAAATTAATGATATAGGAACGATTTTAATACTATTAAATATGAAATTGCATTGGTTGTAATATTGGTTTTGGTTTGGTCTTGGTTTGAAATTGCAGAGAAGGTTAAATATTTATAAAGGGTTATATCGAATTTAAAAAAAAAAACATGAATGAAGTCAATTAGCAAAAATTTATATAAATTTATGATATGATTGTTATTTATTTATAAATTGTCCGATATGTCCGATAATGCCTCATAACCTGTCTTACGTGAGTTAGGGTTAAGGGGTGTTACATTACACCATCTTTATTAGCCTCCTTTAAGCTCCAAGATCCACCACAAAGACTTTGATGATTTAAAACCGTGAGTGCAAAGAGAAAACAAGATTAAAAAAAAAAAAAACCAAAATTGGGAGTCAATTATTAATGGTGGAATATGCCACTAGATAATTAAGATTAAACTTTTTAGTTGTGGTTCAGGGGTACCAATTAAACTTTTAATCACTCAATTTTAAATAATTTTTAATTGATACATTTTATTTTGGATAATTATTTGTATTTTATTATTAACACTTGCATGTTTACTACATTGGTTTTTTTTCTTCTTAATTTGCTAAGGAGTAAAATATTTTACAGAGATACTTACGTGGGTTGAAACATATGTTATATATTACATATGATATATATTGGTTAATTCAATTCATTACTCAATTTCGAACTGAACTAGCCGATAATCGAAATTCTAAAAAAATCAATAATCGACCTTCAACCGAACTAAATTCGGCCACCGACCGATTAACCGAATTAAATTGGTTCAATCGATTAAGTCAATTCTAACCAAACTTTGAACACTACCAATGGTTAATTACATTAAAAGCAACAAAACAGTTTGAAAACATGTCTGGTACATTATTTGCAAGCCACACTAACTTATGTTGAAGTCAAAGAGCATGTCATTAGGAAAGAAGCTCATTATTCCCTATCTTCGAAACCTAGCCACTCTTGTATTTTCTATTTTCAAGATATTCTACATTTATACAACTTTTGGTAAGAACATAACTTATTCAGGACATGTTCTACTATATTGTATTATTAAATGGAGCCAACATGAACAAGTGTAACATCCCCCTATTATGCTTTTATTTTATGTACCATACAGCCAACACACTTGTTATACAAACATACGAGCTCTCTAAGAATCAACAACAAGTTCAATGAATGAAACAAAGTCAACCGATGAATTATAATGAAACAAGAGAAAAACCACAAGCAAA
The DNA here is from genome assembly GCA_025506655.1 of Gossypium rotundifolium. NCBI lineage: Eukaryota > Viridiplantae > Streptophyta > Magnoliopsida > Malvales > Malvaceae > Gossypium > Gossypium rotundifolium. Next base: position 8,285,391 of record CP106726.1, read on the forward strand.
CATCAGGAAATTTTTACTGTGCAACAATACACCCCATTAACTAGCACAATAGAAAAACCATGATCAAAGAATCAAATCCCAAATTCCACCAAAATTGTTATTATATTGGTACTATTTTATTGTTATTGCTCGGATATTATATAACTCTTATTTTATTGTTAATTTTGTTACTATTTTAGAGACATTAGCTTGTTAAGTTGCAATTATCTTAGTGTTATTTAAATATAAAGATTATTTTAATGTATTTTTTATTTGTTGAGAAATATTTATTTTAATATTTTTAGTGTATTTGATGTATTATATTTTTAAAATTTATTTTTATATAAAAATAATCTAAAAAACTAATATGGACAATTCAGTTCGGATTCGAGTTTAACATTTATAATATGGGTGGGTTTGAGCAAAATTTTAGGCCTATTTTTGAGTTGGTCAAGTTTGAGTCTAAAATTTGGACTTAAAATTTTACATTGACCCAATTAGTTCTAATAAATTGTAGTCAAATAATGATTTGTAATGGCGTGATCGATCTCAACAAGTCTTTAAATTATTTTTATAAATAAATAAACTCCTATCTTATAATTATAACTTTGAAAGTCATTGATTTTAATAATAAAATAAAATTAATTTTAAATTTTAAGCTAATTTACATTTTATGCAAATGTGAATTTGAAGGAATAGTTTAAACATACGTAAAACTTTCCATTCCATCTATAGCCATGGTATTCATAAAACAATTGCCCCACCCCACTAACCCAATGTTGGATGGGACCACAACAATCTCTGTAAACTCCAGGACATATTAGTTGTTTTGTGTTTCTGAAAAATTTTATTTAAATTTTTAAGATTTTTAAAATTTTAAATTAATAAATATAAAATTATATTTTATTACTTTGAGATTAATAAAATTTTTATTTAATTTTTAAAATTTACAAAATATAAATTATTTAAATAATAAAATTATATTTTAATACTCTAGTTTTTTTTCTCTTTACCCATAATAAAATCGGTCTCTGCAAGTTTTTCAATTTTTTTATAATACATGCAATTGCTAGTTTGCTGACCTAACGTAGGAGCGGCCAAAACACTGGTGGGTCTGTAACATCCTGAAATTGGGCCTACGAGAATTGAGCCCAATGGGCCTTGAGCGTAGTAGCGTTTAAATTTTTTTTGAGAACAAGAGATCGGCTTAAATGCAAGTTGGACCAATTAGATAAGTGAGTTTGGAAGGTTAAGGGCTTCATGAAGTCCGGGTTCAAGTTAGGCCTTAGGAAAAAATTGGTTTTAGGTGAAAAAACCCTGAGGTTGGCGGTAGGCCTTAAGAATAAAATGTGGAGAAAATGACACAAGTGGAGTGTGTGGTGTAGTGGCAAAGTGACGCCACTTAAGGACAAGGAATGACGCCACAAGGAAGGAAGGAGGTCCAAGGTTCTAGTTGTAGCGTTTGCATTCCTTTTAGATTATTTTATTAAATGAATTTAGACCTTGGCCATAGGGTTATATTTAGTTGCATGGTTTAAGACACAAGGAGCTAGTTGGTAAAGTGGCTAGCAGCGTGGATTATGTTATAAGGGAGCCCGAGTTCAATCTCGTGAGAAGCGAGGAGTATTTATTTATGATTGACGGAAGAGTTTCAGTTGGATTTAAACTCATCGATGAAGGATCCCACATCTGAAAGATACAAAGAAGGAAGGTGAAGAGCTAGCTATATAAAGAGCATGCCAGGAGGAGGTTAACATACCTTGGTGGGCGTTGGGCACAGGAGCTGTCGCAGTAGCAGTTTAGCACCGTAGTCCTATCGGTGTGTAACTCTCTCTACTCTAGGCGTAAAGCGGCAAATGTCGAAGTGTCGATCACGGCAATAGTAGTATACGAGCGCCATGAAGACGTGCGTGTCTTCGACGCGATAGTTGAGGCCATTAGTAGTATTCTTGTGGGTTGAAATTGCGATGGTCAAGTGGGCCCAATGGGCCCATGGGTCCAATTGGAATAAATTGTAGATGATATAGTATATAGTGAACTAGACTAGGTGGAACCTATATACATGGCTAGATTTGTGTTAGGTGGGCTACACGAGCGCAGTAGGCCCGAATGGGCCGGACCCAAGCTTTAGGCCCAATAGTCCAGTGACTTGACAAGAAAATGGTAAATGAAGTCTCGTGGTAACATTAGACCTCAGGAGGCCATTGTAGGTGCAAAATTACGAAAATACCCTTGGTGGGAAAATTATGAAAATACCCTTGGTAGGTAAATTACGAAAATACCCTTGATGTAAATTATGAAAATACCTTTGGTGGGTAAAATTACGATTATACCCTTAGAGGTTGATTAGCATGATTATGTTGTTTTATGTCTATCCGATTATGATGGTAATTCATGTTATACTTATATTTGATATATGTCAAGATACATGACATCTGCATACACGATTATTATGTCATATTGCATGGGAATGATGAGAGGAGGGGAAGATTGATATCGTGACTTTGGGTCACAGTGGTTTGGCACCACCAAGTGGTTTGGTACCACAGCTTGATATTCGTGACTTTGGGTCACCAGAGGTTTGACACCTCATAGCGACTCGTCCCAGTGGCTTCGCACCACAGTGGGTTGGCCCCACATTTGATAAAACAGATTGTCGCCAGTGATTTGGTATCATAACGTGGGTTGGCCCCACATATGGATTATTCGTGACTTTGGGTCACCAGTGGTTTGGCACCACATTATATTGATATCTGTGACTTTGGGTCACCAGTGGTTTGGCACCACCAAGGGTTTGGTACCACACGGGTAGAATCGGAGTTTGGATGGTTAGGTTTTGGGTTGCATGACATGCATATTTTCATATGAAATTGTAAGGGTTTAACACCCGTTGGATGGGATTTACACACCGAGTCTCGATGACTCACCCTTAGTGAAATTTTACAGTAATCATTAGATCATGGATTTGGGAGCCGAGGTGGGCTCGTGGAGGCCATACATATGTTTACTCAGTAAATTCGTTTCTTTTATTTGGACTTATTTTTACTTGGGTTTTGTTATGTAATAAGGCGGTATTTCACTTGGTTTCACTTTCAATTTGGTTCTCGCTTTTATTAAATGATCAATATGGGATTTTCCTAAAATGATAATAAACCGTTTCTTATTTAAAATTACTTAAACTCAATTTTTCACAACAACTATAAAAAATATGAGTTTTTTTAACCAACGCACAGTTTTTAGACATTCCTTTCATGTGACATGCCAGATTCGGTCGTAACGTTTAGACCGAGTTTGGGGTGTTACAATTATTGTATCAGAGCCAAGTTCAAAAACTCGACTGTGGAATGGGTTCAAAAATGTTTTTCAAATTTTGTTGAAATATGGTTTAGAAAATATATATATCTCTTTCCGGAAGTATGGCACTGAAGTCTCCGCACCAATCCACACCGTAAGTTTCCGATACTTTTCTTTGTTATATGTCGATTTGTATCTATTCGTGTGTTTGGTTTGGATGTGATGTTCGGACATGAGTTGGGTGCGTATGAAATATTCGCTCATTTTAATGGCTAGGTGTTTTTGAGTATGTATAGGAGTTTTAAATTCTAGTTAAAAGATATTAGTTTTATTAAGATCGAGTGCAAAGAAGAGCGTAGTGTGGTAGGTTAGGATGTGTGATCGTTAGTTAGTTGGAAATTTCGAGGACTAATTTCTTTAAGGAGGGTAGATTTGTAACATCCCAAATTGGGCCTACGAGAATTGAGCCCAATGGGCCTTGAGCGTAGTAGCGTTTAAATTTTTTTGAGAACAAGAGATCGGCTTAAATGCAAGTTGGACCAATTAGATAAGTGAGTTTGAAGGTTAGGGGCTTCATGAAGTCCCGGTTCAAGTTAGCCTTAGGAAAAAATTGGTTTTAGGTGAAAAAACCCTGAGGTTGGCGGTAGGCCTTAAGAATAAAATGTGGAGGAAAATGACACAAGTGGAGTGTGGTGTAGTGGCAAAGTGACGCCACTTAATGACAAGGAATGACGCCACAAGGAAGGAAGGAGGTCCAAGGTTCTAGTTGTAGCGTTTGCATTCCTTTTAGATTATTTTTATTAAATGAATTTAGACCTTGGCCATAGGGTTATATTTAGTTGCGCATGGTTTAAGACACAAGGAGCTAGTTGGTAAAGTGGCTAGCAGCGTGGATTATGTTATAAGGGAGCCTGAGTTCAATCTCGTGGGAAGCAAGGAGTATTTATTTTATGGATTGACGGAAGAGTTTCATTGAATTTAAACTCTATTGATGAAGGATCCCACATCGGAAAGATACAAAGAAGGAAGGTGAAGAGCTAGCTATATAAAGAGCATGCCGGAGGAGGTTAACATACCTTGGTGGGCGTTGGGCACAGGAGTGGTCGCAGCAGCATTTAGCACCGTAGTCCTATCGGTGTGTAACTCTCTACTCTAATTGCAGAGAGGCAATGCCAAAGTGCCGATCACGGCAATAGTAGTTACATGAGCATGAAGAAGACGTGTCTTGCGCTTCGACGCGATAGTTGAGGCCATTAGTAGTATTCTTGTGGGTTGAAATGCTTGGGTGCGATGGGTCGAAGTGGGCCCAATGGGCCCGTGGGCCCAATTGGAATAAATTGTATGATGATATAGTATATAGTAAACTAGACTAGGTGGAACCTATATACGTGGCTAGATTTGTGTTAGGTGGGCTACACGAGCGCAGGCCCTAATGGGTCAAATCAAGCTTTAGGCCTAATAGTCCAGTGACGACCAGAAAATGGTAGCTTAGTCTCTCAGGGTAACATTAGACCTCCGGGAGGGCCATTGTAGGTACAAAATTACGAAAATACCCTTGGTGGGTAAATTACAAAAATACCCTTGGTGGGAAAATTATGAAAATACCCTTGGTGGGTAAATTACGAAAATACCCTTGGTAGGTAAATTATGAAAATACCTTTGGTGGGTAAAATTACGATTATACCCTTAGAGGTTGATTAGTATGATTATGTTATTTTATGTCTATCTGATTATGATGGTAATTCATGTTATACTTATATTTGATATATGTCTAGCATACATGACATACTTCATACACGAATTATTATTTCATATTGCATGGGTATGATGAGAGGTGGGGGAAGATTGATATCTGTGACTTTGGGTCACCAAAGTGGTTTGGTACCACGCTTGATATTCGTGACTTTGGGTCACCGAGGTTTGGCACCTCATAGCGACTTCGTCTCAGTTGGCTTCAAGACCACGTGGGTTGACCTCACATTTGATAAAATGGGATTGTCGCCATGATTTGGTATCATAATGTGGGTTGGCCCACATATGGATTATTCGTGACTTTGGGTCACCAGTGGTTTGGTACCACATTATATTGATATCTGTGACTTTGGGTCACCAGTGGTTGGGCACCACCAGTGGTTTGGTACCACACGGGGTAGAATCGGGAGTTTTGGATGGTTAGGTTTTGGGTTGCATGGCATGCATATTTTCATATGAAATTGTGTAAGGGTTTAACACCGTTGGATGGGATTTACACATCGAGTCTCGATGACTCACCCTTAGTTAAATTTTGCGGTAATCATTAGATCGCAGATTTGGGAGCCGAGGTGGACTCGTGGAGGCCATACATATGTTTACTCGTAAATTCGTTTCTTTTATTTGGACTTATTTTTACTTGGGTTTTGTTATGTAATAAGCGGTATTTCACTTGGTTTCACTTTCAATTTGGTTCTCGCTATTATTAAATGATCAATATGGGATTTTCCTAAAATGATAATAAACCGCTTTCTTATTTAAAATTACTTAAACTCAATTTTTCACAACAACTATAAAGAATACGAGTTTTTTTAACGAACGCACAGTTTTTAGACATTCCTTTCATGTGACATGCCAGATTCGGTTGTAACATTTAGGCCGGGTTTGGGGTGTTATAGGGTCGCTCTTTAATTTTACTTTGGACCCCCCCTCCAATTTCACAAACAAAATAAAAGCTCCCCCATCAAAACAGAACCATTGATTTGGGCAAAGGGGGTTCAACGGCAGTGACAGCAATATTGATCAACTATCAAAAGCTGTTAATAGTAAATGTTGGCGATTCCCGGGCTGTGATTTCTAAGAACGGTGTGGCTAAACAGCTTTTAGTTGATTATGAGCCCGCTTCTGGAAGGGAGAGCATTGAAAATAGAGGCGGTTTTGTTTCGAACTTTTCAGGTAATGGCTGCCTGATCTTTTTGGGACGACGCTCAAGGTTACACCATCTTTTCCAGATATTGTTTTGGTTTTAGGGGATGTCGCGTGTTGACGGTCATTTCAGCGGTGGCGTAGAGCATTTGGTGACAAGAGTTTAAAGAAACATCTTACTTTGGAGCCGATGTGAGCATTGAAACAATCGACGATGACACCGACCTCATAATATTGGCTAGTGATGGTTTATAGAAGGTAAGCCCTATCTAATCACATTTTCTTTTATTGAACTGCGTGTTGAACCCGAGATTTAATGGTCCGTTCCTTAAATTCTAGGTAATGTCAAACCAAGAAGCTGTCGATGCTATCAAAGGCATTAAGGATGCTAGATCTGCTGCAAAGCACTTGAGGAAGATGTTAAGAGAAACAGCAAGGATGACATTTCCATCTATTATTGTAAAATTTTAGTGATCTGTAAGTGTGGCAACTTCACCTGTTTCCGTATGATAACAAACTCTTTTTTGTACCTTTCTTATGTTGGATAGAATGTTATGCATATTTTGTGTGGTATCCTAAGCTTTCTATTCATAGGCAAACTGTAATGAAGGAAACTAAAGTTGAATTTGTATCATTGGAACATAATATTCTACCAAGCTTTCAATCGCTTTAGCGGTTCAAATTGATTGGATACCTAATCGCCATGAAATTTCAAATTTGTTCTTGAACAATCAATTTCCTTCAGATGTTATCCCTTAGATTCCCTCTGACGTTGTTATAAAATCCTTCATCATGGTATAGTAAGTTGGATGTTTTGGTTCTTAAGATTGGTAGCATAAGCTGATTATGTCTGCATTGACTCCCTCTCTTTTTCATTTAGTTTAAATCATTCTCTATTTTTCAAAATTATGATGTAATATCAGATCTTACATGTGTCGTGGATGAGGACAATTTGATGTAGAACTATTTGCTTCTATTTTTCTTACGAAAATTGTGGTAATTTACAAATATTTAGAGTTGTGCTGGCTTTGCAATTGTTCATTAGTATTTAAATTATGCTTAAAGCAATTGTTTGAAATTAAGCTAATCTCGAGGTGATAGAAACTATTTAGGACTATACTAATGTAATAAAGCAAGCTACCATTCGATGAATGATCTTTAGTGAAATGAAAATGAACCCTTGGTGGAAGGGGGGCCTTTACCGTGGATAGATACCTTGAAAAGTCATATCGTGTATGGTACTTTTGAACTGAATCCAAGTCTTGACTTAATTTTTTTTATTGGTATATTGATGGATGGTGCTTTCATTTGTCTTATATGAACTTCACTTTGTAGTTTGATGGATGGTAGTCATTGACTTTTGGTGTTATGGGAGCTCGATTGTCAATTTTTGGTGTTATGCCTAACCTCTACGGAGGGCTGGTGAACGATTCATAGAGGGTCCTAATTATCAATTTTGGAGATGTGTCTCACCTCTGTGAAGAGCCATTAAGCGGTTCATAGAGGTACTTGACTATCAATTTTTGGAGATATGTCTCATCTCCGTGAATAGCCACTGAATGGTACATGAAATGGCCCAAAAGTGATACTGTTGACCTTACGACTCAAGATTACATATGAATGTAAAAAGTTGAGAAGCATAAAAATTGCTAACTAAATTTATAATTTTAATAATTATGTAACCAAATTCAAACATCTAAAAGAGTTCAATGATAAATAATTTTAATTGCAAATTAACCGACAACTTTATGTAATGATTGATTGCATAAAAATAAATTAATGACTACATACCCTATTTTATAAACTAAAATATAATTATACCACAAGTTCTATAATATGATATCTAATGGGTTAATTTTTAAGTTGCATACTTTTAAAATTAAAAGTTTTATAGATATGTTAATTTATAATTATTTCAATTTATATTTGTGTTCTAAATACACTTTGTTTCTACACATATATGTATGTGATAAGATTTCTAGCATTATTTGAACATCTCAAACAAGAAAATTTTAATTATTAAACTCCGATATACTCTAAAATTTTTTCAAGCCTAGGTCTGCTTTTGGCCTAGCTCGATCAATCCAAAAACCCATTTTTCTATTAAAAATAATAAAACTATAATTTTATATTAATATTTATACATTTAAATTTAAATTTAAAAATATTTTTATTGTTTAAATGGATTAAGGGTGTAAAAGTCCTCAAACTTTAAAAAAATAAAATTAAACCCCTTCTTTTATTTTGCATTCACTTTGATACTTGAACTTTTAAAATGCATCAAAAAAGCCCAAAAATATTTTCAAGAAAAGCAATTAAGTCCTTGGTGTTATTTTGCACTCAATTGAGTACTTAAACTTTTAAAATACTTTGAAAAGGCCCTCAAATTTTTTCAGAAAAAGTAATTAAGCCCCTGCTTTTTTTTTTTTTTGCACTCAATTGGGTACATGAACTGTCAAATACATCAAAAAACCTTTTGACCGTTAACTTTAACTGTTGACTATTAAACTTTAATAGTTGACCATTCGCTCTAAAATATGAGACGTATGTTTTTTTTAATAAAATTCAAAATTTATTTAATATAAAATTTATGAAATAATAAACTAGTGTTGAATGTGGTAAAAGACCACAATAATATTTGATTTGATATCATAATATCAAAATAAGTTTATAACTTAAAATGTTTTAAGTATATATATGAAAATTTAGAAGGTTATTTTGGGAAGTATATATATATATATATATATATATAATTTTAGAGAAGAATAAGAGAATAAAAGGCATGCTAGTAGAGGAAAATGTTTAAAAAGTGGAGACACATTAATTTCTTATTTACCTTTCTCTCTCACTCTCCATGCTCTTAACCTCTTCCTTCATTCGCTCCTTTTCTTAAAATCTAGGCTATCCAATAATGATAAGTGGAAATGGACTCTAGATATCGGATCCAAGTTCCTTGTCGGAAAAATCAAATATAATTCAAATATTTTAACTTATAAATTTTAAATATTTTATTTTTAATTACAATAATTAAAGAAAAATATTTTTATATGAATTATTGAATATAATTCAAATATATTATCTTATAAATTCAAATAATATAATAGACAAATGTCAAATTATAACTAATAATTATAAATTAAATTATAATTATTTAAAATATGTTATTATAACTTCTTTTTTACTTCAATTAACTTTATTTTTAAATATGAATTTTATAATATGATGGAAAATAAATGATATTTTATCAACTAAAATGTAATTATAAAAAATAAAGTTTTAAACTTTTATAAACTAAAATATAATTATAGTACAAGTTTACTTTATAAAGTAAAATGTAATTATACTACAAGTTCTAAATATGATATGTAATGGATTAATTTTTAAGTTGCATATTTTAAAATTAAAAAAGAAATTATTTCAACTAATCTGCTCTATCCTCTCCCTACTTCTTTCCCATCAACACTTTTATCTTTCTCTTCAACAACATCAACTAAAATACCTGAAATTGTATTAAAATGGAGAAATTAAGTTTATAAAATAAGAAAATATAAACTAAATTATAAATGGTTCATACCTTTGCTTCCAAAGGGGTTGAATAACATTTTTAAAGTTTGGATGGTCATCCCACTCCAACGATTCCCACCATTCTGTGCTTGACCTGATCGTAAGAGAAGGTGGAGCATATGCAAATGGCTGCCCATTGCCAACAAGGGGAACAAATGGAGGAATTCTCTTCAGTTCATCACAAAGTTCAACAACTTCGATAAGTTGGAGAGAATCACAAACCATCACTCCACTTTTGCTGCAAATGCTCTTCAAATTTGGTAATTTCATCAAGTGCAACTCTCTCAATTTGGGAAGATGGAATTTGATTAATGCATCACTCCCTTTTTCTTCAACTTCTGATATTGGTGCTCCCAATATTTCTACTAGCTGACTACAAGCATCCACATCTATGTCTTCTAGGTTTTGGAGGTTTGGAAGCAACCAATGTGGAAGCAACGTCGTCGTATATGAGCATCTCCATACAAAATTTTCTTAAGATGGGAAAAGGTGGTAGACGAAGCTAATGTTGATGTTGTTGCTGAACCAATTCCTGCATCTTTCATAATAAGGGCACTCAACTTTGGCAGACCACGAAGCTCCAACACCTCGAGGCTCTGAAATGGATTAGTGGAAGAAGATGCAAAAGAGGACAGGGAAACAACACACTCTATCCCTTTACTACTCCAAACCCTTAAGACAATCGCATTTTTAAAGGAAGAATTATCATCGACTAAGCTTCTCAAATAGTCGCACTTATAAATCTTCAACTCTTGAATTTCAGTTGGGTGCATAATTAACTCACCTTACCAATTCTGGATTCCTCCAATTGTTACTGTTTTATCCCTTCCACGACCCAAATGATATGGGCCCACCAGTAAATGGTACTTGATAGACTTTTCTTACTTTGTTGCGTTGAGGAGATGAACTTATTGAATTCACTGATGTCTTTGAAACGTCCGGTTAAGCACTCCAACTTCTTCAATGGTTTCGTCTCCTCTGCTTTTAGACTTGTTTGTTCATTTGTCACATCAAATCTCAAGTGATGAAGGTGAACGAGTTTTGGTAAAAGTCCAGCGGGTATCTCTTTCAGAGTGGACACTCCAAGATCAAGATATCTTAGCTTTATCAGCATATCCATGCCTTCAGGTACTTCCTCAATTTTAGTCCCATAAAGGTCCAACTTCTTCAATTCTTGAAGCATCGAAAAACATGGCAAATCTCTTAATTCTTCACAGCGACGAAGCAACAATGTTGTGAGGTTCTTTAGTTCAGAGATGGAATTTGGTAAACTCTCGATCTTTGTAAAAGACAAATTGAGAACACTAAGACAAGGCATGTTTGTGAAGAAAGAAATTGAAATTTTCTTTATAGGGTTGCTCTGCAATAACAAGGTTGTGAGCAGTTGGCACTTTGTAGGCAGCACATCTATGAGAATTTCTGATATGGAGTTACGCATAAGCGATACTTTCTCAATATCCGGACTCCATTGCTCCTTTTTTGGTAACTCTTCTAATTGCAAGCCTGCTTGTACCATATATCGAGGATTCATACTTGTGATCGACAATGCCATGTCTCTCACTGCATCATGCATCTTTACGCCAGGTCGATCAAGTCGATCGGTAATATTTTCCAACAAGCAGTTATCTTCTAACTTCTTCAAAATAACATGGCCCTTGTCTTTCATTTCTTGTCTTGTACCCATATTATCTATGAATCCCTCTTCAATCCAGCACTCAATTAGTTCATCCTTTAAAATTTCAAAATCTTCGGGATATACCATACAATACAAAAAATAATATTTCACTTGCTTGTCCTTTAAGTGATCGAAGCTAAATTTCAAGCGCTCGATTACCTCAGCTTCCACCTTTCACTTTCCCTATTCTCTCTTTCAATTCCCCCAGTGCATTTTTCCAAATAAGAGGGTTATCTTCTCCTTTCATGGTACCAGCTACCACGACAATTGTAAGAGGTAGACCCGCACATTCCTTGACAACAAGCTTCAAAGTAGGCATTATAGTTGGACTTTGAACTATGTTAGGTCCAACTTTGTTCAAGAATAGTATTAATGCCTCTTCTTCTGTAAGGGGCTTCACTTTTATCACCTTACAACCCATATACTTACAGACATGCTCCAAACGAGTTGTCAACACCAACTTGCAGCCATTGCTGCCACTCGGCTCGGGGATCCCAACTTCCTCTAGAGAGACTTTATCCCACACATCATCTAGGATTAGAACATGCTTTCCTGCGTTCTTCAGCATTTCTGACAAGATTGCTGCTCGTCTGAGCTTGTCTCCTTCTCTGGGCCAATATTCCTTCAACTTCAAAGCACCTGCAATATCATCTTGTACCTTCATTACGTTAAACTCTTTTGATATGGTAACCCAGATTACCCTTTCGAATCTTTGTTGCTTTAAAAGATCATTGTAGATGTGCTTCATGATAGTGGTTTTACCCACACCGCTAATCCCCCAAACCCCAATCTTGCTCACCTCCTCCTGCATCAAACATGCCCAAATCTCATTTCTGACAGCTTCCTCTCCAACTAGTTCTGATGTTGGCAGTGGCAACCCAGCACTTGGACCATCAATGGCAAGACCTTCAGAGGTATTAGGAGCTTTATCAAGAAATTCCTTCATTTCTCGAGTCTTTTCATCAACCAGTTTCCCGTTGCAAGCACGACAGAGATATCTCCCGTTACTGACTTTGTTTTCAACAACTTGTGCTTCCCTAATCATCTCTTTCACATCTTTCAACCAATGTTTAACTCCCTTCTTTGGTATCTTCCCAGAGGATGAAGAAGCTCTGCTTTCAATTGCAGCTCTATATCTTCCATTTTGCAATTCAATTCATCTCTGATCTTCTTGAAGTTTCTCACATAATCATTCATCTTTCTGTGATATTGAAAGTATTTACAAACAGGAGTTCCGAGAGAATTTGCAATGCCAAGAACAGGCTCTACGTACTCCATTGCTATGTCCCTGCAATGCAATCATAAATATAACAGTAGCAGATAATGAAAATCTGTGACTGTATTGGAAGAAGTATTGATATGTCTGTGCAAGCATGAAAAGGAAACATGAATGCAAGTTTCAAGCAATGGCGTTTATTAGATGGAGATATGGATGGGTTCCAGACAGAAACATGATGAAATTTTGGTCACCAGAATCAAGCTCTTAATGTGTATAAAATGCTAGATTCAAGTATGTAAGAGTTCATCACAGAATATTAAGAGGTAAAATGTTCAACAGGAGATTTCAACATTATATTGCTTTCCGGTAGCTCTATTTGTATTAATTTGTATGTATAGTAGATTATGTCTGCTGATCATCCTATCCAGTCTTAAAATCTAAAACTGTTGTTAATCAGTAGAGGAAATCATTGCTTCAGATCTTATTACCTGACTTAGGGGCTGAAAAGTGTTGAGAGATTAGAACTGAAAACGAAACAGTGAGGTTGACTTCCTTGACTATCTTACAAAGCTAGCTGCTATAACAGTAGCAGATAATCAAAAGCAAAGAAAAGCATGTCATGAATTAAGCAAATGAAAAAAAATTACCTTGACTGCATGCTTAAAACTTGTGATGGTACTTGGAGATCGATACAAATTAAAAGCAGCGAAGAAGAAAGAATTTTGTGGGTACAATAGCCAAAAATAAGATAAGTAGACGTGGAGCCTTACAGATGAAACTATGAAGAATTAGCGGAAAGATTGAATAAACAAATGACGTTATGTCATGGAAGATTGAATAAACAATGACGTCATGTCATCTCAGATCCTTTTCATAGATTTATGCCACATTAGTATTGTTATCCCGAATTTCAGTATTTTATCTTAAATTTCGCGATAAAAATCTTGATAAGATAAATCTATTGAAAGTGATACAAATAACGCACACATTGTTTATCAATCCTTTCCCAAAAGTTATTAGTAAAAATAAAAGAGGGAAATTATGAAGTCAGGGTAGGTTCCACAAAGGCAAATTATTAGTAAGAAATCCAATTTGTATTACTTCTTTTAGATTTTTCCTTGCCGTCCGCCATTACAGATGGCATTTTAATTATTCCTATTATCAATTTATTTACGCGTCTACAATATAAAATTATAAATATAAAAGTTTCTAGATATAAATTATTAACTATTGTGCCAGACATAATTTGAACTGGATTAATTGATAAGATGTCTTTCTAGTTTTGGTGTTAAAGGGAATTAAAATACTAATAAACAATGAAGGTTTACAAAGAAATTAATTCTATTTAAGATTTGTGCCGTTACAATGTCACGCGGAACTCTTAGAGCTTATTTTCAATAGTCAATCAAAATAAAAATTTACATATAAAGTCCTTGAATATTTTCAGACATCACACTTTAGTCTGGTGCCACCAATATATTAGGTGACACCAGCAGAATACTGTAACAAATGCTTTATTTTGTAATTAATATGTTTTCCATACAATTTTCATAATTATTATTTTTATATTATTTGAGTGAAATATTCCTATGTTGAATAATACACATCTTTCTATTTTATAAATAACTTTGAGCTTTTTATTTTTATTTTTTACAAATCAGGGTCAAATTTTCTTTTTACCAAAAAACTATACTATTAGTTACTAAACTATGGGTATTTTCGTTTTGACCATTAATTAAAAACTTACAATTTCATTACTAATATTTCTGAAATTGTTTTTTTTTTGTCACTCAAATGTTAAGTGACACTTTTTAATTGATATAATAATAATTTTAGTCCTCAATTTTTATACTTTCAGTCAATTTGATCTTGATAATATATAAAATGATAAAAATTGAAATTATTTTTAAAATTTTAGAACATTATAAAATAAAAAATTAAATTAAAGTAGATAAAATTTCAAAAATAAATAAAGTGAGAGAAAATGAGAGATAATTGTTTTAAGCGGTACAAAATTTCTCTATATTATTTGCATCAAAGTATCCAATACCCATTCTTTAGTAAAATGTAGAAAAACATTAAACAAAATTATTTGTTCTCTGTTTTAATTTTACCTCTGTTTCTTGGCATAGCTTTTACATTATAAAAAATTCTAAATATAATTTATTTTTACAATTTGAGTTTTGAAAATAATTTAAATGTAATGAAAAATTGAATTGAGTTTGAAAAAGAAAATTTTTGTTGTATATTTTGTACTCTTTTGACTAAAAAAATGGCATTAGGGTCAATTTCATAAGCCTGGGTAGGGGTCTTCAGTAGGTTAACTGATCCGAAATAACATTAACTAAATTAACCGACCTTTCAAAATTTTTAACCGTTAACCGAACCGAAATTTTTTTGGTTAATTCGGTCTGTTAACTGAATTAACCGAAAATTATATATTTTTTTATTTTTGGTTAAAAATTACTTGAATTACCCAAATTACCCGAATTAACCGAAATGAATCACCACATAATCACTACATAATCACTACATAACCGAGTTGGGTTTAATTTAGTTTTAGTTTTAGAATTTTATTTTTATTTATTAAATTATTCGTAATTTTTATGATTGGGTTGGGTTGGGTAATTGGGTTGGGTTGGGTTAGATACTTAGGTTTGGATTGGGTTTAGGTGAATAGTGGGCCTATTTATATATTATAATTTTATTTATTAATTTTTTCGGTTAAACAGAAACAACTCGGTTAACTGACAGGTTTCGAACCGAATTAATCGTTAACCTAAAAATCAAAAATAATTAATCGATTAATCGAATTCGGTCGGTTAACTGAATTTTTTTGGTTTTACCCAATTTTGCACACCCCTAAGCCTGGGTAATATTAGCTCTAGATGTTCTTCAAGGGCATGAAACTCAACTTGATAATATTGCTAATTTGGTTTGAGAAACATTGAGGAAGCATATAATGATGTATCTTTTTTGGTTTTGTTCTAGTTTTAATTTATTATTAGATTTTATTGAATGATAATTTACTTTATTTATCATACAATTTATTATTCAACAACATATTCAAGATTTTATTTTTCTAGAACTTTTATAAAGATTTTTCTATTTTAGAAATTTTGAGTATTTTTATAATAATTTTATATAAAATCGAGTTAAATTGATGTAAAATATAAAAAGAGGACTAAAATTATTATTATACCAACTAAAACAAGTGCCCTTAACAGTCAGTTGATAAAAAAACAATTGCAAAAACATTAGTGACCAAATTGTAACTTTTTTTAGTTAAGTGACCAAAACGAGAACTTACCTATGGTTAAAAATTTAGTTCAAAACTTTTTTTTATCTATACAATATATTAGGCCTTTTACTAAAATGGTGTCAACCATCAATTGGATCCCAGTTTAGTAACAAAAAAAAAAAAAACACCCATTTTATTTGCAAAGTAAGATATATAATTATGAGGGTGTTTTTATTTATCGATAATAAAATTTAAACTAGAGACACTATGCATATAAAACTTTTTTATTTTTATTTTCATTTAAGCTAAAGCAATTTTAGTATTATAGGTGAAGGCCATGTTATTTCACACTACCTTGGATTTCATCATCTTTATTAGCCTCCTTTAAGCTCTAGGGTTTACGATGAAGACTTTGATGATCTAAAATTGCGAGTGCAAAGAGAAAACAAGATTTAAAAAAAAACAAAATTGGGAGTCAAATATTAATGGTGGATGCCACCAGATAAGATTAAACTTTTAGTTGTGGTTTAGGGTACCAATTAAACTTTTAATCACTAATTTTAAATAAATTTTAATTGAGACATTTTATTTTGGTTAATTATTTTTATTTTATTATTAACACTTGGATAATTAAACTTATCAATAAATGCACTTTACCGCAATTAAATTTTTAGTTGGTTTACTACTGTAATCGCCATGCATAACTTTAAAAATTAATTGATGAAGTTGAAAGACTAAAACAATTACTATGAGTGTTCTAAAACAGGGTCAATGAATAAAAACTCAATCTTAACGTCAAATGAAGAGAACAATCCATGAAACATACGAGCTCTCTAAGAATCAACAACAAGTTCAATCCATGAAATAATGTCAACCGGTGAATTATAATGAAACAAGAGAAGAAGCACAAGCAAACATCATAAAATTCTTACTGTGCAACAATAATACACCTGAACCCCATTAACTAGCACAACAGAAAAACCATGATCAAAGAATCAAACCCCAAATTCCACCAAAATTCGTACACAGAGAAAATTATCTATCATAAAACCCCACTATGCACCACAACCAAAAAGAAAAACGCAAACACGTGTCATGTTGTATCGAAATAAAAATAGATTGCCCACAAATATCCAACCACCATGAATCAATAAAAATATATGATTATGAGGATATTTTCATCTTTTCATAAATCAATAAAAACTTATCAATAATTAGATTTAAACTAGAGACACCATGCATCCAAAATATTTTAATTTTCATTTAAGCTAAAGCAATTTTAGTGTTATAGGTCAAGGCCATGTTGTTTCACACTACCTTGGATTCCACCATCTTTAGCCTCCTTTAAGCTCTAGGGCCCGCCATTTAAGTTAAAGCAATTTTAGTGTTATAGATCTAGAGTAATTGGGTGGAGTTGCATGCAATCCTAAAAATAGGACGGGAAAAATCTATCGGATTAGAGTCAAATCTAATAGAGGGATCCGTAGATCGAGCTAATGCAATAATATTAAGTAGATTATGTCTGCTGATCATCCTGTTGTAGAATCTAAAACTGTTGATAATCAGTAGAGGAAACCATTACTTCAGATCTTATTACCTGACTTAGTGGCTGAAAAGTGTTGAGAGATTCACTACACCAAAACAGACTTTTAGCGGCATTTTTTATGGCTTTTAGTGGCGTTTTTAAGCGCCACTAATGTAATTTGAAGCGCCGCAAAAAACACCGCTAAAACACGCGCCGCAAAAGTTAGCGGCGTTTATTACAAAAAAACGCCGCTATAAGTCTTGACCTTTAGCGAGCTTTATAAGAAACGCAGTAAAAGACCACACCTTTAGCGGCTTTTAAGAAACGCCGCTAAAAGACCTCACCTTTAGCGGCGCTTTTCTAAGAAACGTCGTTATAAGTCTTGACCTTTAGCGGTGCTTTTATAAGAAACGCCGCTAAAAGACCACACCTTTAGCAGCACTTTTATAAGAAACGCCGCTAAAAGACCACACCTTTAGCGGCGCTTTTATAAGAAACACCGCTAAAAGACCACACTTTAGTGGTGCTTTTCTAAGAACGCTCTATAAGTCTTGACCTTTAGCGGCTTTTCTAAGAAAGCGCCGCTAAAGGTCAAGACTTGTAGCGCTTCTTAGAAAAGCACCGCTAAAGGTGTGGTCTTTAATGGCGTTCTTATAAAAGCCGCTTAATTTACTGATTTGCGATCTATTCTTCCGCAATATCCTACCCTCCTGCATTAAAACCAACCAAAAACAAAGAAGAATTGCATATAATTCCAACCAAGGCAAGCAAATAAAATATTTAAATCTCACCAAAAGCATTAAATCTAAACGATACTTCAAATTTAATAAAAGATATATGATATTTATTAATAAATGAATCATAATTCAAACAATTTTACAATAATGTTAACTGTAACAATGTTAAAAAAAATATTACAACAATAAAACAAATGTCTAAGAGGGCGGCCTCTGCATTTCTTCTTTGAACAATCGCATCATAGTTTGCAACAGAGTGGAGTTCTTCATACTTTCTGCTCTTTCTGCCTCCCTGCTGCTACCTCCGCTTTAAGTTGAGCAATATGCTCGCCTCCCTCATTCTTGCCTCCACTCTAAGTCGAGAAATTTGCTCGATTATGCTCGCTTCCATCGAGAGATATCGGTCTTTCATCTCGAACTTCAAGACGAGATTGACTCCGGAAGGCATGTATTGCGGGGCCGGATCAAAATATTGAGTCGGGTAACACCGATCCTTGACATCGAACCCGACTATACCTTGTAAGACCCAAAACATTAGTGATAATTTTGTTATAAATATACTCAAGCTTAACAAAACTATCAATCAAGCAATCGTACCTTTCGGGACCCAAAACATCGATAATAATTCATTATCAATCTCCTCGAGATTAACAGAGCTGTCGAACGAAGCAACCGCTTCATACTCAAATTTCTTCTCCTTTAGTTTATCCTAATAAATCAATAAAAAGTTAGAAACAAAATATATAATTAAAAGGAATGGAACATAACTTAAAATTATAAATTTAAAACTACAAACGATGAATTAAATCATTGTAATTAAACATTATAAATATTTATAATAAATCAAATTTTAGTAAGTAAATATACCAAAATTTCGCAACCTCGGATGTCATCGGAGATCCATCCTTCTTCCTATGCGTAATGTCAAAAAGTCAAGGCGCCCAACTTTTGACCGATTTAAACTTCCTACATTGTAGCGGAAAAATATAATTTAATAGTATAAAGTAATTAATATTTGAAAGAAGTAATAAATTATAATACCTCGGCCTCATTACATGAGCAAAACTTCTAGAATCAGGTAATGCGTGAATTGTTGTTTCGTCATTGCTTGTTCCAACTCGCTCACGATCCTACATAATGGAATTTGAATTATGTATATAGTAAATACGATAAACCAAAAATTTCACTACGACAATTTGGACTTTTAGCGTTTTTAGGCCTTTAGCGGCGTTTTTAAGCGCCATAAAAGTCTTCTTGCTTTTAAAACGCATACAAAAACGCCGCTAAAAAGAGGCGTAAAGTTAAGCTTATTATGAAAACGCTAAAAGTCATGACTTTTAGCGGCCACAAACAAACGCTAAAGCATGACTTTTAGCGGCTTTTCACAAATGCCGCTAAAAGTCATGACTTTTAGCGCACTTTTCCCACAACGCCTTAGAGGTCATGACTTTTAGCGGCTTTTACAAAAACGCCACTAAAGCATGACTTTTAGCGCACTTTTCACACAAACGCCGCTAAAAGCATGACTTTTAGCGGCGTTCCCACAAACGCAGCTAAAAGCATGATTTTAGCGGCTTTTCCCACAAACGCCGCTAAAGCTTGACTTTTAGCGCTTTCCCACAAACGCCACTAAAGCATGATTTTTAGCGGCGCTTTTCCCACAAACGCCGCTAAAAAGCATGACTTTTAGCGTTTTTAACACAAACGCCGCTAAATATCATAAAATAAAAAATTATTATACTTTTAGCGACGCTTGTTTTCAAAAAACGCGCTAAAAGCCATGAAAAATTAAAAAATTATAATATTATAAAACACCAAAAATTCAATTTAAAATGTATAATTTAAATTAAAGACATTAAAATGAAAATTATAGAAGAATACATATTTCTATAATTGAATCTCAATATTTGAGACCCTTTCCACTATCCTTTTAAGCGAAGGCTACAAAATTCATCAAAATGTGGTAGGCACAACAAGCCAAACTACATAGTTCTAACAATTCACTTTCCCTTGAGCATCATCTCACCAACATTAAGAGTATTTTATTTATTTGTTTATTGACCAACTCTGACTAAAGATACTGTGGTAGATCAAGTGTGAAGCATAATTAAAGCAGCATCAAACATTACTTCAATTTTAATAATAAAAACAAATTGGTATTACATGGTTCCAAGTTGCATAATGCAATACACCCACTAATAAGTATATTAGACATGAATTAAAAAAAGGTAAACAAGATAACAGTAAACAAGCATATGCCGTGCAATGTTAACGCCTTGAAAAGAACAAAATTATAGACAAAATTGTCAAAAACCTTAATCGAGAAAACTCCTATGGAACTTATAAACAAACAAATGAAAGACAACATATATTCTCTTTCTCCACTTTCAAACTTACATCGAATCAATATTTTTTTATTTTAACTCCTAAATTTAAAAAAAAAGAGTAAGAACTATAGATAAAACAAAGGTTTAAACTAGAGATAGCATCCAAAGCAATTACTGAGTTTTGGGAGTGAAAGAACAGAAACCAAAGTGGTCATTTGGAATGTTGCAATTGATAGCATAGCAACAAGGAGAAGGTAAGCAAGCACCTTTTGCTCCACCACAGCATGTACAAACAAGACATATCTGAAACTCCCCAACTTTCTTCTCGCTTTCATTGAACAACAACATCTTTTCTTCCACCAATGGGAACATTTCAAGACCCATTTACCTTCAAAAAACAAACCAACTATGAATCCACAAAAAAAAGTTCAAAATCTTTGAGATGGAAAGGAAAAGGGATCTATGCATTCAAATGCAAGGTTTTTGTAACTTACTTGGGCCATGCTTGTAGCTTCATTGTAATTGAAGACAAAAGTGAAAAGAAGAGAAACAAGAGAAAAGAGTGAACCCATAACTTGATTTCATGTTTGGGCCTTAAAATTTAAGTTTTAAAAAACCCCATAACCATAACTTGAGCATGGAGAAAGAATCTCCATTATGAATTCCACCTACAAAATTTAGGGTGATCAAGTCATCAATAAGTCGTGAATATATTTTTATCATGTTAAATTCATCGCCATTAAGTGATCCGAAGGAAATTCAGCTAAGCACCATTCAAATAAATAGCAAACAAACCATGAGAAGCATTTCAATTAAATCAGTCGCAAATGGTTTAAAGGAGAGCTAGACTTAGGTTGTCAACACATAACCCAAAGAAAGGTGTAGCGAACCAGTGTTTCCAATGGTAATAAGGTATTAAAATTAAAAAAAAAAAAGAAACCGAGAGAAACAGATTTAAAGAGAGTTTTATTCATACTAACCACAAAGGCTTTGCATAATCCAAATCAAACTAATGATACAAACAAGAATTGATTAAAAGGACAAAGCTGAAGTACATAACCTCGAACTTCATCTAGAGCTATACTAAATCTTTTCATGAATAAGATGATACTGAAAACTTAACCAAAAAGGACTCCTTACTCAGTCGGTTACACTTAAATCTGAATGGCACCAACAAATTTAAAGAGGGAGAAGAAATCGGTGGGGAAAAAAACCTAGGTGATGCAACAGTTGTAGGTCTTACTTGCAAAATCAGTGGTCATAAAAATTGCAATTATTTTCAAGCAACTTACCCCAAAATTAACAGGCATGTGCATATGTGGTACAGGAGACACTGGTGTTTGATAGTAGAATGAGCCATCTGAGACTGGGGATAGAGGCCTAACAGACGTTTGAGATGGTGTGAAACTCTTTGCATTAGGGTTGAGTTTGAACTCCTGAGCATTAAGCAAGTTAAATTTGTGAGAAGAAAAACCAGAGGCAAGCACAAATCATGTTAAAAGGTAAACAAAAGCAAGCACAAATCATGTTAAAAGGTAAACAAAATAACTATTAAGATTCGTCATAGTATAGAAAATCTATATTGAGTCATCTTATCACACACACCGAAAGGAAAAAGGAAAGATAACATACCTTTGCATGGGGTTCAGTGTTGACTTCTCGGAGGATAATGAACCCATTGATGAACTTGGGGATAAGCCAGGCCACTAGAAGTCGAGGAAATAGTAACACAATCTGAATTTGATGGTTTAGAACTACCAAAGTTGTCCACGGGTGTTAATGTAAGGTGTTTCACCGTTACTTTGCTAGAAGTCGGACCTTCTGCGAGATCACCACAAGCACTTGGTTTTTCACTAACCTTCGATAAAGAACTAAACTGGGCATGAGTAGTAGAATTCACGGATGGCAGCTTTTATCGAGATCCATCAAACTTGTCATTCAATAATGACTGGAATCTGCATTAAAATTGCTCTCATAATAAAATAACTAGCTGCAGTGACAAGATTAAGTGCACATCGATGGTGTATAAAGCAAGATTAAGCATACTCACAGATAGAATTTGACAACTCAAGGGTCCTCGGATGGTGCATAATAATGAACAAGAATTCAAACAGAGAACATACAAATTAGAAGCAAATAAACTAGAACCGGAGAACTAGAACAGAGAAATCCAATGGTGATATGGATTAGTCATGGAAGTAAAAGCAATGAAAATAGCAAGTTCCACATTGATCGCACAAGATTTGCTTATACATGGAAGTTAAACTTACGTATGACTTTTCAAGAGACTCTTTAGCATCCTTGCTTCCTCTATGTTCACCGAGCAAATTGACTTGGATCCTATATTACAAGTGTTTAAATCAGAAAAATAAATAGCTAGCACCCAAATTATGTCCGAGAACTGATCATTATTACTATACATATAATATTGCCTTAAACTTAACGTAAAGAAGAAATCAAGAATATAATCAAAAATATAAATCATAGGCATGTCAAAAGGAAAATTAAATTAAATACCGCTTTCACCGCCGAATCAGAGAAACTTTCGAAGGAATTTCAGATGCCGATGTTTGGCCCGACCATTAAAGTCAAGATGGTTCAAATCGCACCAATGGTCGCTTTGGAAGATGGTGCCTCATCCTACAATCCAAAAAAAGTAAGTCATTATAAAGGTAAAGGATCAAGAAAGGTGTTAATACATGCAAATACAAACACATTGGATGATATGACCAACTTTATGGCACTTTGTACCGGCATGGAACTAACATTTTAGCATTATATCAAATAAAACCATTACTAGGTTTCCAACATTTAAATTGATCTAACCATCAAAATGCAATGAGAAAAGCATTACCGCAGTAAATGGATACCATCGACTAAGGTGCACTTGCAACAACCGGATTTAAAATGTAAAAAGAAAATACATAAATTAGAAAATCAAGATTGCTTAAAAGGTAGAAACACGAGAGCATCTTCGAGGATCAAGTCGAGGGTCATTGAAAACCCTAGCTTGAAGGATCGCACCCTTCTCAATCCCCAAAATGGAGAGTAGTCCATGCTTTTTAAAAAAAATTACAAAATTAACAATTAAAAACCTTTTCCGATCACCTACAAAGCTAAAAAACTCAATACTATTATATAAATATAGTCTCGAGATGTTCATCTCCACATAAATCAACTAAAATCAAACACATCCATCAAAAGTTTGAAACTAGCAAGCTACATTGCCCTTTCAGAACGTAAAATCTAGCGAAGCAAGAGTACATATCAGATCAAATAGAATTAAAAGAAATTCCACTAAACCTAAATCGTAATCCTTCAAATTTTAGATCTACAAATCACGAAATGCCTTAACAAATCAATTCATATTAATCAAAAGCACAGATCTGAAGCTCAAACCTAAGATTCACGATTAACATAACACGAAATGAACAATTAATTCCAAATAAAATAATGAACAAGAGTGAGGAACAAAAGAAGGATCAAGGAATCAAGGATATGAGAAATTTTACCTTCATCATCGTGATCGTACATAATATTCTTTATAGAGAGCGAAAAAGATGAAACAAGCACACACAAAATGAGTAGCAATCTTAATTAAATCGTCTAATCCCCAAGTCGATACAAAATACCAGCAAAATGCATAATGTGGCTGAAATACATCCATAAAACATCATCATTCGGCCTTGTATGTGAAATGAGCAAACCTGGACAAATCCTCATCCTCAACTAGGAGGAGTTCCTTCTCGTTTGGCTCGATAGATGGTTTCTAAGCACTCTTTAGCCCTATGAACCTTTGACTGAAGGTAGAAGCTCCCGACCTTTGCGTTCTTCTCAAATAAGACATCATACTTCGCAATAAAGTAACAGGAGAAGTTTTAAAGGTTATTCAAGATGAAAGCAAAGAAAAGGGAAAGAAAAACGATACATGAAATACTAGCCTTCATTATCTCTTCCCAAGCAAAGATCCTCGCTTACACCAAGAGGAGGGAGAACAGGTGACAATGGCGTAAGAAATCGGGAATAGAAATGAGGAGTTAGGGATTAGAAATGGGTGAGTCTACCGAGGAAAGGAAAAAAAAAGGCGTTGGCTAATGTAAAGCGGTGACGTTTTTTACGATTTAAAATATATTTGTATTTTTACAAAAAACGCCACTATATATATATTTTTTGGCGTTTTCATATAAACGCCACTAGTTCGATGGAAATATTTTCCGCTTTTTACAAAACCCCAATTGTTTCTCAATTTCAATTTTTTTCCCTGCTTAATATATTTTTTTCAAAAACTTTTTTGAAATTTTTAATTTTAAATATTAATCTTTTTAATTGAAATATTAACTAAAATATTAAAATTTAAAGTTTTAAGTTTTAAGTTTTAAATTTTATAATTTTTATTTTTAACATTTTAAATTTTTTCAATATTTTATAATTTTAAATTAACACATAAAAAAATAAAATTTAATTATATGTATACACCTAAATTTTGATAGCGATACATCTCGTAATTATATATATATATATATGAATTTCGGTTTAATGTATAATTGTAGACGTGAAATTCTATTTTGGTTTAAATGTATAGTTGAAACTTTAATTTTAATTTAATCATACACAATTTTAAAAAGTAAATACATCATATATATTTATATATTGAATAAATATAAATATTATGCAATATATAAATATACACATTAAACCATTGTTGATCATGTATGCTTTTGAGATTTAACCCATTTTGATTTATATTTTAAAATAATAATTTATATTTATCTTATTTTCATTTATATTCTAAAAAATCTAAGATTAATCCCTAAAACATAAACCCTAGACCCTAAATATTATACCCTAAACCACAAACACCAACTTTAATCCATAAACTCAAAACTCAAAACCCCAAACAATAAATCCTAAACCATAAAACTCGAACCCCAAACTTTAAACCGCAAACCTTAAACCATAATCCGAGACCAAATATTTGGGAATTCATGTGGCCAATGTTAGTGTAGTACAAACATATATTTTAGTAGCTAACACATTAACCATAAATCCTTATGAGAGATTTGGTTTGAATTTTGGGTCATATAGCTAATACCCTAAATCTTAAACCCTAAAACTTTAAACTTAAACCATAAACCCTAAACTCAAAAACCTAAAACATTCACCATTCTTTCTAAACCCCTAACCCTAAACCCATAAATCATAAACCATAAACCCTAAACCCAAAACCATAACCCATTAACCATTTTCTCCTAAACCCTTAACCCTAAACCTTAACCCCTAACCACTAACACTTAAACCTTAATACCGGTAAACACTAAGATATTAAAAACTGTACAATAAACCCAAACAACAAACTTTAAAACACTAAACCCATACACCAAAATAACAAACCCTAAACCATGAAATTAACATACTAAATATTAAACCCTAAATCAATTTTAATAACTTAATTTGTAACTTAAATGAAAACTTCTAAATTGTTTAGTTAGCAATTTGTAACTTTTCATAATTAAGTAACTAAAATGAAACTTTCTCATTGCTTATAAGTGAATGTATCAAAATAAAATATAATTCAAAGCAAGACAAGAAAAAAATATGAAAACTTTTAGCGGCGTTTTTCCAAAAGCGCCGCTAATGACCAGACTTTTAGCGGCGTTTTTCCAAAAGCGCCGCTAATGACCAGATTTTAGCGGCGTTTTCCAAAAGCGCTAATGATCAGATTTTAGCGTTTTTCAAAAAGCGCTAATGATCAGACTTTTAGCGGCGTTTTTCAAAAAGCGCCGCTAATGATCAGATTTTTGGCGTTTTCCAAAAGCGCTTAATGATCAGACTTTTAGCGGCATTTTTACAAAAGCGCCGCTAATGATCAGACTTTTAGCGGCGTTTTCCAAAAGCGCTAATGCTCAGATTTTAGCGTTTTGTAGAAAACGCCGCTTATTTTTCATTTTTAGCGTTTTCCTTCAAACGCCGCTAATGTATAATATTTGGCGTTTTCTTTAAAACGCCACTAAAACGCCGCTAAAAGTCTGCTTTGTCAGTAGTGTTTATAAGACTTTGAAAGCACGTAATACCTCTCCTTTCTTTGAATTCCAGGATCTAACTTGATCTTCCCATTGGTACCTCAACATTCCCGGCGGGACATTTCGCAATTTTTCTTCGAGGCTTATGTCTTTCTTAAAATATTATTTTTTTAGGGTGCTTTTATTGTCTCTCCATTTTTTACGTCTTCTTAACATAGTCATCGGAGACCTCTAAAGTAAATTTACCCTAGAAATTTTTTTAAAAAAAAAGTTAATATAAATGAAGATTAAATTAAAGTATTATAAATTACATTCACCTTTTACTACCTTAATATTATCGAGAGCCTGCTTGTTGTTGGCATCAGGCACGTGATGCCATGATTCGTAGTTAATGGGGAACATATTCGCATTTTGTGCTATAATGCCCAAATAGCCTGCCAACAGTCGAGCTTCAAATCCGATAGGCTAGCCATGAATGTTTCTTCTTACTTCAACACGCTCGACGGCTCTAAGTTGTATAAATCAGAAGTAATGTACGTCCCCGAGCTCGCTCGTCCCACCACCTCAAATTGAAAAATGATATATTATTATATTAAAATTGAAAAATGAATCAATAATAAAATTCAACATGCATGTAAAATAAACTTAACATTACTTTGGAATTGTCCATGCTCGTCACTATGTCCGCGACTAGAAGATCCAACAAGCGTATCCGTCCACTATTTACTTCTTTTGGATTTGGAGTATTCAAAAATATTTAAACCTCAGAATCGCCTTCTAGGCATTTTCACAAGAATACGCATAAAATAGTTCAAAATTTTAGTAACAAATAACAACAATAATAGGACATTTAAAACAGCTTAAATTATGTAACATGACCAACATGAAAATTATAATATAACATATAAATAATAAATCGTTAAATCTTACTACATCATATTTCATAAATATCTTCGTCCACATCCTGGCGAACCCATTGAAATTCTTGACTAGTACTAGGATATTTTTAGTTAAGTCTTGTTCGAAAAGGCAAAGTTTCGATCTTCGACTATGTCATCTCTACTTCCACCGCCAATGTCGAACAAGTCTCTAGGGTGTTTTGAAGTACAACGTACCAACCTCATCAGTTGGATCTTCGGAGTAAAAAACTTGTTTAACTTGAGAAGAAAACACATACGGCTCGTCCATCAGTTGTTCTCCAGTGTGAATCAATCGAGAGAAATTCACCATTGTAAAGCCATATTGATCGTTTTTAATTTTGCGAGCCGTATTCACATCAGCCCAATCACCTCGAAATAAGACAACTTTGCAATTGCCATAATAATCCAACTCAATGATGTCAGTAATAAGTCCGTAATATTCCAAATTCCCCTCGACCGGATTACTGTCCCTAGCACTAGCATAACTTGTAATTGAAGAATTAACAACAATTCCGCAATTTTGGGTTCTCCTCAATCTCTCGCGATACCTTGTATGAAATATGTATCCGTTGATGAGGAACCCACTATATCTTTTAACTATTCTGTTTGGAACTTGTGAAAGCCATTTAACGTCGTCATTTACTTCATTCCGACTCCAAAGCTATTGAGTCGAAAGTAAATCGAGTAATTATGAATGTTATGAGAAAACATTATTACTTGTCAATGAAAATTTAAATTGCATACCATTTGGCTTAACCATTCATGGAATGATTCTGCGAACAACTTATTAATTTCTCATCGATTTAATCTTCGGGATCGTGAACGAGCTCTCAATATATGTTTGTACTCACTACGGTAAAAAAATATTTTACTTTGTTAGAAGACAAATAAATTATAATTGACAGTATTTATCAAATTCTAGAACTTACTTCGAAATGGTTCCATTGAATCGTGATGAAAAGAACGATCGATGTGCTTGGACCCACGATCTATCGCCTAATTCAAATTGACTTTGCCGATCAGTTCTCCAAACTTTGAAATAAATAAGTTTCGCCAAATTATGATCTGTGAGCCCAGCATTTCTACTTGGTCTGTTCATTCTTGTTTCAACATCTTCCAAATACCTCAAACAGAAAGTCATACATTCCTCTGCCAAGTAGCCCTCGGCAATTGATCCTTCCGGATAACGCTTATTACTTAAAGATGACTTCAATTTGGAAAGGAACCTAAACACGGTATACAACATTATCAAAAGTTGCAACTATTATGGGCATTGAGTTGAATGAAGGGATATTTTGTAAATAAATTAAGACCTTTCAATGGGATACATCCATCGATAGAAAATGGGTCCACCAAGAAGTGCTTCACGCAGAGATGAATTAACAAGTGCACCATAATAGTGAAGAAGGAAGGCGGAATATCTTCTCCAGATTGCATAAAGTCAATGCGCTCGGTCTTGTAGTCTCTCTAATTCTTGAACATTCAAAAGTTTACCACAAATGCCTTTTATAATATTCGATAGGTTTAATTACGAGAGTCGTCACCTTTTTCGACATACAAGACCGCATAGCAATCGGCAAGAAGTCTTGCATCAAGATGTGATAGTCATGCGATTTTAAGCCATATAGTCTTGATCCTTAAGACTCACACATCGTG
This sequence comes from Gossypium rotundifolium, assembly GCA_025506655.1. Taxonomy (NCBI): domain Eukaryota; kingdom Viridiplantae; phylum Streptophyta; class Magnoliopsida; order Malvales; family Malvaceae; genus Gossypium; species Gossypium rotundifolium. Next base: position 8,314,443 of record CP106726.1, read on the forward strand.
ATATATTTGATGCATACGCATTCGGGACCTTTATATCCTTCAACACCGCATGTAACACTTCTTTCTCTATCTTCGACATTGAAAATAATAAAGGTGCAACCGATATTTCATATTCGAAAGTGCTCGGGGATGAAGCTCACGCCAATTCCATGTAAACTAAATCAAGTCAACTCAAGATTATCTTTTGATTTTCCATTGACATTCAAAATAGTCCCAATGATGTTCTCGCAGACATTTTCTCTATGTGCATGACATCAAGATTGTGACGTAAAATCGATGCTCCTAATAAGGCAACTCGAAAAAATACTACTTTTTTCCACAAGTCTACCTCATTAGGATCATCTTCTTTATCGATTCATCATCACATTCATCCTAGATCTTCTATTTCTTTTTGGGTTGGCGGTTGATTCATCTTCCCATAAATGAAATTCATATCTTTCAACATTAAGAATATTTCAGATCCACGATTTCTGCAAGGAGCTGATCGAACTCTTCAGACCATCAAACCGAGCACTCAAATCTAAATGTATGATTTTCGGTAACCACCGACGATGCCCCATGTAAGAGAACTTCTTCCCATTATATAACCATTGCGAATATGTTCACAAGAAGACAACACGGACAAGCATAATGTCCCTAATACTCCAACCGGATAAATTAGCATAAGTCGGGAAGTCGCTAATAGTCCACATTAAAGCCGCACGTAAATTAAAGTTCTCTTTTCTCATTGCATTGTATGTCCGAACACCAGCCCATAGTTTTTTAACTCGTCAACAAGTGGTCGCAAATATCGTCAATATCATTCCCAGTAGTTTCTCTCCGTGTATAATCATAGACAAGATAAAAGAAGATTGTTTCATGCAAACCCATGGAGGCAAATTGTAGGAACAAGCACCACATGCCAAGTCATCAGACGTTGTGCTCATGAGTTTGTAAGGGTTAAATCCATCGGATGCTAGCCCAAGCCTCACACTCCGAGGATCACTTGCAAAGCTTGAAAATTTGGAGTCAAACGATTTCCAAGCTAAAGAATCTGTAGGATGCCTTAACAACCCATCATCCATTCGTCCATCACGGTGCCACGTCATTGATTCGGCTATCTTCGACGACATGAAAAGCCGTTGAAGACTTGGTATTAGCGAAAAATATCGTAAAACCTTAACTGGCTGCTTCCTTGACTGTGTATCATGTTCATCCTCATAACTATCCTCTGTATTTCTATTTATCCAACGGGATTGGCCACATACATGACAGCACTATTGATTTATCTGGTCGCCGTAATACAACATGCAGTCATTTGGGCAACTGTGAATTTTGTTGTAGCCAAGGCCCAAATCCTTTATCAATTTCTTCATGTCTTTGGAAGATTGAGGGATTTTTGCAAACGGGAACATTTCTTACAGAAACTCTAACAAGATCACAACGATTTTCGGTCCACCCCCAAACATTTCAAGTGAAAAAGACGAATCTGAGAATGACAGTTTGGAAAATTTTGATCCCTCATACGCTTCTTCATTCGTTTCACCAAGTAACGTGTAGAACCTCGCCGCTTCTTCATTTGGTCGTTCATCCAAGACACTACTTCTTGTTTTGGTGAAAGTATTTCCACAAAATTATGATCATCTGTTGCACCCAAGTGAGGTGGAAATGTCCCAAACCATCATCACAGATATTAAAAGCATCCCGCAACATGCCTTCCATGTTATCGTCTCTAACATTTCGATTGAAAGCACTATTAGGATACCCTGATTCATCGATGAAGATGCTCCACTAGATGTACACTCTCCATGAAAAAACCATTTTTGTACCCCCGCACAAAGCCATTAACAACTAAATGTTCAGAGACCACTTCACGATAATGCCGTTAATATTGCAACACGTCTTACACGGCAAAGAATCATATTCTCTTGGCTTGCATTTTGAAATACTGAAATTCGTAAAAGTTTCTACTCCATTTCGATAGCCGTTGCTTACCTTTGACAATTTCATCCAACTCCTATCCATTTCAGTAGTTGTTGAAGTCTAAAGTTGACAATAAATTACACGGCTAAATTGTTAATTAATAATTTATGTAAATAATGCTATGATCATAAATATAACTGAGTTGTAACACCCTAAAAATCCGAGTGTTTATATATTGCATGAATTGGTGTTTAGATTTTAAAGGAAAATTTCTTACTTTTATTTTAGTGCTTATTGAAGTCCTAAAGAGGAGTATAGCATAATTTGGATAAGGAATAAATTTAATAGTTGAGAATTTATTGAAGAGAAGCAAATGTCATTAAGACTTAAGTTAAATTAAGTGTTAATAAGTGACATAAGTTGAGTACATGGCATGGTGGTGTTGGCGCATGAGTTATAGCATGAGGGAAGAGGTTCGAATCCCTTGTTTAGCATCTAGATGAATTTTTATTTTTAATTTTCTGCACATGTATAGCAAGTGTCGGCCAAGAACATATATGGTAAGTGTTGACCATGTTATTTTTGGTTAGTGTATCAAAGGATTAAGGAAATAGATAACTTATGGCATGGAATCAAATACTTAAGGAAAGATAGGGGGAACATAAGGCACATATCAAGGAAAATTTTGAAACAAAATCATGGCCAATTGACCATGTTTTGACGGCAACTTGGTATAGGGAGGGAGCGAATTTTGTGTTAGTTTTGGCTAAGAATTTCATTTTCTCTTTGGTCATTCCTTGCACCTTGTGCAGAATTTTGTTTTCTCTTTCAACTTTCATCTTGGCGAATTGTGCAATTGGTAAAGCTCAAGTTTTGTGATCATTTGGTCATTTTGTATTTCTTTAGCCATTGCTTTGTGTCTTTTCTTTGAGTGTCAAATCAACTATACCAAAAGAACCATCCTTTCTCTTTTCTTTTACCATGGCCGAATGTACTAGCTCCTAAAATCCATCTTTTCTTCTTTTCTCATTGATATCAAACAACATCATCATCGTCTCTTCTTTCATATTTTAATTCTTTTCATTCAAAGTTTCTCCATCAAACTCTCTCATGGCGAATGCTAGAAGTGCCCTTAAGAATCTTTATTTCTTTTCTTTGATCATACATAGCCAAATCTTCATCCATCACAAACACCTTTCTCAATCCTTTCTTTTTGATCGTGGATTATAGGTAAGGGTTCTTCTTTTCATTTTCGATTTATTAATAGTGTTATGACTGAATATTAATGGTGTTATGAAGGCCTTTTTGGATCGAAATAAACGTTCGTTCTAATAACGCTTCATTCGTTATTATATAGTGCAATAACGGAAGATCGGAACTCAAGTGATCGGGAGAATCGTAGAAACGTTGGAATCGAATTATTGTGGTAAGGAAATCACATCTTTTAAAGCCTCTAGTACTATTCGATATTATTTTAGATTTAACTAATATTCCTTTGATCGTGAAGACTTTCAAAATAGGGAAGAAAAGGGCGGTGGTTAGTCACGTTAAGAGGGGCGGATCTGTAAATCCCCCATTTAAACGAAGAGCGGTTTCGACAAATCGGGATTTTCCACCGGTTGCGGACCATCTTAGAAGGAGTCAATTATTCAAGTAGTACGAACTTCCGAGCCATTATACATTGGTGGATTCTCGTGACGAACGAATCAATAAACGAGGAGAAGTTTAAAATCAAGTGATTCAAAATCAAGAGGGTAAGATTTTGGATCTATTATCGATTAAGAATATTTATACTGAAATAGTATTCTAAAGGATCGAAATATGTTTTAGGTGCCGAGGAGCGAGAAGGATTAGTACTCTCGGTATCGAGGTGTGTAACTTCACACTATTTCTGTTGGATGTCAATTTGGTATTGAAGTAAAATCGTAAAACGACTAGATCGGTAAAAAAACGTAACAACTGATATTTTGGTGAAAATACGTGAAAACGACTAAAATCGTGAAAATTACTAAAATGCCCTCGAGAAATTACTTGTTCTCATGTAAATTGTATGTTTTGTGAAAATGGGCCGCAAAATACTCTAGTTCGATAAATTGGGCCAAAATACTCTAGTTCGATAAATTGGGCCAAAATACTCTAGTTCGATAAATTGGGCCAAAATACTCTAGTTCGATAAAGTGGGTCAAAATACTCTAGTTTGATAAATGGGCCAAAGCCCACTAAAGCGCTAAATGGGCAAATTGCTAAATTATTTTTTGGGCCAAATGAAATGTTTAATGATAAACCCACCAATGTTATGGATTAAATAAAAATTGTTATATGACTATATTTTGTTATATACACATAATTGCATGGGTGGGGTATATGAAGAGAAGAATGGCCGATTGCCAAAAATCTAGTTCGGTGGCCTTGCCACAAAAATAAATATGGCTTATTGCCTCTAGTTCGTGGCTCTCGCCACAAATATGGCTTATTGCCTCTAGTTCGGTGGCTTTGCCACAATTATAAAAAGGCTTAATGCCTACGATTGGTGTGTTGGCGGGGTGGGTTGACTTGATCCCACAGGTGTGATGGTTGGTGCAGGGGTGTTAGCGGATGGATATTAGGTTTGGTTGGGAAATTCATTTTACATGCATTTTAAATTATTTTATTTCATTTTATGATATATTGTTGAATTCAGAATTGGGCTCAAGCCCAAAGATAATATCTTGACGATCCGCCCAATAATGGTGGTAAGTGAGTTACACACCGAGTTCTAAGTAACTCACCCCTTTAATTTTTCCATCTCGTAAAGGAAATTGACGTGGACTTGGGCCGAGGATGACTTCGTGGAGGCCATCTTTGCAAAACATGGGTTATTTAAACTCCGAACTTTTTAATAAGTATTTTCACTATTTTGGATTATTGTAATAAGGGCCTCTATAAATAATTTATGGATTTTATGTGTTTGGTTTTAAACTATACTTTGGACTTTTAAATATGGGCTATGATTATATGATGTTTTTTATTAAAATAAATTTGGGTTTTCAAGTATATGAAATTCTTTTATAAATATTTTATTATTGTTAACTCTTTAATAAATTACCTAAAGGTTTTTGAGAATACAATGATTTTCAACTAATGTGATCTAATATTTATCAAATTCAAATACCCTTCTAATTTTATTAAATCCTGTAAATAATATTATAGCTTTCAACTTATTGAAGATTTAAAAAAAAAATAGCTCGATTCATGTAACAAACCAAATCTAGTCTCAATGCATAGATAGGGTTTGGGGTGTTACATGAGTACTATGTAAGTTATTTAAATTATGTAAGTAATGAAGTTTGATCTTAACTTAAAATTATGTAAGTTATGAAATTTGACCTTAAACTTATGTAAGTTATGAAATTTGATCTTAAAATTAAGTGAGTTATGTATTCTTTAAGATTCATCATACGCGGCATTTTACACCTAGGGAGGATCTATTATATCTAACAGTGAGATATAAGGCAACCCGTCAGGTTTCCGGCCTATATGCTATGAATCTTATTTTTTCTATACAAGTATTATGTAAGTTATGAAATTTGGCCTTAAACTTATGTAAGTTATGAAATTTCATCTTAAAATTAAGTAAGTTATGTATTCTTTAAGATTCATCATACGTGGCATTGTTACACCTAGGGATGATCCATTATATCTAATAAAGTGAGATATAAGGCAACCCGTCAGTTTCAAGTCTATATACTTTGAATCTTATTTTTTCTATACAAGTATTATGTAAGTTGTAACACCCCAAACCCTACCAAACACTACAACCGGATCGGTATGTCACTAAGGAAATTTTGTAAAACATGTCGCATTTTCGAAAAACATTTTGGTAAAGTTTAACCTTTTTTTCGGGAAAATTTATAATTTATAGTTTTAAATAAAATATGCCTTTATGAATTAAAACCCAAATTTAAATACATGCCTTAGTTCAATTAAAATAAAAATTTAAATAACTAAAAGTAATAAAAGCCCGTAATAAAACAAAATATAAACTGGTGGTCCATGGCCTTATCACAACGAGATTTAAAATCCATTAAATAAAACATAATATAAAAATAATTAACTTGAGTCTTTTTTGGGATCCACATATTCTTTTGCATGGCCACCTTGCGCTCCTCTCCAGCCCGGTCCGATACACTAAGTATTACCTGAAATGTTAATTAATTGGTTGAGTCGCGAGACTCAGTGTGCAACCTTCATGCACCATTAGATTTGGGCCTTAGCCCCATACAACTAAAATAATCAGAATCAATAGACATAATAAAAATAATATGCAAGCCCAACCCAAATCCTAGGTTTCCATCTGCTACACGCCCCCGTACCAGCCATTCACACCATTGGAGATTTCTACAATCAACCAACACCGCTACACTCCAAGATGGCAGTCATGCTGCTCATCAACATATCATGGCCGAAGCCCTTATAATAGATCACGGCAAAAGCCGCTACAACATAAAACAGATCACGGTAAAAATCGCTACACATATAACGTATAACTTCCTCCTTTCATCAAACCCACCCCAAGCAATCACAAAAATCAATACACTTATAACATATAATCAGAATATTCACCGACCGGTGATTCGCTTTTACCCTCTTTGGGCTTCCATCTTTATGCCGGATTTGGCATTTATCACAACATATAATACTTATAAACAGGTATTTAACAGACAGATCTACATGGTGGAGAAGTATTACACACCTATATCGCGAAATCCAATATTCTTAGTCGATGTCCTTGATATCCGAATCTATTATCCTCAATCTATAACTTTGCTTAAAAGTCAGAAAACTGTGAAAATGTGCCCTCTCCTATATTCGACATTGGTTAGTATTCTACCCGATTTTATATATATAAATAAACAAATCCTCTTACCTTGAAATCCCCAAAGTAACACGATTCTATAACTTAGAGATCTATGCGATTGGCCTCATTCTTCAAATCCCGGAATGCCAAAAAGAAATGTGAAATAAGAGATTAGTTTCTAATAGCCATTCGGCTAAGGACTTTGTAAAGCCGAAAGAACATTGAAATCCCGAAGTCAAAACTTACCTATTGTTTCCTTTAGATTTCGGCACAAGCAGACTCCATTAAAGAGGATTCGGCAACCATAAAAGATGAGATCTAGCTATTTTGGCTTTTATGAAAATCTCAGAAAAGATGAACTGATGCATTTTCGGCTTTTAGAAAAACTGAGTGAAGTGTTTCGGCTTAGAAGGAAAGTGAAAAGAAAGTGGAGAGAAATAATACTTAGGGTTTTGACCGGAAGAAATCAAAAGAAAAGAGATTACCAAGAAGAACTGAAAATTTTACACGGCACAGAAGATGAGAGAAGAGAATGGGGTTTAAAATGTCAGAATTGAAGAGGTACCCTCTATTTATAGGGAATTTTGGCACCCCCTCTAGGAGATGGAATTTCGGCCAACTCTGTACTTAAAAGATAACTCCTATCTTTTCTCCTCTATCCTTCTATCCCTTATCCCTATCAAAACACTCATCCATAAGAGGCCACATTTGCACCAACTCTCCTTTATTTTATTACTTGTTATCCTCATTAATTAAACAAAATAATCCCTAAATTATAGCCTTGTGCCATCCCACCCTTAGCTCACCTTGGCTACCGAAATTTTGACCCAATTCTTTGGGCCCAACTAAACCTCAAATTAACATATTAAACATAACATTACACACAATGCACAAGCCCATTAATACCTTACCATAACATTCTAAATGTTACATGCATCTCAAAAATTTTAAACGTTTCCATTCTCAAGGCCTATTGGGCCCAATTCTACTAGGCCCAATTTCAGGATGTTACAAATCTACCCTCCTTAAAGAAATTTCGTCCTCGAAATTTCCGACTAACTAGTAATCGTACAACCCAAGTCTCATCACTATGCTTTCACTACGCACTCTAATTCCAAAGCCAAATAAACACTTAGTATACTATGGTAGGATACGTACCATTATTCGCTTCTGGAGCGTCTTCGTCCCTTGCTACGAATACTACCGATTCGCGTTTATTTGATTAAGAATTTTATGAATTATTAGTTTTCTTCCACTGATTAACCACGAACAGTCTTATGAATAATAGTTTTAAAAGTAGTTCTTTCGAACTCAAACCTATCTACAGGTTTCAGTCTTCTTAATCCTAGGAACCATGCACATTCAACATCCATACACACCAACATACAAATAGCATTCATCACCTAAGGGTATTTCTGTCATTTCACTACCCAGGGGTATTTTCATAATTTTAACCTACAGGGGTATTTTGTAATTTTCCAAAATAAGGTTCCGGGTGATTTGGTGAAATAAGGGTATTTTGATAATTTTCCAACTCGGGGGTATTTTGGTTATTTTACAAATCAGGGGAAATTTAGAAATTTTTGAAACTAGAGGTTATTTTAGTAATTTTACAAAATAGGGTGGCTGGTCCCTTTCGGGTTTTAATTATAAATTTTGGCCCGTCAACAAGTCCTCATGGTTAGGATGAACAGTCACTATGGACCAGGTAGGATTCCAGCGAAGATGAGGTGAGTCACTAGATCGCTTAAATACCAAGCTCTCCTGAATCCAATCCAAGACATGCGTATGCATGTTGCCACACCCTAACACTACGACTAGTTCATAGGATTTGTTTGGATAAATTAAGTCTTATAGAATTTAAGAAGTGGTTTAAGCTAGGCCTATAGTTAATCAAAGTCTATTTAAGATAGTCTACGTCCCAAAAAGCCCATCAAGCCCACATGCATATATATCACAAAGTGGGTTTAGAATACTTACCTGGCGGACTTGGGCTGGAGATGCAGGTGCCATGCCGAGCAAACAAACCTGTTATCATTTCAAAAAAAAAAAAAAAAACAACATGCAAGTTTCAAAAGCCCACCTTTAGAAAACATTTTGAGCCCAAAAACCCCAAAGCCGAGTTTTGAACTGGGCTCTAATACCAATTTGTAACACCCCAAACTCGGCCCAAACACTACAACCGGATCTGGTATGTCACTAAGGAAATTTTGTAAAACATGTCGCATTTTCAGAAAAACATTTTGGTAAAGTTTAACCTTTTATTCGGGAAAAATTTATAATTTATAGTTTTAAATAAAATATGCCTTTATGAATTAAAAACTCAAATTTAAATACATGCCTTAGTTCAATTAAAAATAAAAATTTAAATAACTAAAAGTAATAAAAGCCCGTAATAAAACAAAATATAAACTGGTGGCCCATGGCCTTATCACAACGAGATTTAAAATCCCTTAAATAAAACATAATATAAAAATAATTAACTTGAGTCTTTTTGCCGGATCCACATATTCTTTTGCATAGCCACCTTGCGCTCCTCTCCAGCCCGGTCCGATGCACTAAGTATTACCTGAAATGTTAATTAACTGGTTGAGTCGCGAGACTCAGTGTGCAACCTTCATGCACCATTAGATTTGGGCCTTAGCCCCATACAACTAAAATAATCAGAATTAATATACATAATAAAAATAATATGCAAGCCCAACCCAAATCCTAGGTTTCCATCCGCTACACGCCCTGCATCATTTATTCACACCATTGGGGATTTCTACAATCAACCCACATCGCATATCGCCAAGATGGCGACTATGTTGCTCATCAACATATCATGGTCAAGCCCTTATAATGATCACGGCAAAAGCCACTACAACATATAACAGATCACGGTAAAAACCGCTACACATATAACATATAACTTCCTCCTTTCATCAAACCCACCCCATGCAATCACAAAAATCAATACACTTATAACATATAATTAGAATATTCACTGACCTAGTGATTCGCTTTTACCCTCTTTGGGCTTCCATCTTTATGCCGGGATTTCGGCATTTATCACAACATATAATACTTATAAGCAGTATTTAATGAGATCTAAATGGTGGGGAAGTATTACACACCGATATCGCTAAATCCAATATTCTTAGTCGATGTCCTTGATATCCGGATCTATTATCCTCAATCTATAACTTTGTTTAAAAGTCAAAAAACTGTGAAAATATGCCCTCTCCTATATTCGGCCATGGTTAGTATTCTACCCGATTTTATATATATAAATAAACAAATCCTCTTACCTTGAAATCTCCAAAGTAACACGATTCTATAACTTAGAGATCTATGCGATTGGCCTCCTTCTTCAAATCCTAGAATCTAGAAAAGAAGTGTGAAATAAGAGATTAGTTTCAATAGCCATTCGCTAAGGACTTTGAAAAGTGAAAGAACATTAAAACCCAAATCAAAACTTACCTATTGTTTCCTTTAGATTTCGCACAAGGCACTCCATTAAAGAGGATTCAAGAACCATAAGAGATGAGATCTAGCGATTTGGCTTTTATGAAAGTCTCGAAAAGATAAACCGATGCATTTTCGCTTTTAGAAAAACCGAGTGAAGTGTTTGACTTAGAAGGAAAGTGAAAAGAAAGTGGAGAGAAATAATACTTAGGGTTTGACTTTGTAAGAAATCAAAAGAAAAGAGATTACCAAGAAGAACCGAAAATTACGGACGTAAGATGAGAGAAGAGAATGGGGCTTAATATGTCGAATTGAAGAGGTACCTCTATTTATAGGAATTTTGGCACCCTCCGTGAGATGGAATTTCACCAACTCGTACTTAAAAGATAACTCCTATCTTTTCTCCTCTATCCTTCTATCCCTTATCCCTATCAAAACACTCATCCATAAGAGGCCACATTTGCACCAACTCTCCTTGATTTTATTAGCTTGTTATCCTCATTAATTAAACAAAATAATCCCTAAATTATAGCCTTGTGCCGTCCCTCCCTTAGCTCACCTTAGTCGCCAAATTTTGACCCAATTTTTGGGCCCAATCAACCTCAAATTAACATATTAAACATAACATTGCACACAATGCACAAGCCCATTAATACCTTACCATAACATTCTAAGTGTTACATGCATCTCAAAAATTTAAAACGTTTCCATTCTCAAGGCCTATTGGGCCCAATTCTACTAGGCCCAATTTCAGGATGTTACAAATCTACCCTCCTTAAAGAAATTTCGTCCTCAAAATTTCCGACTAACTAGTAATCGTACTACCCAAGTCTCATCACTATGCTTTCATCACACGACTCTAATTCCAAAGCCAAATAAACACTTAGTATACTATGGTAGGATACGCACCATTATTCGCTTCTGGAGCGTCTTCGTCCCCTTGTACGAATACTACTGATTCGCATTTATCTGATTAAGAATTTTATGAATTATTAGTTTTCTTCCACCGATTAACCACGAATACCTTATGTATAATAGTTTTAAAAGTAGTTCTTTCGAACTCAAACCTATCTATGTGTTTCATTTCTTAATCCTAGGAACCATGCACATTCAACATCCATACACACCAACATACAAATAGCATCCATCACCTAAGGGTATTTCCGTCATTTCACTACCCAAAGGTATTTTCATAATTTTAACCTACAGGGGTATTTTTGTAATTTTCCAAAATAAGGTTCCGGGTGATTTGGTGAAATAAGGGTATTTTGGTAATTTTCCAACTCGGGGGTATTTTGGTTATTTTACAAATCAGGGGAAATTTAGAAATTTTTGAAATTAGAGGTTATTTTAGCAATTTTACAAAATAGGGTGGTGGTCCTTTCGGGTTTTAATTATAAATTTTGGCCCGTCAACAAGTCCTCATGGTTAGGGTGAATAGTCACTACGCACCAGGTAGGATTCCAGCGAAGATGAGGTGAGTCACTAGGACTGCTTAAATACCAAGCTCTCCCTGAATCCAATCCTAGACATGCGTATGCCTATTGCCACACCCTAACTCGGCGACTAGTTCACAGGATTTGTTTGGATAAATTAAGTCTTATGGAATTTAAGAAGTGGTTTAAGCTAGGCCTATAGTTAATGAAAGTCTAATTAAGATAGTCTACGTCTCAAAAAGCCCATCAAGCCCACATGCATATATATCACAAAGTGGGTTTAGAATACTTACAGCGGACTTGGTAGGAGACGCAGTGCTATGTCGAGCAAACAAACTCATCATCATTTCAAAAAAAAACAACATGCAAGTTTCAAAAGCCCACCTTTAGAAAACGTTTTGAGCCCAAAACCCCAAAGCCGAAGTTTTGAACTGGGCTCTAATACCAATTTGTAACACCCCAAACCCATCCCAAACACAACAACCGGATCTCGGTATGTCACTAAGGAAATTTTGTAAAACATATCGCATTTTCGTAAAAACATTTTGGTAAAGTTTAACCTTTTATTCGGGAAAATTTATAATTTATAGTTTTAAATAAAATATGCCTTTATGAATTAAAAACTCAAATTTAAATACATGCCTTAGTTCAATTAAAAATAAAATTTAAATAACTAAAAGTAATAAAAGCCCGTAATAAAACAAAATATAAACGGTGGCCCATGGCCTTATCACAACGAGATTTAAAATCCCTTAAATAAAACATAATATAAAAATAATTAACTTGAGTCTTTTGCGGATCCACATATTCTTTTGCATAGCCACCTTGCGCTCCTCTCCGGCCGGTCCGATGCACTAAGTATTACGAAATGTTAATTAATTGGTTGAGTCATGAGACTCGCAGTGCAACCTTCATGCACCATTAGATTTGGGCCTTAGCCCCATACAACTAAAATAATCGAATTAATATACATAATAAAAATAATATGCAAGCCCAACCCAAATCCTAGGTTTCCATCCGCTACACTACCCTGCATCATTTATTCACACTATTGGGGATTTCTACAATCAACCCACATCGCTATCGCCAAGATGGCGGTCTTGTCGCTCATCAACATATCATGGTCAAGCCCTTATAATGTGATCACGGCAAAAGCCGCTGCAACATATAATGAGATCACGGTAAAAACCGCTACACATATAACGATAACTTCCTCCTTTCATCAAACCCACCCCATGCAATCACAAAAATCAATACACTTATAACATATAATCAGAATATTCACTGACCTAGTGATTCGCTTTTACCCTCTTTGGGCTTCTATCTTTATGCCGGGATTTCGGCATTTATCACAACATATAATACTTATAAATGTATTTAATGCATGATCTAAATGGTGGGGAAGTATTACACACCGATATCGCTAAATCCAATATTCTTAGTCGATGTCCTTGATATCCGGATATATTATCCTCAATCTATAACTTTGCTTAAAAGTCAAAAATTATGAAAATATGCCCTCCTATATTCGGCCATGGTTAGTATTCTACCCGATTTTATATATATAAATAAACAAATCCTCTTACCTTGAAATCCCCAAGTAACACGATTCTATAACTTAGAGATCTATGCGATTGGCCTCCTTCTTCAAATCTCAAATCTTGAAAAGAAGTGTGAAATAAGAGATTAGTTTCTAATAGCCATTCGGCTAAGGTCTTTGAAAAGCCGTAAGAACATTAAAATCCCGAAATCAAAACTTACCTATTGTTTCCTTTAGATTCCATCACAAGCAGACTCCATTAAAGAGGATTCAGCAACCATAAGAGATGAGATCTAGCGATTTGGCTTTTATGAAAATCTCGTAAAAGATAAACTGATGCATTTTCGCTTTTAGAAAACCGAGTGAAGTGTTTGACTTAGAAGGAAAGTGAAAAGAAAGTAGAGAGAAATAATACTTGGGGTTTCGCTTTGTAAGAAATCAAAAGAAAAGAGATTACCAAGAAGAACCGAAAATTACGCACGTAAGATGAGAGAAGAGAATGGGGTTTAATATGTCGAATTGAAGAGGTACCTCTATTTATAGGAATTTTGGCACCCTCCGTGAGATGGAATTTCGCCAACTCAGACTCAAAAGATAACTCCTATCTTTTCTCCTCTATCCTTCAATCCCTTATCCCTATCAAAACACTCATCCATAAGAGGCCACATTTGCACCAACTCTCCTTTATTTTATCACTTGTTATCCTCATTAATTAAACAAAATAATCCCTAAATTATAGCCTTGTGCCATCCCCCTTAGCTCACCTTAGTCGCCAAAATTTTGACCCAATTCTTTGGGCCCAATGAACCTCAAATTAACATATTAAACATAACATTACACACAATGCACAAGCCCATTAATACCTTACCATAACATTCTAAGTGTTACATGCATCTCAAAAATTTTAAACGTTTCCATTCTCAAGGCCTATTAGGCCCAATTCTACTAGGCCCAATTTCAAGATGTTACAAATCTACCTCCTTAAAGAAATTTCGTCCTCAAAATTTCGACTAACTAGTAATCGTACTACCCAAGTCTCATCACTATGCTTTCATCAAGACTCTAATTCCAAAGCCAAATAAACACTTAGTATACTATGGTAGGATACGCACCATTATTCGCTTCTGGAGCGTCTTCGTCCCCTTGTACGAATACTACCGATTCGCATTTATCTAATTAAGAATTTTATGAATTATTAGTTTTCTTCCACTGATTAACCACGAACAGTCTTATGTATAATAGTTTTAAAAGTAGTTCTTTCGAACTCAAACCTATCTACAGGTTTCAGTCTTCTTAATCTTAGGAACCATGCACATTCAACATCTATACACACCAACATACAAATAGCATCCATCACCTAAGGGTATTTCCGTCATTTCACTACCCAGGGGTATTTTCATAATTTTAACCTACAGGGGTATTTTTGTAATTTTCCAAAATAAGGTTCCGGGTGACTTGGTGAAATAAGGGTATTTTGGTAATTTTCCAACTCGGGGGTATTTTGGTTATTTTACAAATCAGGGGAAATTTAGAAATTTTTGAAACTAGAGGTTATTTTAGTAATTTTACAAAATAGGTGGTTGGTCCTTTCGGGTTTTAATTATAAATTTTGGCCGTCAACAAGTCCTCATGGTTAGGGTGAATAGTCACCCGCACTGGTAGGATTCCAAATAAGATGAGGTGAGTCACTAGGACTGCTTAAATACCAAGCTCTCCCTGAATCCAATCCTAGACATGCGTATGCCTATTGCCACACCCTAACTCGGCGACTAGTTCACAGGATTTGTTTAGATAAATTAAGTCTTATGGAATTTAAGAAGTGGTTTAAGCTAGGCCTATAGTTAATAAAAGTCTAATTAAGATAGTCTACGTCCCAAAAAGCCCATCAAGCCCACATGCATATATATCACAAAGTGGGTTTAGAATACTTACCTGGCGGACTTGGGCCGGAGACGCAGGTGCTATGTCGAGCAAACAAACATGTTATCATTTCAAAAAAAAAAAACAACATGCAAGTTTCAAAAGCCCACCTTTAGAAAACGTTTTGAGCCCAAAAACCCCAAAGCCGAGTTTTGAACTGGGCTCTAATACCAATTTGTAACACCCCAAACCCATCCCAAACACTACAACCGGATCTGGTATGTCACTAAGGAAATTTTGTAAAACATGTCGCATTTTCAGAAAAACATTTTGGTAAAGTTTAACCTTTTATTCGGGAAAATTTATAATTTATAGTTTTAAATAAAATATGCCTTTATGAATTAAAAACTCAAATTTAAATACATGCCTTAGTTCAATTAAAAATAAAAATTTAAATAACTAAAAGTAATAAAAGCCCGTAATAAAACAAAATATAAACTGGTGGCCCATGGCCTTATCATAACAAGATTTAAAATCCTTAAATAAAGCATAATATAAAATAATTAACTTGAGTCTTTTGCGGATCCACATATTCTTTTGCATAGCCACCTTGCGCTCTCTCCGGCCGGTCCGATGCACTAAGTATTACCGAAATGTTAATTAATTGGTTGAGTCATGAGACTCAGCAGTGCAACCTTCATGCACCATTAGATTTGGGCCTTAGCCCCATACAACTAAAATAATCGAATTAATATACATAATAAAAATAATATGCAAGCCCAACCCAAATCCTAGGTTTCCATCCGCTACACGCCTGCATCAGCCTATTCACACCATTGGGGATTTCTACAATCAACCCACACCGTTACACGCCAAGATGGCGATCATTCGCTCATCAACATATCATGGTCAAGCCCTTATAACGAGATCACGGCAAAATCCGCTACAACATATAATGAGATCACGGTAAAAATCGCTACACATATAACGTATAACTTCCTCCTTTCATCAAACCCACCCCATGCAATCACAAAAATCAATACACTTATATCATATAATCAGAATATTCACTGACCTAGTGATTCGCTTTTACCCTCTTTGGGCTTCCATCTTTATGCCGGGATTTCGGCATTTATCACAACATATAATACTTATAAACAGGTATTTAACAGACAGATCTAAATGGTGAGGAAGTATTACACACCTGATATCGCGAAATCCAATATTCTTAGTCGATGTCCTTGATATCCGGATCTATTATCCTCAATCTATAACTTTGATTAAAAGCCGAAAAACTAAGAAAATATGTCCTCTCCTATATTCAGCCATGGTTAGTATTCTACCCGATTTTATATATATAAATAAACAAATCCTCTTACCTTGAAATCCCCGAAGTAACACGATTCTATAACTTAGAGATCTATGCGATTGGCCTCCTTCTTCAAATCTCAAATGCGAAAAGAAGTGTGAAATAAGAGATTAGTTTCTAATAGCCATTCGGCTAAGGACTTTGAAGAGCCGGAAGAACATTGAAATCCCAAATCAAAACTTACCTATTGTTTCCTTTAGATTCCATCACAAGCGCACTCCATTAAAGAGGATTCAAGCAACCACGGAGATGAGATCTAGCGATTTTGGCTTTTATGAAAATCCGAAAAAGATGAACTGATGCATTTTCGCTTTTAGAAAAACCGAGTGAAGTGTTTGACTTAGAAGGAAAGTGAAAAGAAAGTAGAGAGAAATAATACCTAGGGGTTTGACTTTGGAAGAAATCAAAAGAAAAGAGATTACCAAGAAGAACCGAGAATTTCAAAGATAGAAGATGAGAGAAGAGAATGGGGTTCAAAATGCCGAATTGAAGAGGTACCCTCTATTTATAGGAATTTTGGCACCCTCCGTGAGATGGAATTTCGCCAACTCAGACTTAAAAGATAACTCCTATCTTTTCTCCTCTATCCTTCTATCCCTTATCCCTATCAAAACACTCATCCATAAAAGGCCACATTTGCACCAACTCTCCCTTTATTTTATCAGCTTGTTATCCTCATTAATTAAACAAAAATAATCCTAAATTATAGCCTTATGCCGTCCCCCCTTAGCTTACCTTGGCTGCTAAAATTTTGACCGAATTCTTTGGGCCCAACTGAACCTCAAATTAACATATTAAACATAACATTACACACAATGCACAAGCCCATTAATACCTTACCATAACATTCTAAGTGCTACATGCATCTCAAAAATTTTAAACGCGTTCCATTCTCAAGGCCTATTGGGCCCAATTCTACTAGGCCCAATTTCAGGATGTTACATAAGTTATGAAATTTGGCCTTAAACTTATGTAAGTTATGAAATTTGATCTTAAAATTAAGTGAGTTATGTATTCTTTAAGATTCATCATACGCTGCATTGTTACACCTAGGAGGATCCATTATATCTAATAAAGGAGATATAAGGCAACCCATCGTGTTTCCAAACCTATGTACTTTGAATCTTATTTTTCTATAAAGTAATATGTAAGTTATGAAATTTGGCCTTAAACTTATGTAAGTTATGAAATTTGATCTTAAAATTAAGTGAGTTATATATTCTTTAAGATTCATCATGCGCGGCATTGTTACACCTAGGGAGGATCCATTATATCTAATAATGAGATATAAGGCAACCCGTCAAAGTTTCAAACCTATATACTTTGAATCTTATTTTTCTATACAAGTATTATGTAAGTTATGAAATTTGGCCTTAAACTTATGTAAGTTATGAAATTTGGCCTTAAACTTATGTAAGTTATGAAATTTGATCTTAAAATTAAGTAAGTTATGTATTCTTTAAGATTCATCATACGCTGCATTGTTACACCTAGGGAGGATCCATTATATCTAATAAGTGAGATATAAGGCAACCCGTTAGGTTTCCAAATTTATATACTTTGAATCTTATTTTTCTATACAAGTATTATGTAAGTTAATGAAATTTGGCCTTAAACTTATGTAAGATATGAAATTTGATCTTAAAATTAAGTAAGTTATGTATTCTTTAAGATTCATCATACGCTGCATTGTTACACCTAGGAGGATCCATTATATCTAATAGTGAGATATAAGGCAACCCGTCAAAGTTTCAAACCTATATACTTTGAATCTTATTTTTCTATACAAGTATTATGTAAGTTAATGAAATTTGGCCTTAAACTTATGTAAGATATGAAATTTGATCTTAAAATTAAGTAAGTTATGTATTCTTTAAGATTCATCATACGCTGCATTGTTACACCTAGGAGGATCCATTATATCTAATAAGTGAGATATAAGGCAACCCGTCAGTTTCAAACCTATATACTTTGAATCTTATTTTTCTATACAAGTATTATGTAAGTTAATGAAATTTGGCCTTAAACTTATGTAAGTTATGAAATTTGATCTTAAAATTAAGTAAGTTATGTATTCTTTAAGATTCATCATACGCGACATTGTTACACCTAGGAGGATCCATTATATCTAATGATGAGATATAAGGCAACCCGTCAAAGTTTCCAATTTATATACTTTGAATCTTATTTTTCTATACAAGTATTATGTAAGTTATGAAATTTGATCTTAAACTTAAGTAAGTTATGTATTCTTTAAGATTCATCATACACGGCATTGTTACACCTAGGAGGATCCATTATATCTAATAATGAGATATAAGGCAACCCGTCAGTTTCAAATTTATATACTTTGAATCTTTTTTTTATTTAATTTGGTATTTGTATTTAATAAATGTTATATATTTTGGTATTTAATTTGGTATTTGTATTTAATAAATGTTATATATTTTGTATTTATAAATAATGTTATTAATTTTTAATGCTTAATTAAGATTTTAGAATTGATTTGATTAAAAATAGTGGTTAATATTATTAAGTTAAATTTTTATGATTTTTAATAGAATAAATTAATAATAAATTGTGAAGTTATTATTATATTATGTTTAATTTGTCAAATACAATATGATGAATGCAATTTAATTCAAGTTTTAAAGGTTAATTTTATGAAATTTAATTATTAATATTATTAGCTAATTATGTATTTAATAAATGTTATATTTTGGTATTTAATTTGGTATTTGTATTTAATAAATGTTATATATTTTGGTATTTATAAATAATGTTATTAATTTTTAATGCTTAATTCAGATTTTAGAATTGATTTGATTAAAATAGTGGTTAATATTATTAAGTTTACATTTTATAATTTTAATAGAATAAATTAATAACAAATTGTGAAGTTATTATTATTTTACGCTTAATTTGTCAAATACAATATGATGAATGCAATTTAATTCAAGTTTTAAAGGTTAATTTTATGAAATTTAATTATTAATATTATTAGCTAATTATGTATTTAATAAATGTTATATATTTTGGTATTTAATTTGGTATTTGTATTTAATAAATATTATATATTTTGGTATTTATAAATAATGTTATTAATTTTTTAATGCTTAATTAAGATTTTAGAATTGATTTGATTAAAAATAGTGGTTAATATTATTAAGTTAAAATTTTTATGATTTTAATAGAATAAATTAATAATAAATTGTGAAGTTATTATTATTTTACGCTTAATTTGTCAAATACAATATGATGAATGCAATTTAATTCAAGTTTTAAAGGTTAATTTTATGAAATTTAATTATTAATATTATTAGCTAATTATGTATTTAATAAATGTTATATTTTGGTATTTAATTTGGTGTTTGTATTTAATAAATGTTATATATTTTGGTATTTATAAATAATGTTATTAATTTTTAATGCTTAATTCAGATTTTAGAATTGATTTGATTAAAAATAATGGTTAATATTATTAAGTTTACATTTTTATGATTTTTAATAGAATAAATTAATAATAAATTGTGTAGTTATTATTATTTTACGTTTAATTTGTCAAATACAATATGATGAATGCAATTTAATTCAAGTTTTAAAGGTTAATTTTATGAAATTTAATTATTAATATTATTAGCTAATTATGTATTTAAGAAGTCAAGGTGACATTTTATGTATAAAATACATAATTAATCCATTACTTTTAATGCCTTTACATTAAAAAATCATGATTGCAATTAAAATAATGAGTAAGTCCCTCTATATTAAATAGCAAAATGTTTGTGGTGCATGGTTGGGTTGGTTAAAATGATAGGAGAAACTATTGGTAAAGTCCAAGAAGCAGGAGGTAGTTTGATTTTCAAGTGCAAACCTTTGAAAATTAGTGTGGTATTGGAGGAGTTAACACTGTTGTGTTGCATTAAAATGGTTTCAAATTTCAAGCGCAAATCTTGGTAAATAATCATAGCAATCAACATGTTTGAACAAAACCCAATAAGGTGATGAAGCAATGAGTACAAGACTCAAAAGGATAATGGCGATGAGCATTACAAAATCCCTAGTGGATTGAGTTTGATATTAAAATAGTTGATGTCATCAAGAACAATTCACTTAATCAGCAAGAAAATAGTGGATTCTCGATCTAGTTATTGTGATTAGGACTATGAAATCGGCTTGCGAGAACAGAGCACCATCATAGGTGCAATAGAAGTCAATAATGAATTAGGTCTGATCGAGTTTGAATCAGACTTATGTAAAGTATTTAGATTAATTTTTAAGTTTGAGTTTTCTTCAATCTTAAAAATAAGTTCACTTTTTGTCTATATCCGGTCCAGCTTTAATAAAAGACCTCAACAAATGGGAGGATAAAATCACATCAATGGCAAGAAATCGCTGCCCCAAATAGCAGTGTAAGGAAAAAAACGGCAATAATAGATTTCAACTAATCTCGTAGCTTTTAAAAAAATTGATGAGAAGGAGTAGCAATAAGTAGGATCGAAAATAGAAAATATAGCCGAGAGTAAATAACTCAAAATCTCAAGTAGAAATCAATCCTCAAAATATGACTAGGGTTTCAATATTTACCTTATTTAATTTGTTGGGTCTGTCGGCAACTTGAATGCAAGAGAGGGATTAGATCAGCCACTGGAGGAAGCTGGGACAGAGAGGTCGGGGGCGGATGCGTTAAGAGAGATGAGCTGCAGCGTAATCCACGAAATGGTGAACAAGAGAGCAAAACGGATGGGAAAATGGTGAACAAGAGAGCAAAACGGATGTCAATTAGGAAACATTTAGGATTTAGGATGTCAAAACGGATGTCAACTGGTGAAAGTACTTAGGGATTTAGGATTATGGTAAAAAACAAGAGATCTAATTTTAGTGAAACATTATTGCTAAAATTTTAGTGAACCCAATAACAATCAAAAATCAATCAAACAAACAAAAGAAAACATAGCAAATGCTTGACTGTCCTTTAAATAGAAGCCTCATATTAAACCTCCAATGAAGTGCACACTTAGCAAATTTCTATCACAACGAAACAAATTTTAATGAACCCACAATTGCAAAAATTTTAATATAAAAAATTAGTGCCATCAGACTATTGGAGGTTCAGAAAACCTTAGAATAATACCAATCAACATCAAATTCATTTTAGCGAAACCATAAAGACAACAAGAAATTACCAAAAAGAAGTCAAACCTTAAAGACAACAATCCAGAACCCAAAAATGATAGCCTTGGAGAAGCTACTGGAGAACGAATAGCCTCGGTCTTTCCAAAAGGGAGGGAAGGGAAAAACCCCAGAAAGAAGCTACTGGAGAACGAATAGCCTCGATCTTTCCAAAGTCAAACCTTTACATCAAGAAGAAAAAGAAGTTAAACAAAATAATAAACAAAAGTATATAAATAAACAGAAATGCCTAAATCAATAAACAAATGGTGCTCACAATGTTGTTGTCGCCTTGATTGAGCAAGAAAGTTTCTTTGAATTCTGAGAGACAAGACTCGTGGAAATGCTAATTCCGAGATGGATTTTGGTATATGGGGAAATTTTAATTGGTGAAATGTTGGGGACTTAGGAAGTTCTAAGGATTTAGGGAAAAATTATAGCAGAGAACAAAAGGATTTAGGGATTACGCTAAGTGTTTTAGGAGAAAAGACTTAGGATTTCGGGATGGAGGGATAAATCGAGCAAAGCAAAACGACGACGCTTTTGCTCAAATTCAATTTATGTTTTATGGCGTTTCTATACTAGCGCCACTAATCGTTGATAAAACGACGTCGTCCACCTTAATGCGTGTTATATATTGTTGATAAACGATGTCGTGAAGCTTAATGTAAATATATATTTGCGGCGTTTTAGGAAAACGCCACTAACTATGGACTTATAGCGGCGTTTAGGACTAGCGCCACTAATACTTGATGATATTTGTGGAGTTTTTACTAAGCGCCAATAAAAAGTCTTTAAACGATACTGCTTTTGCATTGTATCGATATATTTTTATGGCGTTTTATTCACAAACGCCACTAATTCATACAACAAATTTTCAAACGACGCTGCCTTGAATCTATTGATGGTTTTGTATGCTTTTGTATAAAACGCCGTAATTTTTAATATCATTTACTCTATATATTTTATACTATTATTAATTAATCCAATTACTTATTTTTAATATTTATAAATTTAAAATATATCACTCATATACCCATAAATCTTTAAAATCATTTTAATAATAGTATTAGTGTTAATAATAATAAAATAATTTTTATATAAAAATTTCACAATATCTCTTTTACGGTTATATAATAAATTATTTAATATATAAATTAAAAACTTAAGCCTAAATCCCAAAGATATAACCCTAAATTCAAACTTCAAACCCTAATATCTAATACATAATCCCAAACCCCAAACTATATAATAATTTTAATATTATAATTCATATTATCTATTTTACAATTATATAATAAATTATTTAATATATAAATTAAGGATAAAAATTTGAACCTATTTTAAAGAAATAAATATTGGGGTAATGGATACATATACCATTCGGGGTTATGGGAAGACAGTTTCAATGCAATAAAAGGAAGGATTAAACGATGGTTACGTTGGATCCAATGACTTTTCTAAGTTACGTGATTCTAGGATTTGAATTAGAGAAACGATTTCAAGGATTTTGGTTTGAATTGAGGTCATATACCTTAAACCCTAAACCTTAGACCTTAAACCCTAAACCCTATATCATAACTCCTAAACTATCAACCCTTAACATTTAACTCTAAACCCTAAATTATAAGCCTTAAACCCTTAAACCCCATAAAACTCTAAACACATAACCCCAAACTCTAAACCTTAAAATATTATAAACCCCAAAACCTTAAACCACAAACCTTTATAAACTCTAAACCCTAAACACCATAAACTATAAAACCCTAAATCATAAACCCTTACAAATATATAAACCCTATAACCACAAATACTAAACCTTGAATCAAAAACTCTAAACCACTAAAACATTAAAGTATAAACATTAACCCCTAAACCATACGACCCACACCTTACACCCTAAATGCTAAACCCTTAACACTAAGGCAAAAATTTTCAACACTAAACGTAAATTAAAATTGAATTATTATAAAATGATCAAAACAACGCTTTTTTTGTTTTGAAATAGATTGAATAAAAAAAATGCCGCAAATTTTTTATACTTTTTATATTTACATGAAAACGACGTCGTTTTTGTTTTGAAATAAAAAATATGTTGTGTCGTTTTTGTTAAAAACGCCACTAAAGATCACATTTAGCGGCGTTTTTATAACAAATGCCGCTATAAGTCAGACTTTAGCGGCATTTTTCTTAAAAACGCCGCTAACTTTATCCCATTTTTACATTGTAATTAAAACGGCGTCGTTTCTGTTTTGAAAGAAAAAAATTAGCTAAAGATCACATTTAGCGGCGTTTTTGTAACAAACGCCACTATTTTTTTCCCATTTTCACATTGCAATTAAAATGTCGCTGCTTTTGTTTTG
Organism: Gossypium rotundifolium; assembly: GCA_025506655.1. Lineage (NCBI taxonomy): Eukaryota > Viridiplantae > Streptophyta > Magnoliopsida > Malvales > Malvaceae > Gossypium > Gossypium rotundifolium. The sequence continues at coordinate 8,338,372 of CP106726.1, forward strand.
AAATAAAAATATTTTTTGCGTTTGGTCAAAAGCGCTTAAAGGTCGAAGCATTAGCGGCGTTTGGTCGAAAACCGCTAAAGGTCCTAGCATTAGCGGCGCTTTTATAAAAGCGCTACTATAGGTCGAGATTTAGCGGCGTTTTCAAAAGCCGCTTATAAGGTCGAGCATTAGCGGCGTTTTCTCAAATGCGCCATTATATATCCTTTTAGCAAGATTTTTAAATAAACGCCGCTATTGCTCATTTTGTTATGCATTTTCCTTCAAACGCCACTATTGTGTAATCTTGGTGGCGTTTTTATTTAAAACGCCACTAAAAACGCCGCTAAAAGTCTGATTTGGTGTAGTGATTAGATCTAAAAATGAAGCCGTGAAGTTCACGTCCTTGACTATCTCACAAAGCTAGCTGCTATAACAGTTGCAGATAATCAAAAGCAAAGAAAACCAAGCCATGAATTAAGCAAATGAAAGAAAATTACTTTGACTGGGTGCATGAAAACTGTGATAGACCTTGGAGATAGAAACAAATTAAAAGCAGTGAAGAAGAAAGAATGTTGTGGGTACATGTAGCCAATGATAAGAAGAACAAGAAAATAAAAACAGGGAAACATATGTTATATATTATTCTTACAGATATACTTACGTGGGTTGAAACATATGTTATATATTACATATAATATATATTGGTTAATTCAATTCATTACTCAATTTCGAATTGAACTAGCCGATAATCGAAATTCTAAAAAAATCAATAATCGACCTTCAACCGAACTAAATTCGGTCACCGACTGATTAATCGAATTAGATTGGTTCAATCGATTAAGTCAATTCCAACCAAACTTTGAACACTACCAATGGTTAATTACATTAAAAGCAACAAGCGCTTTAAAACATGTCCGTACATTATTTGGAAGCCACACTAACTTATGTTGAAGTCAAAGAGCATGTCATCAGGAAAGAAGCTCATTATTCCCTATCTTCCGAACCTAGCAACTCCTGTATTTTCTATTTTCAGGATATTCTACATTTATACAACTTTTGGTAAGAACATAACTTATTCAGGACATGTTCTACTATAGTGTATAATTGAGTGGAGCCAACATGAACAAGTGTAACATCCCCTATTATGCTTTTATTTTATGTACCATACACCAACACACTTGTTATACAAACATACGAGCTCTCTAAGAATCAACAACAAGTTCAATGAATGAAACAAAGTCAACCGATGAATTATAATGAAACAAGAGAAAACCACAAGCAAACATCGTGAAATTTTATCTGTGCAACAATACACCGAACCCCATTAACTAGCACAATAGAAAAACCATGATCAAAGAATCAAATCCCAAATTCCACCAAAATTGTTATTATATTGGTACTATTTTATTGTTATTGCTTCGGATATTATGTAACTCTTATTTTATTGTTAATTTTATACTATTTTAGAGACATTTGCTTGTTAAGTTACAATTATCTTAGTGTTATTTAAATATAAAGATTATTTTAATGTATTTTTATTTGTTGAGAAATATTTATTTTAATATTTTAGTGTATTTGATGTATTATATTTTAAAATTTATTTTTATATAAAAAATAATCTAAAAAACTAATATAGACAATTCAAGTCGGATTCGAGTTTAACATTTTTAATATGGGTTGGGTTTGAGCAAAATTTTGGGCTTATTTTTTGAGTTGGTCAAGTTTGAGTCTAAAATTTGGACCTAAAATTTTACATTGACCCAATTAGTTCTAATAAATAGTAGTCAAATAATGATTTGTAATGGTGTATTGATCTCAACAAGTCTTTAAATTATTTTTATTATTAAATAAACTCCTATATTATAATTTTAACTTTGAAAGTCATTGATTTTAATAATAAAATAAAATTAATTTTAAATTTTAAGCTAATTTACATTTTATGCAATGGTGAATTTGAAGGGAATAGTTTAAACATACGTGAACTTTTCATCCCATCTATAGCCATTATTTTTTGCAAAACAATTACCCCCACCCCACTAACCCAATGTCGGATGGGACCACAACAATATCCGTAAACTCCAGGACGTATTAATTGTCTGTCTTATTAGAAAAAATTTTATTTAAATTTTATTTAAATTTTAAATTAATAAAAATAAAATAAAATTATATTACTTTAAAATTAATAAAATTTTGATTTAATTTTTTAAAATTTACAAAATATAGATTATTTAAATAATAAAATTATATTTTTAATACTCTAATTTTTTTTTATCTTTACCATGATAAAGTCGGTGTCTACAAGTTTTTCAATTTTTTATAATACATGCAATTGCTAGTTTGTTGATCTAACGCAGACGTGGCCATAACACTGGTGGGTCGCTCTTTAATTTTACTTTGGGCGCCCCCCAAACCCCAATTTCACAAGCAAACAAAATAAAAGCTTCCCCATCAAAACAGAACCATTGATTTGGGCAAAGGGGGTTCAACAGCAGTGACAGCAATATTGGTCAACTACCAGAAGCTGGTAATAGCAAATGTTGGCGATTCCCGGTGTATAAGCCCAATTCTACCCGGGCCAAGACCCAAAATAAAACCCAAACTGTTACCCAAAATCAAGAGCCCAAAACAATTAAACCCAAACCAGTGGCCCACTAACCCACTACACCCGAAAGGCCCAATAACTCTAGAACCCTAGGAATAGGGCGCGCAGCAATTAATGGCTCGACCATTGGTTACCTACCCGACCCTTCGACTCGACACCCCTTGCCTTTGCGACCACCTGCCGAAGCCACCTGCTCCACCGCCACCAGCAACTTGCGCACCGAGCACCTGCAAAGCATTAAACAAGGACAAGACAGAAATCAATAGGAAGATGGCTATAAAGCCAAGCAAAAACGGTGTAACCAGGACCCTTTTTTTTTTTCTTTTTTTCGATTAATAAGAGAAGAATAGACAGATTCAAACGTTGAAAAGCAACAAAAATAGCAAGCAAAAAAAAAAAAACAATACAAACTCAAGAACAGAGATTAAACAAAAAAGAATCAAAAACAGAGGATGAGGTGATTCCATTTGCGAAGTTCTTTTTATTCTTTTTTTTCCTTTTTTTCTTATTTTCGGCAATTTTATCTTTTATCATTTATCATTTTTATTAATATATATTAAATATAATATTTTTCCTAAAAATATAAAAAATAAAATTTTACCTTTTCGCCATCAGTATCACGGTGGCCCACATGCGGCCGACGACGAGTGAACCATGCCCACTCACGGAGGCTCTCCCTTTGAGAGAAAAAAAAGGAGAAAGGAAATTTTTTTTAAAATCTCAGCTCAAAATGATTTTTTTTTCTGACTTTAGGGCCTTAAATAGCCCCTCAAAACGACGTCGTTTTGGGGTTGGCCTTTAATGCCCAAAACGACGTCGTTTTGCCCCTTACCGACCCGACTCGCCTCAGGATCCGCGTGTTTTTGCAGAAGGGTCTATTTACGCATTTGACCCTTCCGCATTTTTTCACCTTTCCAATCTAGTTTCTGTTATTTTCACATTTGACCCTATGATTTATTCCGATTCACAATTTAGTCCTCTCTACTGCTGCGCGTTTTGGCCGAAGGGGTTTATTACCTCTTTGGTCCCTCCAGTCCTTTCGCGCATGTAAATAGGCCCCCTAATCTTTTTTATTTTAAATTTACCCGAAAATTTTGTGTTTTAATTTAATTTAGTCCTTTTTTTGTTTTTACTATTTTTAACTTAGCTAAAATTTATTACTATTATTATTATTATTATTATTATTATTATTATTATTATTATTATTATTGTTATTTATATGCTTATTATATTTACTATTATATATCTTTTACGATCACTAATATTATTACTAATTTTATTATTATCATTGTTTTATTATTATTTGTTAGTATTAATGCATTATTTTTATTTTCACTTGATTATCATTTATATTATTATTTTCACATTATTACCATTATTTTATATTTTATTGTTTTATTATTTAATTTTCATCACTATAATTTTATTATTCTATTTTACCACTAATAATATATATATGTATTATTCATATTGGTATAGTATTATCATTGTTTTATATCATTATCATATTATTATTATTATTATTATTAGTGCTCTTATATTTACTACATTTATATCTACGTTTACTTTTCTTAATTTCATATTATTACTACACAAAATATATTTTGAAAATCATCATATTCATTTAAAGATTTTAGAATAAAGGTGATGTTTCGTGTTTAGGAATTCGGGAAATAGTGCCCTAACTTGCTGGGTTGCGATTTCCCGTTTAACTAAATAACTTGACATCCCTTTTACGAAGTTTTACAAATCACGAGACGACTTTGATTACGAGAGATTAAAACATCGTGTTCTAACGTGCTGGATGTGATGTTTATATCTTTTCGGGACAAAGAAATCTCAAGTTTTGACTCAAGTCTTTTCTTTAAATTAATACGATACGATGCATTTTGTAAAATTGCTACACTCCATTTAAAGGTTTTAAAATAAAGGCAATGTTTTGTATTTAGGAATTCGGGAAATAGTGCCCTAACGTGCTGGGTTGCGATTTTCTATTTGACTAAATAACTAAACATCCTTTTGATAAACTTCGTAAAATCATGAGATAGCTTTGATTACGAAGGTTTGAATATCATGTCCTAACGTGCTGGATGTGATGTTTGTATCCTCTCGGAATAAAGAAATCTCAAATATCCTAATACCTTTTAAAGGATCCGTATTTAAAACCTTTTCAAACTTCCGACATTAAGACACTAATTAATCATTTTGGTACCAATTTTGGGCGTGTCGAGGGTGCTAACCTTCCTCGTGCGTAATCGACTCCAATTCGTTTTTCGGATTTCAGAGACCAAAATCGTTGTTTTGATAAATCAAACTATTTATTAAAAATAACCATTTTATGAGGTGACCCGATCACACCTCAACAAAAAAAGGATTGGTCGCGACTCCCTGTCTTTTTTTTCGTTTTAAAAACCAAAGTTGAACCCTCCTTTTTTTGTTTTCCAAAAAGAATGGTTATGACACCCGGGCTGTGATTTCTAAGAACGGTGTGGCTAAACAGCTTTCAGTTGATCATGAGCCCGCTTCTGAAAGGGAGAGCATTGAAAATAGAGGCGGTTTTGTTTCGAACTTTCCAGGTAATGGGTGCCTGATCTTTTGGGATGACGCTCAAGGTTACATCATCTTTTCCTGATATTGTTTTTGTTTCAGGGGATGTCGCGCGTGTTGACGGTCAGCTTGCGGCGGCGAGAGCATTTGGTGACAAGAGTTTAAAGAAACATCTTACTTCGGAGCCAGATGTGAGCATTGAAACAATCGACGATGATACCGACCTCATAATATTGGCTAGTGATGGTTTATGGAAGGTAAGCCCTATCTAATCACATTTTTCTTTTATTGAACCTGCGTGTTGAACCTGAGATTTAATGGTCCGTTCCTTAAATTCCAGGTAATGTCAAACCAAGAAGCTGTCGATGCTATCAAAGGCATTAAGGATGCTGGATCTGCTGCAAAGCACCTAACTGAGGAAGCTGTTAAGAGAAACAGCAAGGATGACATTTCCATCATTGTTGTAAAATTTTAGTGATCTGTAAGTGTGGCAACTTTACCTGTTTCCGTATGATAACGAACTCTTTTTTGTACCTTTCTTATGTTGGATAGAATGTTATGCATATTTTGTGTGGTATCCTAAGCTTTCTATACATAGGCACACTGTAATGAAGGAAACTAAAGTTGAATTTGTAGCATTGGAACATAATATTCTACCAAGCTTTCAATCGCTTTAGCGGTTCAGCCGATTGGATACCTAATCTGCCATGAAATTTCAAATTTGTTCTTGAACAATCTGAATTTCCTTCAGATGTTATCCCTCAGATTCCCCTGGATAATTGAATTTTAATTCCGATACCTGACGTTGTTATAAAATCCTTCATCATGGTCTAGTAAGTTGATGTTTTGGTTCTTAAGATTGGTAGCATAAGCTGATTATGTCTGCAACGACCCTTTCGAATGCGGGCAAATGCATCCGATAGACTGAGCTCGGATTTTTCGACTTGAGAAGAAGGCTGTGACAACCCATCACTAACCCTATCTTCCCATAGCAGCCCCTACTTCTTCTTGGTCATCTTCCCTGTCATTGTCAAGTTCTTGAGCTATGAAATCCTTATTTATGGCAGCTCTGAAACCTGCAGCTTCCATTGCAGGAGAAGGAGATATAAATAAATGGAGAGTGGTAATGAAATGTTGAAATCAGAGTAAGATGGAAGTGGAAAAAGTTGAAGGACCACAAGCTAACATTAATTTGTCTCATGTTTGCTTTATGCAGTTCAGGATTTAATCCAAAAAGAAACAGATGTAAGATAGCATTAATTTAACAAATCCTTGCAGTCAACTACCTATACCTATACCTATACCTAAATTCTTAATTAACTATTAGTGTTGTTAAGTTGTTGGATAATTACTTCCTCTCGTCCTAAATAAAAAATAATTCATTATCTTTAGTTTAAATCATTCTTTGTTTTTCAAAATTCTGATATAATACCAGATCTTACATGTGTCGTGGACGAGGAAAATTTGATGTAGAACTATTTGCTTCTATTTTTCTTACAAAAATTGTAGTAATTTACAGAGTTGTGCTGGCATTGCTATTGTTCATTAGTATTTAAATTATGCTAACGTTGAAGGTAAAGCAATTGTTTGAAATTAAGCTAATCTCGGTGAATAAAGCGAGCTATCGCTCGATGAATGATCTTTAGTGAAATGAAAATGAACCCTTGGTGGAAGGGGGCCTTTACCGTGGGTGGATATCTTGATGAGTCATATCGTGTATGGTACTATTGAACTGAATCCAAGGCTTGACTTAATTTTTTTTATTGGTATATTGATGGATAGTGCTTTCGTTTGTCTTATATGAACTTCACTTTGTAGTTTGATGGATGGTAGTCATTGACTTTTGGTGTTATGGGGAGCTCAATTGTCGATTTTTGGTGTTATGCTTAACCTCTACGGAGGGCTGCTGAACGATTCATAGAGGGTCCTAATTATCAATTTTTGGAGATATGTCTCACCTCTGTAAAGAGCCATTAAACGGTTCATGGAGGGGCTTGACTACCAACTTTTGGAGATATGTTTCATCTCCATGAATAGCCACTGAATGGTTCATGGAATGGCCTAAAGGTGACACTGTTGACCTTACGACTTAGGATTACACATGAATGTAAAAAATTGAGAAACATAAAAAATTGCTAACTAAATTTATAATTTTAATAATTATGTAACCAAATTCAAACATCTAAAATAGTTCAATGATAAATAATTTTAATTGTAAATTAACTGAAAACTTTATGTAATGTTTGATTGCATAAAAATAAATTATTGATTACATACCCTATTTTATAAACTAACATATAATTATACCACAAGTTCTATAATATGATATCTAATGGGTTAATTTTTAAGTTGCATATTTTTAAAATTAAAAATTTTATAAATATGTTAATTTATAATTATTTCAATTTATATTTGTACTTTAAATACGTGATTTCTACACATAGATGCGTGTATTAAATTTTAGCATTATTTGAACCTTTCAAACAGTAAAATTTTTAATTATTAAACTCTTGATATAATCTAAAATTTTTCAAGCCTAGGTCTGCTTTTAGCTTATCTCTATCAATCCAAAACCCATTTTTCTATTCAAAATAATAAAACTATAATTTATATTAATATTTATACAATTAAATTTAAATTTAAAAATATTTTTATTATTTAAATGGATTAAGAGAGTAAAAAGTCCTCAAACTTTTAAAAAATAATTTAACCCCTTCTTTTATTTTGCATTCACTTTGATACTTGAACTTTTAAAATGCATCAAAAGGCCCAAAATATTTTCAAAAAAAAAAAACAATTAAGCCCCTAGTTTTATTTTGCACTCAATGAGTACTTGAACTTTAAAAATACTTCGAAAAGGCCCTCAAACTTTTTCAAAAAAGTAATTAAGCCCTACTTTTTTTTTTGAAAAAGTTTGAGGGCCTTTTGATGCATTTTAAAAGTTCAAGTACCTAAGTGAGTGCAAAATAAAAGTAAGGGCTTAATTGCTTTTTGAAAAATTTGAAGACTTTTTACACCCTTAAACTTATTTAAATTAAATTCAAGTTGGGCCAAATTCGAGTCGATAATCAACTTCTATCCCATATATTTCGCTCTAAAATATGAGGCATATGTTTTTTAATAAAATTCAAAATTTATTTAATATAAAATTTATGAAATAATAAGCTAGTGTTGAATGTGGTAAAGGCCACAATAATATTTGATTTGATATCATAATATCAAAAAGTTTATAACTTAAATGTTCTAATTATAAATATGAAAATTTAAAAGGTTATTTTGGGAAGTATTTATATATATATATATATATATATATGAGAGAAGAATAAGAGAATAGTGGAATGGTAAGAGAGGGGGAAAATGTTTAAAAAGTGGAGGCACTTTGATTTCTTATTTACCTTTGCCTCTCACTCTCCATGCTCTTAACCTCTTCCTTCCATCATTTGTTATCCAATAACGATAAGTGGAAATGGACTCTAGATATCGGATCTAAGTTCTTTGTCGGAAAAATCAAATTAAAATATATTATTTAATGTCACATGTATTGTATGTGATTTTACATATATATTATTGATTAGTTTTAAGTATTTTAATTATACTACAAGTTCTAAATATTATTTAATATGTGATTTTACATATCTTTTTTTTTTTTGACAAAAACGACCCAAACGGTCACATCAATTTATTGCATCATTCATAATCAGATTACGAATTTCCATAGGATAATCCATATTAAAATCCATATTACACTCATTTTATTTAGCCATATTCCATAATCTGTCAGCAACTCTATTACACAATCTAGGAGCCCATTTAAAATTGAAGTAAATGAAAGACTTAGTCTGTTCCGACAACTGCCTCATGTAAAAGCCCATAGTAGTCAGATCTTTGTCTCTTTTATTAAAACGGTTGACTAAGCTGACATTGTCAGTCTCAAATAGCACTTTATTCCATCCTTTACTCTGCGCGTAATTAATACTCTCCTCCCAAGCTCTCATCTCCGCCCATTCAACGCTCATCATCTTGTTTATAATACCCATCCGTCTACCAAGAACAAACCCGTCATTGTCCCTAGCAACCAGACCAAAACTCCTATAGTTGCTATAAACTGCAGCATCAAAGTTAATCTTTATTGTTCCCGGCTCAGGCTTCTTCCAAACTTTATCTCCTCTCGTTCTTGACAGCAAAGGTTCCTCCATCAAATTGTATATCCTGAACTCCTGGCTCAAGCGTGAAGCTCTATCCCATATAACTTTAGCATCCTCTTCAACCCCCCTGAACACCCGATTGTTCCTACTATTCCAAATGTTCCAGAGGACCATCACGAAATCCGCAGCAACCGTTTTGTCCAACACACGCATCACTTCTTCCAGCCAGTCGATGCAACGGATAAACTTCTCGTTGAGCATTCTGTTGTCAAGGCCCCCATGTTCCAGCACAGCCCTCGCCTTGGGACAATCTTTCATAGCATGGATCAGTGTCTCCCTTTCATTCCCACATCTTGGACAAACGTTGTTAAAACCTTCATGTATACTCGCAATCTTGTCATAGGTTGGCAGTAAATCATGGCCTAATCTCCAGCAAAATATACGAATTTTGGGGAGTGTTTTAAGCTTCCAAATAACCCTCCAAAATATTCTATGAGGGCCTAACCCGGCCTTCTTAAGGATCAACCAAGAGTAAGCCGTTTTAGTAGAGTAGAAACCCCAAGGGTTGTGGAACCAAACACACTGATCATCATAGTTATTATGAAGAATGGGAATTTTGCATATCTGGTCCCTCATACTTTCACCGAAAAGCTCTAGGATCTTATCATCTTTCCACCATTCCCTGTCGTCTCTGATTAGCTCAGACACTCTATTTTCGTGCACCAAACCTCTCTCCAGCCTTATAGCAGAGCCCGACAAGCCTTCGAAACCCCAATTGTCTCTCCAAAGATCGATGCACCTACCATCACCCACCCTCCAGCCGAAACCTTTATTCAAAATACTAGCAGCTTTAGTAATGCTCTGCCACGTAAAAGAAGGCTTCTCAACCTCCTTAGGGTGAAAAACATCCCCATTTGGGAAGTATTTTGCACTCAAAACCTTGTAGCAAAGAGTATCTTTGCAGGTGGAAAGGCGCCAGACTTTCCGACCCAGTAAGACAATGTTAAAAAGATGAAGATCCCTAAATCCCATGCCTCCCATCCTTTTGGGGTAGCTTATTTTGTCCCAAGCCATCATTGTCCACCCACGAGATTTGTCCTTTTTGTTCCACCACAAGCGGCTCATCTGCGAATTAAGCTCCTCAATGGAGCCTTTCGGGGCCATGAAAACCGAGAAGGCATAGGTAGGAATGGCTTGCATAATGGCCTTTAAGAAAACCTCTTTTCCACCGTATGATAACAATATCTTTGACCAACCCTTCACCCTGCAAATGCACCTATTGATAATATTAGTGAAAGCAGCAGATTTTTTCTTACCTACATATAAAGGTAATCCTAAGTAATTATCTAACTTATCAACGGTGCACATGCCAAGCATGGAGCTAAAAATTTGTCTATTATTATCAGGGGTTTTAGGACTAAACATTATCATAGACTTATTCTTATTTATCACTTGGCCCGAGTCCCGACTAAAGATAGTCAGAATATTGCAAATCTCCTCAACTACATATTTTTTATTCCGAATAAACAAGAGAGCGTCATCGGCAAAGAAAAGATGATTAATACGGGGACCATTTAAGGTAGCACGAATCCCCTTAATCGAGTTATTATTCTGAGCTCTAATTAATAACTTGGAAAAACCTTCCATGCAAAATAGAAAAAGATAAGGCGAAAGGGGATCCCCTTGTCGAAGGCCTCTTTCCGGAACAATTGTCTCAGAAACGATTGCATTGCACTTGACGACATAACGAACCGATCTCACACATCTCATGATTTTCTTTACCCACACATTTGCATAACCTATCTTGTTCATCACTGCTTCAATAAAGTTCCACTCTACTCGATCGTAAGCTTTGCTCATGTCTAGCTTGATAACGAACCCTTTATTAGGGCCATTCTTGGCACTTTGAAGGTAGTGAACCATCTCATGAGCTATCAAAATGTTATCATGAATCATCCTTCCCGGCACAAATGCACTTTGATTCTGGCTAATGCACAACGGAAGAGTTTCCTTCAACCTATTGGCAAGCACCTTAGCAATGATCTTATACACTACCCCGCAAAGACTGATAGGCCTGAAGTTAGTTAAATCCATGGGTTCTTTAATCTTAGGGATTAGAACGATAATAGTGTCATTAAGAGAATCCACATCTTTCTCCCCCCTAAGAATGTCCTGACACAAATTTAAAATATCATTCCCCACAATATCCTAATTTTCTCTAAAGAAACTCCCTGACAAGCTATCGACTCCCGGGGCTTTTCTCGGGTCCAATTGGTTGAAAGCCTCCATAATCTCTTTGTTCGTAAAGTCCTTCAACAGCCTTTCGTTAGCCTCCCCAGGAATGCACCTATCAATATAATCAAGATTAAGAAAGTTGTTAACGTTCAGACTGGACTTGAATAAATTTTGGAAACACTCCCCTATAGCCTTGCAAATGTCAACAGTGTTATCTTTCCAAATGCCATTCATATCTTTAAGCCTGGCAATATTATTCTTTTTCCTTCTATTCGTAGCCCTGACATGAAAGAACCAAGTGTTTCTATCTCCTTCCTTAAGCCATTTAACCCTTGACCTCTGAGCCTAATATTTTTCTTCGATATCAAGTAATCTACCCAGCTTCATCCGTATGTCTCTGAGCATGTTGCCCTCATCATAACTCCCCTGTCTATCAACTAACCTATTAATGCTCGCCTGCAGACTACCAATCTGCTTACGCATACTTCTTTGCTTCTCGTACTGCCACCTTCCTAGCTTAACCCCCACACTTTTTATCTTATCCATAATGTCACGTGTCTCTTTCTGCCACGCTTCCTTAATAATAGCTTTAGCTTCTTCATTGTTAGACCAACAAGCTTCATACTTAAACCAACGTCTAGGATCATGAATTCTATCTTTCGGCTTGCTCCCCTCCGTATCCAACAGAATCGCATCATGGTCGGAACTAGACTGCCTTATAACCTTGGTATCCAGGAAGGGGAAATGATTCAAATCTGTCATTGTAAGCAAAAAACGATCCAATCTTTCTTTAAACCTAGCCATTCTTTCCCTATTGTTAACCCAAGTGAACCATCCGTTACTAGTCTTAAGGTCCACCAACGAGAACTCTTCAATGATCTCCCGGAACTCATCTATAAGAATCTGAGGTTTCCTCCTACCACCATCTTTTTCTGCGTTGTCAATGATGGCATTGAAATCACCCCCGATGATCCACCTATCGCTTCCCACTCCTCCAACCCTTCTAAGCATGTTCCAAGAATATTGTCTTTTGCTAGGATCGGCATTACCATAAAAACCTATAAATCGGATGGGGTCTTTACTCTCCATATGAATCAAAGCATCAATATGATTGCTCGAATAGGTTTGAATCTCGGCCTTTTTGCTTTTGTTCCACATCAAAACCAAGCCTCCGCTTCTACCAATAGCATTCACTACCAAACAACCTTCCATTTTACACTTCCTACTGACAGAGTCAACTCTATTAGCGTTAATCTTTGTCTCACATAAAAAATAACATCCGGATCATTAGCAACGAGAAGTTGCTTTAAATCACGAACCGTCGCAGGGTTCCCAACCCCACGACAGTTCTAGCAAATGATCTTCATAACTCCTGGCGAGGCTGGTCACCAGCCACCGCCTTAACAGGTGAAACAATATCCGTCAACCTCCTTTTTGCTACTTTAGCTGGGCTCTCCCCTGTGTTGTCACCATTTGGTCATTTCATTCTCTTTCTCTTATATTTAAAACTTCCCATGTTATCCCTTATGAACTTAAGGCTTCTCCTTTCCATAGGCGATGTCTCTATCTTGTCTTCTTCTCCAGCCTTCCTTTTCTCTTCCTCGCCAATTATAACGCCCTCATTCTTGTCATTGTTTGAGTATACCTTTCCCTTAACCACCTCAAACCCATTTCTTCTTGTGTTTCTATCTTGATTTAGGTTCAGAATAGGTGCCCTTAGCCAACTTCCATACTGGATATTTAAATCATTTTCTTTGGCTCTCTCCTTACTAATTCGACACTGTTTTATGGAATGTCCTATCAACCCACACACATAGCAGAAGTCTGGGAGCCTTTCATATTTTATCAAACCAATAGTTTCGCCACCATCCTTGCAATCTAACTTTACGATTCTTCTTAAAGGTTTTAAAATATCTACATTAACATTAATTCTCATGAACTCAGTCCACCCTCCATCTCTGTCTTTCCAGTCAATCGCCACCAGATCTCCAATCGTGTTTCCTACGTCCAATGCCGTTTGACGATCCATAAGTTCAAGGGGGATGTTATAGATTCTTAACCAAAACGGTGACCTCCAGAACTCGTATTACTCAACATCTTTTCCTTTCTCAAAAGGCACCATTGAAAATAGGCATTTATCAAAAAGCCATGGCATCAGATTAAAGGTTCTACTACGATCTTCAATACACCCGAACTTGACAATTATGACCCCATTTTTTAAGGCAACAAAATCCACCTCCTCTTTAGTATACCACAAAGATTTAAACACCCTATACATCGCCTTTCTGTTTGGTACCTCTGTCGCCATTATCTTTCCTATCGCCCATGCTTCGAATCCTTGACTGTTTTTATCTCCATTCATACCTATAACTTGATTTGATTCTTCTTTCGAGAAAGTAAATCTTCCAAGAAGTTCATTTATCTCGTCCGTCGCTGTTATCCTTCCAGATTCCGCCTCCTCCTCCATTGAAAATGCCAAGAACCTTTCCCAAGAGAGTCGAGAAAGATGGAATGAAAGCACCACACTAGCTCCCTCTCCCATGTTTCCCTGCGTAAACAAAGAACCAGACACAACAGCGAAATATCCATTTTTCCAGAAGTAATGAAAATGGATAATAATAAAAGAACGATGACATGGCAAATATACAATATCCCATACCCTATATTAAAGAAAAGAATAAACACAAAAGAAAGAGCAGGAAAATATATCTTCGAAATCAAAAAAGAAAAAATACCAGGACCAAAGAGAAATCGTAAACCCAGATAAGCTAAAGCGAAAAGTAAACAGACGTGCTTAAAACTTGTGCATGCATGCTAAGGGCCAGTTCTTCATTGCTTTTTAAAAGACTTCTACTTCAAAAGACTTTTGGAAGAAAAGCCGTCTTGAAACAATTTGCTTTTAATTTGGAATTTTTAGCTTTTTGAAGTCTTTTAAAAGACTTTAAAAAGAAAGCTAAAATTTTTAGCTTTTTTCTCCAAAAGTACTTTTAGTGCTTAATTATTTTTCACCCTCTAATAACATAGTACTTTCCTTTTTTTCGTAGAGCTTAATTACAAATGTGTTAAAATTATTAATTAAAAATAAAAATGTTTTTAAAATATTAATTATAAATATTTAATGGTTATATTTAAATATTTAAAATGTAGTTTATATATTCTAATTAAATTTTATAACTAATTAATATTTATTACTTACAAATATTTAAAATTAAAATTTATATTTTATATATTAAAATATTAACAAGTTATAGTAATTTTTATATTCTTACTAAAATATAATAATATTAACTAATTTAAAATTTATTTAAATATATATTTGTTACTTGATAATAACATGTCTAAAATGAACATTTTATTTCAAAAGACTTTTTGACAGCAATGCTAAACACTTAAATTTTAAAGCAAACTTTTCAAAAGCACTTCTCAAAAATATTTTTCCACAATATTTTTTAAAAATATTTTTTAAAAGCATTATAAAACTAACCCTAAACATGCAAAAGTACGTTAGCGCATTTACTATATCCAAGAAACCATGCATCAATCAAAGAAGACTGTAGAAAAGTCAAAAAAGTTAGGATTTTCTGGTCTTCACGGGTCCCACCGAGTGAGAATTCATCAATCATACCCAAGAAAACCCATGCATACACGTACCCCACAATGTGAAAAACAAATAGAAAAGAAAAAAACTGATAAAGAAACAAAAGAAAAGGACGAAAATCACCGATAGTGACCAATCGATCGATCTGTCGTGGAGATCACTTCCATCAATCGAGCAAAATCAGAGCCAAACACATCAAATCAACATCAACGTTCGGTCTTCGACACAAATAGGAAAGAAACAAAATCTAAGAGTTACACAACACATCCAACATCCAAAGCCCACCGTAAACTGCCATGAAATTCAAAAGAATTAGGCAGACACACGAAACACCAAAACAAGAACCATAATCTTTCGAATTAACTTGAATTGGCTAGGTAGTTGTGAAAGTAGGTTTGTGATTTTACATATCTATTATCTCCCAAAGGGGTTGAATAACATTTTTAAAATTTGGATGGTCATCCCACTCCAACGATTCCCACCATTCTGTGCTTGACTCGATGGTAAGAGAAGATGGAGCATATGCAAATGGCTGCCCATTGCCAACAAGGGGAACAAATGGAGGAATTCTCTTCAGTTTATCACAGCCAGACATAACACTGATCAATTGGAGAGAATCACAAACCATCACTCCCCTTTTGCTGCAAATGCTCTTCAAATTTGGTAATTCCCAGAATGACAACTCTCTCAACTTGGGAAGATGGAATTTGATTAATGCATCACTCCCTTTTTCTTCAACTTCTGATATTGGTGCTCCCAATATTTCCACTAGCTGAATACAACCAGCCACATATATTTCTTCCAGGTTTTGGAGGTTTGGAAGCAACCAATGTGGAAGCAACGTCTTCATACTAGAGCAACTGAATATCCTAATTTCCTTAAGATGGGAAAAGGTGGCAGACGTAGCCAATGTTGATGTTGTTGCTGAACCAATTCCTTCATCTATCATAATAAGGGCACTCAACTTTGGCAGTATTTGAAGATCCAACACCTCGAGGCTCTGAAATGGATGAGCGGAAGAAGAGGCAAAAGAGGACAGGGAAACAACACACTCTATCCCTTCACAATTACAAACCCTCAAGACAATCGCATTTTTGAAGGAAGAATTATCATCCACTAAGCTTCTCAAATAGTCGCACTTTAAAATATTCAACTCTTGAATTTCAATTGGGTGCATAATTAACTCACCTTCCCAATTCTGGACTCCTTCAATTGTTACTATTTTATCCCTTCCACGACCCAAATTAGATGGGCCCACCTGTAAATAGTACTTGATGAGATTGTTCTTACTTTGCATTGAGGAGATGAACTTATTGAATTCACTGATGTCTTTGAAACGTCCGGTAAAGCACTCCACCTTCTTCAATGGTTCCAACTCCTCTGCTTTTAGACTTATTTTTTCATTCTCCACATCAAAACTCAAGTGCTGAAGGTGAACGAGTTTTAGTAAAATTCCAGCGGGTATCTCTTTCAGAGTCCGCACTTGAAGATCAAGATATCTTAGCTTTATCAGCATATCCATGCCTTCAGGGACTTCCTCAAGTTTTGTCCTAAAAAGGTCCAACTTCTTCAATTCTTGAAGCATCGAAAGACATGGCAGATCTCCTAATTCTTCACAGCCACGAAGCAACAATGTTGTGAGGTTCTTTAGTTCAGAGATGGAATTTGGTAAACTCTCGATCTTTGTAAAGGACAAATTGAGAACACTAAGACAAGGCATGTTCATCAATAAAGAATATGGGATCTCCTTTACAGGGTTACCCCGCAATAACAAGGTTGTGAGCAGTTGACATTTTGTGGGCAGCACATCAGCGGGAAATTCCGTTATGGAGTTATACATAAGCCACACTTTCTCAATACCTGGACTCCATTGCCCCCTTTCCGATAATTCATTTAATTGCAAGCCTGCTTGTACTATATATCGAGGATTCATACTTGTGATCGACAGTGCCATGTCTCTCACTGCATCATGCATCTTCACTCTAGGTGAAAAAAATTGAGTGGTAATAGTCTCCAACAAGCAGTTATCTTCTAACTTCTTCAAAATAACATGGCCCTTGTCTTTCATTTCTTGTCTTGTACCCATATCATCTATGAATCCCTCTTCAATCCAGCACTCAATTAGTTCATCCTTTAAAATTACAAAATCTTCGGGATATACCGTACAATACAAAAAACAATGTTTCACTTGCTTGTCCTTTAAGTGATCGAAGCTAAATTTCAAGCGCTCGATTACCTCAGCTTCCACTCCTTCCACTTTCCCTACTGTCTCTTTCAATTCCACGAGTGCATTTTTCCAAATAAGAGGGTTATCTTCTCCTATCATGGTACCAGCTACGACGACAATTGTAAGAGGTAGACCCGCACATTCCTTGACAACAAGCTTCAGAGTTGGCATTATAGTTGGACTTTGGACTATGTTAGGTCCAACTTTATTCAAGAATAGTATCAATGCCTCTTCTTCTGAAAGGGGCTTCACTTTTATCACCTTACAACCCATATACTTACAGACATGCTCCGAACGGGTTGTCAACACCAACTTGCAGCCATTGCTGCCACTCGGCTCAGGGATCCCAACTTCCTCTAGAGAGACTTTATCCCACACATCATCTAGGATTAGAACATGCTTTTCTACTTTCTTCAGCATTTCTGACAAGATTGCAGCTCGTCTGAGCTTGTCTCCTTCTATGGCCAAATCTTCCTTCAACTTCAAAGCACTTGCAATATCATCTTGTAGCTTCATTACATTGAACTCCTTTGATATGGTAACCCAGAATACCCTTTCGAATCTTTGTTCTTTCAAAAGATCATTGTGGATGTGCTTCATGATAGTGGTTTTACCCACACCGCCCATCCCCCAAACCCCAATCTTGCTCACCTCCTCCTGCATCAAACATGCCCAAATCTCATTTCTGGCAGCTTCCTCTCCAACAAGTTCAGATGTTGGCAGCGGCAACCCAGCACTTGGACCATCAATGGCAAGACCTTCAGAGGCATTAGGAGCTTTATCAAGAAATCCCTTCATTTCTCGAGTCTTTTCATCAACCAGCTTCCCGTTACAAGCACGACAGAGATATCTCCCATTCCTGACTTTGTTTTCAACAACTTGTGCTTCCGTAATCATCTCCTTCACATCTTTCAACCAATTTTCAACTCCCCTCTTTGGTATCTTCCCCAGAGGATGAAGAAGCTCTGCTTTCAATTGCAGCTCTATATCTTCCATTTTGCAATTCAATTCATCTCTCATCCTCGTGAAGTTTCTCACATAATCATTCATCTTTCCGTGATATTGCAAGTATTTACAAACAGGAGTTCCGAGACAATTTGCAATGCCAACAACAGGCTCTACGTACTCCATTGCTATGTCCCTGCAATGCAATCATATATATAACAGTAGCAGATAATGAAAATCTGTGAATGTATTGGAAGAAGTATTGATATGTCTGTGTAAGCATGAAAAGGAAACATGACTGCAAGTTTCAAGCAATGGCCTTTATTAGATGGAGCTATGGATGGGTGGCAGACAGAAACATGATGAAATTCTGGTCACCAGAATCAAGCTCTTAATGTATATAAAATGCTAGATTCAAGTGTGCAAGAGCTCATTACTGAATATTAAGAGGTAAAATGTTCAACAGGAGATTTCAACATTATATTGCTTCTGGGTAGCTCTATTTGTATTAATTTGTATGTATAGTAGATTATGTCTGCTGAGCAATATTCTATCCAGTCTTAAAATCTAAAACTGTTGATAACCAGTAGAGGAAATCATTGCTTCAGATCTTATTACCTGACTTAGGGGCTGAAAAGTGTCGAGAGATTAGAACTGAAAACGAAGCAGTGAAGTTGACTTCCTTGACTATCTTACAAAGCTAGCTGCTATAACTGTAGCAGATAATGAAAAGCAAAGAAAAGCATGTCATGAATTAAGCAAATGAAAGAAAATTACCTTGACTGGATGCATGAAAATTGTGAGATGGAAACAAATTAAAAGCAGTGAAGAAGAAAGAATGTTGTGGGCACAATAGCCAAAGATAAGAAGAACAAGAAAATAAAAACAAGGAAATTATGAAGTCAGTGGTAGGTTCCACAAAGGCAGAATTATTAGTAAGAAATCCTATTTGTTTTACTTTTTCTTTCAGCTTTTTTCTTTGCTGTCTGCCATTACAGATATCATTATAATTATTCTTATTGTGGATAATAAAATTTAAACTAGAAAGACCATGCATATAAAAACATTTTATTTTCATTTAAGCTAAAGTAATTTTAGTGTTATAGGTGAAGGCTATGTTGTTTCACAATACCTTGGATTTCACCATCTTTATTAGCCTCATTTAAGCTTTAGAATTTATCATGAAGATTTTGATGATTTAAAACTACAACTGCAAAGAGAAAACAAGATTAAAAAAAAAACCAAAACTCAGAGTCAATTATGGCGGGTACCAATTAAATTTTTAATCACTCAATTTTAAATAATTTTTAATTGAGACATTTCATTTTGGATAATTATTTGTATTTTATTATTAACACTTGCATGTTTACTACATTGTTTTTTTTTCTTCTTAATTTGCTAAGGAACAAAATATTTTATGGAGATAATTACTTGGGTTGAAACATATGTTATATGATATATATATATATATATATATATATATATTAGTTGATTCAATTAATTAATCGATTTGAATTGAACTAATCGATAATCGAAATTCCAAAAAAATCAATAATCGACCTTCAACCGAACTAAATTCGGCCACCGACCTATTAACCGAATTAGATTGGTTTGGTCGATTAAGTCAATTCTAATCGAACTATGAACACTACTAGTGGTTAATTACATTAAAAGCAACAAGCAGTTTTAACACATGTCTGGTGCATTATTTGCAAGCCACACTAACTTATGTTGAAGTTAAAGAGCATGTTGTGGGTACCCACTTTTGCCCGGGCCCATTCAAAAAAATAAAAAAATAATAAATAATAATGTCCATTCTTTACAAGTCCAGTACAAACCCAATTAAAACAACCAAAACCAATAAGCCCAACAGCCTACCCAATTACAGACTCCACAAATCAGACCCACTACCCTTGGCCCAAACCTGAAAACACCATCCGAGCCCCAATCCATTACACTGACCCACTACCTAATTAACCCAAAGGACCTAAAAACATACGGGGCCCAAAAGACCCAATAGACTTGGACTTAGATGGCCCAAGAGGCCCGAATATTGAGCGAAACGGAAGACCTAGGATTTGAAACCACAAGCGCCGCAACAGAGTCCAAGACAATCGTCGCAGATCACCGACCTCCGATCGTGCCTGGATTCACGCCCGAATCAACATCCTCGCAAGATATTCGCCTCTGCTTTGCAAAAAAGGAAATAACGGTAGCAAATCATGACGAGAAAACTAGACAGGATCTTTTGTTTCCTTTTTTATTTTTATTTTCGAGGTATAAAACCCATTAAATCTATAAACGAAAGACACACAACACACACAGAGAAACAAATACACATAAATATACAGAATGATTCGGAAAATAAAAAGCAAAGGTCTTATTTTATTTTTATTTTATTTTCGTATATTATTTTTTTATATATATTTTATTGTTATTTTTATCATATATATAGCATATATATAATACTAAAAGAAAAGGGAATAATACTTATTTAATAGAAAAAATTACGTAGTTCTACTAAGAGAAAGGGTGGCTAACCCTAGTAAAAATTATAAGGTTGTCGCCCCTCATACTTAACATGAGGGGTTTTGGGTCTCTCCTGTATCAGGTTCAATTATATGTGATTCTTTAACTTTTAACCCAACACTTTATAATTTAATTCAACCCAATACATGTTTTTCTATTTTCTAGAACAAATATTATTTATTAAATTAATTTTTCAATTAAATGATTTTCTCAACTCTATTCTAATTATATTAAGGTCAAGACAAAGCGAGGATCCTTATTTACATCTAACAAATTTCTTAGATGTTTGTCAAACTTGAAAGTCTCCTAGAGTGTCTTATGTGATGGAAAAAATTGGTATGAAAATTTGTTTAATTGGTGCAAGAAAATTTTAAAATTTTCATAAAACATGATAAAAGTATCGTGCAGTCTCTGTACTAGATTTTAGATTTCATTTTGCCCCTTTTACAAAAAAAAAAAAATAGACAAATTAATCCATGTAATTAGATCAGAGCAAATTGGTCATTTATATAAAAATTTTATACTATTAAAACTGATGCGACAGATGAATTAATCAGATAATGACATGTGGTGTGTTCAATGTACCTCATGTTGATGAACTGAGACCAGTTTTTAACAGTAGAAATTGATAGATTATTAACAGAAAGACCAATTTCTCTTTGATCTAACATAAAGGGATTAATTTGGACTTTTTTTTTTTCGTTGATGGTGCAAAATGAAATTTGACTCCTAATACATGGAATTAATTTGTACTCTTTTTTGCATTGTGTTGATAGATTTAATTTGTACTTTTATCAACAATAAATTTTCATGATATCTATAATAATGAATTAATTAAATAAAGTCTACATGTTTTCGAACAAGAGAGAAAGATTGAAAGGCAATATGCGTCAGAGAAGAAGTTGGATTTGTTAAACAGTCCAATATGGAGTCCAAATATTTTTAACTTACAACTGAATGATTTTCTCTACTATTCTCAAATGTTTATAGAGTGAACAAGAAAATGTGAAAGAAAAATTGAAATTCATTGTGCAACTTAGATATACCTTTCAGGTATCTGAATTTTAATCTTGAAGATTCATTTGCTATAAACAATTTATTCAAGACCTATTTATGTTAAACAACATCTAGATTGTGGTTATCTCAACCCATATACAAAGAGTTGGCCAAAGCGTATGTAGGAAAGTCTATCCCAACATTTAGGAAAGTGTCAACCCAAAATTGTTGGCATAGTGCTAGAAAAAGATGACTCTCATATTTAAGTTGCCGCCTTAAGCATGCATATCCCAACCCTTATACAAATAGTTGCTCAAAGTGTATGTTGGCAAGTTTATCCCAATACCTAGGAAAGTGTCGGCCCAAAAGTGTCGGCATCATATTGGACAAAGTCGACTCCTATTTAAGTGTTACCTTAGACATGCATATCCCAACTCTTGTACAAAGAGTTGACCAAAGCGTATGTCGACAAGTCTATCACAACACTTTTATTTAAGTGTTACCTTAGACATGCATATCTCAAGCCTTGTAAAAGAGGTGATCAAAGCGTATGTCAACCAGTCTTTCCCAACACTTAAAAAAGTGTTGGCATAGCGTTGGACAAAGCGACTCTTATTTAAGAGTTATCTTAGGCATACATATCTCAACCCTTATAAAAATAGTTAGTCAAAGCGTATATTGGCAAGCCTATCCCAACACTTAGAAAAATGTTGTCTTATGACTATTTTGTTAGTGTATATGATAGTAAACAATACTAACATGTAATTATATTAATTATATTATATATGTAATATCCATATTTTCGAACGGAAATCAAATTTATAGATTTACTTTAAATGGTACCAACTTGATTGCAGAAAAGAAATTAATACATGAAACAACATCTAATTATAATTGATTTTAAGCATAGTTTTTTCAAGGTGCTTTATCATACCCTCCAGCTTTGACTCTCAATTCCTCAATACTGTTAACCTCATCAACTGCTTCTTCATCTTTATTATTTTCACTCACGCTTTCTTTCACGACTTTTGCAGTATCTTTGGCTACTTTCCAAGCTCCATCCAGGGTCTTCTTAGCACTATCCCCTAGGTTTCCTGCCATCTCCACCCCCTTTTTTATGCCTGACTATGATCTTTATTTCAAGTAGTTGAATTTATCCTTTAATATACATTTGACTTGTTCTTAAAAAAAATGAAGTATATTCAGTATTTGAGCTTACACGTTTAAAATTCCACATCTTGAAGAAGAAGCTCGAATTATTAGTAGTGAAATTTTTCAATTGATGTAAGTAATTAGGATTAGCTCATTTTTAGATAGGTAAACTATCAATTCAATCTCGATTCTAACCTTCTAATTTAACTTTTATCCACACCTTTAGCCTAAGCCCTGTTACAACCCATTTTAAAGACCTTTTGATCAGTGTATCATCTCATTTTACAGTGGTGGAGATTTGATTTTCAGGCAAGCCTATGGGATTAACTTTTCATGTTCGACTTTTGAGTGCTTAATTTTGAACCTTAAACACTTTGAGTGATTTGAGTGAATCTTTAGTGAGGATGTCAACTCTTGTCGATTTTGAATCAGAGGTAATTATTTAGATAAGGGGAAACACCTAACAGGGCTATAAATGTATGACTTAGATTGTTTGAATCTTTAGGACTCTTTGAGTTGAATTATCCATGTATGAATTATCTTTGAATTATGATGAAACATTATTGATGAAATTATATGAATCAAGGAAGTTCATTTTAATTGTGAGTTGAGAATTTTGCTTGAGGACAAGCAAAAGCTTAAGTGTGGGGGTATTTGATAAACCGTAAAAGTAACATATTTTAATCCCACATTTAGCACACTTTTGGATGATTTAAGCCTTGAATTGTGTAATTTGGTGCTCTTAATCCTTTGTTTTCATGTTTTATACTCAGAAGAGCACCGGATGACGAAAAGAACGAGAAACGGGCCTAAAACGAAGTAAATGGGCCATATCACAAAATTCACATGGCCTGGGCCCAAGCCCACAAGGCCGTGCCCCATTCAATAGTCTTGAACACGGCCTTGCCACGATTCACACGGGCGTGTGCCATGGGCGTGTCCCTGCCATGAAAAAGAGAAATTTCACTCGGATAGGATACTTAGAGGCTAAGAAACACATTCCGAAGCCTATATAAACACCTTAAGTATGACCTAAAAGGGGAAAACCCAGGGCTTTAGTCAGGGGCGTCCAGCTAGGCCAAAGAGGGCATATTTGTGGAGATTTACTCGAAGATGGCCGATTGATTCATCTCAAGAAGTCGGAATCATACTCAAGACGGAGGATCTCTACTTCAATTCCTTCAAGGGGTTTTATGGATTTCTTATTTTTTGTTTTATCTTGTCTTTTGAGATGTTTTCTTTTATTATTATGAACTAAACCCTCAGATACCTGAGAGGGATGGAACCTAAGATGAATCTTGTTATCGTTTGCTGAACTATATGATAAATATTTGACTTGTTCTTAATTATGTATTCTTAATTCTTGTGTTGATATTTTCGATATATTAATTCAAGTGTGATGTGCTTAGGTGGAGGAGCAAAATTCCTTGCCTAAGAGTAGATCTAGCATAGTTAAGAGGAGTTGCTCGCGTGCCTAGAGATAGGGTGACGAAAATCTGTCGGATTAGGGTCAAACCTAATATGAGAGTCCATAGATCGAGTTAATGCAATTCTAGGGGTTTTAATTAGAAAGAGATTTCAATTAATCAACCTAGGGTTAGACGTTAGTCACCTCGAGAGAGGGATTAATATACATTATTGAATCCTACGGATCAAGTCAAGTGAATAAATAGTCTAGTTCAGAGTTAGATAACAAGTGAAGTCTAGGTGGATTCTTCCTCGGGTATCGTCTTAATCGATTGGTTTTTTTCGAAATTATTTTCCCAAATTTCATTCTTCTTTGTCTTAGACTCTTTAGTTTAGTAGTTAGTTAATTTAGATTAAACAACAAATTCCCTTTATTTTAGGCTAAATAATAAAAAGAAAGTTAGTATTAGTACTTTTAGTTCCTTTGGGTTCGACAATCCTATCTTGCGTTGACTATACTATTGTTCGATAGGTGCGCTTCCCTCAAATCATTGTCATAGTTAGTTTCTAGGTTCGATCATTCTTTATATAAATTTTAAGACTTTGACATCGCATAAAACAATAATCAATTGTCTTAGTCAATTGGTTTTCCCTCTAAAGTATTTGCCCCAAATTTCATTCTTCTTTGTCTTAGAGTTTTTAGCTTAGTAGTTAGTTAATTTAGATTAAACAACAAATTCCCTTTGTTTTAGGCTAGATAATAAAAAGAAAGTTAGTATTAGTACTTTTAGTTCCTTTGGGTTCGACAATCCGGTCATGCCTTAACTATACTATTATTCGATAGGTGCGCTTGCCTCAAATCGTTGTCATAGTTAGTTTCCAGGTTCGATCATTCTTTATATAAATTTTAAGACTTTGACATCGCATTAAAACAACGATCAATGTTTTCGAACAAGAGAGAAAGGTTGAAAGGCAATATGCCTCAGAGAAGTTGTTGGATTTGTTAAATAGTCCAATATAGAGTCCAAATTTTTTTTAGCTTACAACTGAATGATCTTCTCTACTATTCTCAAATGTTTATAGAGTGAGAAAGAAAATGCAAAAGAAAAATTGAAATTCATTGTGCAACTTAGATATACCTTTCAAGTATCTAAATATTAATCTTGAAGATTCATTTGCTATAAACAGTTTATTCAAGACCTATTTATGTTAAACAACATCTAGATTTTGGATATCTCAACCCATATACAAAGAGTTGGCCAAAGCGTATGTAGGTAAGTCTATCCCAATATTTAGGAAAGTGTCAACCCAAAAGTGTTGGCATAGTGCTAGACAAAGCTGACTCATATTTAAGTTGCCGCCTTAAGCATGCATATCCCAACCTTTATACAAAGAATTGCTCAAAGTGTATATTGGCAAGTTTATCCCAATACTTAGGAAAGTGTCAGCCTAAAAGTGTTAGCATAGTATTGGACAAAGTCCACTCTTATTTAAGTGTGAACTTAGACATGCATATCCCAACCCTTGTACAAAGAGTTGACCAAAGCGAATGTCGACAAGTCTACCGCAACACTTTTATTTAAGTGTTACCTTAGACATGCATATCCCAAGCCTTCTAAAAGAGTTTATCAAAGTGTATGTCGACCACTCTATCCAAACAATTAAAAAAGTATTGGCATAGTATTGGACAAAGCCAACTCTTATTTAAGAGTTATCTTAGGCATACATATCCCAACCCTTATAAAAAGAGTTAGTCAAAGCGTATATTGGCAAGTCTATCCCAACACTTAGAAAAATGTTGTCTTAGGACTATTTTGTTAGTGTAAATGTTGTCTTAGAACTATTTTGTTAGTGTATATGATAGTAAACAATAATTACATGTGATTATATTAATTATATTATATATGTGATATCCATATTTTGACGAAAACAGATTTATAGATTTACTTTATATACGGTACAACTTGATTGCGAGAAAAGAAATTAATACATGAAACAACATCTAATTATAATTGATTTTAAGCATAGTTTTTCAAGGTGCTTTATCATACCCTCCACTTTGACTCTCAATTCCTCAATCATTAACCTCATCAATCGCTTCATCATCTTTATTATTTTCACTGCACTTTCTTTCACGACATTTGCGATATCTTTGGCTACTTTCCAAGCTCCATCCGAGGTCTTCTTAGCACTATCCCCGGTTTTCGCCATCTCCACCCCCTTTTTATGCCTTCTTTGGCACTATCCTCTGCTGATTCTTTGTTTTCTTTGTGCGGCAAGCAATGTGACCCTTCTCCGGTTTTGAGTTGTTGTTGATTTTTGACTTGGTACATGCCTTCTACTCTGCATTACTTCCATATATATATATATATATATATATATATAGATATATATATGTGAACCATATAATTTAGCATTTAGGACTTCTTTTCTATTATTACAAATATAAATACAAAAGCATCAACCGATTTGAGATTAATTCTTTCTCTTTGCTAATTAGTGGGAGAATTAAATAAATAATCTTTGAAATATATCTCATCAATTCAATAATTAAATAATTTTGATGTTGATTAATTCAATCAATTTATTTACCAATTAAATAAATCAAATTTGAGAATCGATCACATTAACATTTTATTAAAGCAACCAAATTAGCATAATTGAAGCTCCAAACTTTTATTTGGATCATCGATTCAAGTGCTAATATTTAAAAGGAAATGGAATCTAGAATAAGTATCCTTACTTGTGGACGTTGGAAAGGTATGGATAAGCAAGCGCTGCTGGTAAATGGAAAAGAGCACTTTGGCAACAACTTTGAAATGTTGAATATTACAAGTGTAATATATATAATCTAAAAATGCAACTAATTATCTACTTTCATGTATTTGTTGTCAATAAATATGATAAAATGATTAAAATATAATGTTTAAGCAAAAACTAAAGCATAATTATATGATTTCATTAATAATATTAATTAAAACGACCTACTGAAAATAATTTTTTATATTACTCTATTAATGCGAAATTAGCTTCTTAGAAACAAGCTAAATGCTTAGAAGAAGTGATTAAGGGAGTGGACACTTCTTCAAGCACTGCGATAACTAGAATAAAAGAGAGGATAACACAATTTGTTTATGTAGTTCGATTTTCTTATATATGAGCCTAGCTCAGTGAGAAGTTTTCACTCTTTGTAAACAATTATCACAAATGCAGTCTTGTAATAGCCCGGTTTAGACCTTAGTCAAAACAGTGGTTTCGAGACCACAAATTTGAGGTCAGAATAATAATTTAATATTATTTTCTTTGTGAATGATATGTGACATAGTCTGTGTGAAAATTCTGTGTGATGATTTGATCGTTTTAGTGTCGGATTAAGAGAAAGGACTTAATTGCGTAAATAGTAAAAGCTATGTGCTGATTTATAAGTACCTAAGTGAGACTGTCTTTATAAAGTGAAGACCTTATGATGCAATTAGGCCATATTAAGTGATAGTGGGTGGCAATGGACTAGAATGACCTTAATGTTAAAATGTTTTATTTATTTATTTGAAGGTTAAATTAGTAAATGGCATAATTATAATATATATGTTATAATAAAACAAAGATGATGAATAAGTGGGTGTTCATCTTCTTCCACCGCTTGCAAAAGAAAGAAAATAAAGGGTTTAAGGTGTTGAAACATTCGGCCACTTCAAGCTTCAATTAGTAAGTGCTTTATGCTCGGTTTTTGATAATTTTCACGTTTTTGTGATCGTTGCTTTATGCTCTAGCTAACCCATGCTTAAATTTTAGAAAATGGTGGTGATTTTGATATATGCCATTGTTGAATATATGAGCTTTGAGATGATAGTTGGTGGAATATAAAAGTTTAATGTTGGGTTAACATAGTTTGTATTTGAAATTTTGGTGAAATTGAGTAATTTGAGCTAAATTGTGAAAATGAGAAATAGAGGACTAAAATGTAAAATAAATTAAATGTGTGGACTCCTATGAGACTAAGGAGAATTCGGCCTAAGATAGTGTAATGAAATTTTGAGTATTTGATGATTTTGTGAGATAGGGACTAAAGTGTCGAAATGTGAAAATATGAGGGCTATTTTGTAACATGCCATAAATATGTGTGCTTGGATTAAAATGAATGTATTGATGATTGAATGGATTGAATTTGAATGTGTATAAGCCAAGAGAGGAGAGGTTCGGATCGAGATCGATGCAAAGATAAAGTGCTCGATTAATCAACCGTATCGATAGTTCGACGTCCGAGGTAAGTTCGGATATAATACATGTATTTGAGATATGTTTATGTATATGAAAGTGAGTTGCTATGTGCATGATTTTAATTTGATGGCACTAAGTGTGTGAAAATGAAATCGAGATAGAAATGAATGGCACTGTGTGTGTGATGTGATGAAAGTTTCGGTTTATTGCTGTGGCACTGTGTGTGCGATGTTTGAAAGCTTAGGATTATTGCTGTGGCACTGTGTGTGCGATACCATGATGAGTTGATTAAAAGAATAGGTACTAACTGTGCGATAACAATTATGAGTCAAATAAGTATGTGGCATTGAGTGTGCGATTAAATTAAAGAATGATCGGTAAATAATATCGAGCATTAAATAGCTTGGAGATTTAATAGGTTTGTGTGGTTAAGGTACGTATTGAACCTTTGTGGTTGATGAGTAAAATTAAGCTTTGATTGAGGAAATGAGCATTGTGGCTATGGATGAGAAGGCACGAATATGAGATAATAGATCTAAGTGATTGTTTATTTATGCATCGATTTAATTTGATATGATAATTGTATTGTATATCGAACTTACTAAGCTTTGGAAAGCTTACTGTGTGATTTGTTTCTCTACCTTACAGTGTCAGTAAAGCTAACTCGGATCTGGGATAGTCAGCTTCTTAATCACACTATCGACATTCTATTTTGGCACTTTTGAAAAGATGTATATAGCTGGATTATGGCATGTATAGGCTAGTAAATTGAATTATGTTTGAGATTGTAATTAGCCATGAGATATGGCTAGATATGTGATAGGTTTGGCATGAATGAATGTGATATGTGTGATACATCTTTTGGCATGATTTGTGGATTGATAAAATTGCTATCAAGTGGTAACTTTGTGTTGATAAATGCTAATAGGGGTCAGTGAAATTGGGAATGAATTATGCTTGTGATAGAATAAATATTGGTATTGAATTTAGTATAAATAGAGTTGAAATTGAATGCATGAGTTGAATGACAATATTGGTATGTTTATGGTGATAATATGAGCATGAGATGTTTAGGTTGTATGGCTTGTAGGTTGGACCCTTATGGGTGGTATGTTGGCCTTGCAAAAATGGCCTATAATGTCGCACGGTTGGGGCACACAGGCATGTCTCGAATCGTGGGTAAATTGGCAGAATGTGGCTTAAACTGTACACGGCCATGGCACGGGCGTGCCTACAAGTCGTGCGAGAAATGACAGTATATGACCTTATAGGACACGGCCTTAGCACACGGGCATGCTTGTTAGCCGTGTTGATTTTGGCAGTATGTAACCACGGAGAGGTCACACGGGCGTGTCTCCCCTGTATTTTATAAAAGTATCAATTTTTCATGAAATTTTATATGTGTTTTGATTTAGTCCCGACTCGGTTTATAAGCATGCCTAGGGTCTTGATGACTCGTTTAAGGGACAGTATGATTGTATATGAATGTGTTTGATGATGATTGACTTTGTGTCATGAATGCGATGTAAAATGATCCTATTGTTTGGTAATGCCTCTAAACCCTATTCTGGCGATGGTCTCAGGTTAGGAGTGTTACAATTTTATTGGTATTAGAGCTACGGTTTAGTCGATTCTCGGACTAACGTAGCGTGTGTGAGTCTAGCTATACATGCCATATTGTGAAATTGCGATAGTGTGATGAAATCGACGGTTGAAATGTGTTTTAATATAGTAATGGATCCGGTCGGCGATTCTTGACGACGACGAGAGTAATGCTTTGCTCCCACTCAAGGGACAACGCCGGCCACATCTAGGCCGAATGATAGTGGTGAGGGAGGTGAGGTTAAGCAAGCTTTCTTCCGTATGATGAGTGAATGGTTTTTGGAATTTGTTAGAACAAATCCGACTGCTCCACAACCTCTACCCCCGCAAGTACCTGTTGTGCCACAAGTTGTAGATTCGATCAGATTGAATAAACATCCAGTGGATAAGATTCACAAGTATGGGGCTGAAAAGTTTAGGGCCGCAACTGATGATGATGCTGAACGAGCCGAGTTTTGGCTTGAAAATACAATTAGAGTATTTGATGAGATGTCGTTGAACCATGAAGAGTGCATTAAGTGTGCAGTTTCCTTGTTGAGAAACACGACTTACAATTGGTGGAAAACGTTGATATCTGTAGTTCCGAGAGAGAGGATAACTTGGGATTTCTTTCAATCCGAGTTTAGAAAGAAGTATATCGATTAACGCTTTATTGATCGAAAGCGTAAGGAGTTTTTAAATTTGAAAGCAGGCGGTTTGTCTATTCTTGAGTCTGACGAGAATTCGTAAGATTGAGTCAATATGCAAGGGAATGTGTTTCGACTGAAGCTACTATATGTAAACGTTTTATAGAGGGATTGAATGAAGACATTAAGTTGTTGGTTGGAATACTGGATATAAATGAATTTGTTGTATTAGTCGAAAGAGCATGCAAAGCTGAGGAGCTCGGTAAAGAAAAGAAGAAAGCTGATTCTGAGGCTCATGATGAAAGAAAGAGATCGATGAATAAATTCTCTCAATCTTCAGCAAAGAGATATAAATATGCAAGTAATCGTTCACATGTCTCGTTTGGACATCCAAATAGAGATCGTTCGAGACAGAGTACTGGTTTACAAATTCAATCTCCGAATGAAACAAGTGTTGGCAGTGTTAAGAGTAACAAGCCCGAATGTCGATAATGTGAGAGACGACATGTGGGAGAGTGCTGGGGCAAGTATAACAATAGAACATGCTATAAGTGTGGATCCCGAGATCATTTTATCTGAGATTGCCCAAAGATGGTCGAAAAAGAAAATATTCAGAATGAAAGACCGAGTAATGTGACAACAAGGGGTAGACCACCCAGAAACATCAGAAATATGAGCAAAAGCCAGAGAGGAACAACTGATATAGCTGTGAGGTCAAAAGAGAGAGTACCTGCCCGAGCCTATGCTATACGTGCACGAGAGGAAGCATCATTTCCGGACGTGATCACTGGTACTTTCACTTTATTTGATACTGATGTCATTGCATTGATAGATCCTGGATCAACTCATTCCTATGTGTGTATGAATTTAGTATCGAATAAGACTCTACCTGTTGAGTCTCTTGAATTTGTGATTAGAGTATCGAACCCTTAGGCAAGTGTGTTCTGGTGGATAAGGTGTGCAAAAATTGTCTGTTGATGTTTCGTGATTTATGTTTCCCGGTCAATTTGATGTTATTACCATTTGATGAATTTGACATAATTCTAGGTATGGATTGGCTTCCTTTGCATAATGCCATTGTGAATTGTAAGAGAAAGAATGTTGAATTGAAGAGTCAGAATGGTGAGATAGTTCAAATTGAGTCTAGTGATATGAAAGGACTACCAGCTGTTGTATCGGTGATGAGAGCTATAAACTATGTGAGAAAAGGTTATGAAGCTTTTTTGGCGTATGTGATTGATACAAAGGTGTCAGAAAAGAAAATTGAATCTGTACCTGTGATATGTGAGTTTCCAGATGTGTTTCTAGATGAGTTACCAGGATTACCTCTGATTAGAGAAGTTGAATTTGGTATTGAGTTAGTACCGGGAACTGCTCCTAGTTCGATAGCTCCATATAGAATGGCCCCAACTGAATTGAAAGAGTTAAAATCTCAATTGCAAGAATTAACCGATAGAGGATTTGCACGACCGAGTTTTTCACCCTGGGGAGCTCCTGTGTTATTTGTGAAAAAGAAGGATGGAATTATGAGAATGTGTATTGATTATCGACAATTGAACAAAGTGACAATAAAGAACAAATATCTATTACCTCGGATCGATGATTTGTTTGATTAGTTGAGAGGAGCTACAGTATTTTCTAAGATAGATTTGAGATCGGGCTACTATCAGTTGAGAGTTAGAGAATCAGATGTGCCGAAAACTGCCTTCAGAACAAGGTATGGACATTACGAATTCTTAGTGATGCCTTTTGGACTAATAAATGCCCCTGCAGTGTTTATGGATTTGATGAATCAGATATTCAGACCATATTTGGATCGCTTGGTGGTGGTGTTCATTGATGATATTTTGATTTATTCGTGTGATGAGACGCAGCATGTCGAATCGTGCTACAAACTCTGCGTGAGAAACAGTTGTATGCAAAATTTAGCAAGTGTGAATTTTGGTTGCATGAGGTCAGTTTTCTGGGGCATATTGTATCTGCTGCTGGGATACGAGTCGATCCGCATAAAATCTCTGCTATTTTCGATTGGAAGCCTCCGAGAAATGTGTCTGAAGTCCGTAGTTTTTTAGGACTAGCGGGATATTATAGACGATTTGTGAAAGGCTTCTCGACGATTGTGACTCCATTGACAAAGTTGTTACGAAAAGATGTTAGATTCGAGTGGTTAGAAAAGTGTCAATAGAGTTTTGAACAGTTGAAAGTGTTGTTAACAGAAGCACCAGTGTTGATTCAACCCGAATTAGCTAAAGAATTCATAGTTTACAGTGATGCATCGTTGAATAGTTTGGGCTGTGTGCTGATGCAAAAAGGAAAAGTCATCGCTTATGCTTCGAGATAGTTAAAACCGCATGAAAAGAATTATCCAACGCATGATCTTGAATTGGCGCGATTGTATTCGCATTGAAGATTTGGCGTCACTATTTATTCGATGAAAATGTCATATTTATACCGATCATAAGAGTTTAAAGTATTTGATGACTCGAAAGATTTGAACTTATGACGAGAAGATGGTTAGAATTGTTGAAAGACTATGAACTTGTGATAGATTACCACCAGGTAAAGCTATTGTTGTGGTACGATGCTTTGAGTCGAAATCGTTATATACCTTACGAGCTATGAGTAATCGATAGATCTGTGTGATGATGATGCGGTTGTAGTGAATTGAAAGTAAAACCGTTGTTTATACAAATGGATATGTGAGACTCGGAAGATTGATAATGAGTTGTTAGCAAAAGAGTTCAATGTATTTTGAATGCGGAATCGAATTCGAGTTGATAGTAATGATTGTTTGAGATTCAAAGATCAGATTTACGTTTTGAGAAATTCAGAGTTGATTCAAATGATTTTGACCGAAGCTCACAATAGTCATTTGACTGTACATCCGGGGAGTACGAAAATGTATAATGATTTGAAACAATTTTACTGGTGGCATGGTATGAAGAGAGATATTTTTGACTTTGTTCGAAATGTTTAATTTGTCAGCAAGTTAAGGCTGAACATCAAGTTTCGTCCGGTTTATGACAACCGATTATGATTCCTGAGTGGAAATGCGAGAGGATCACAATGGACTTTGTGTCGGGTTTACCCTTATCTCCGAGCAAGAAAGATGCGATCTGGGTAATAGTGGACTGATTGACGAAAGCAGCTCATTTCATTTAGGTGAGAACTGATTATTATTTAGATAAGTTGGCTGAACTGTATATTGATGAGATTGTGAGATTACACGGAGTACCGTTATCTATTGTGTCTGATAGAGATCCGAGATTTACCTCGCGATTTTGGAAGAAATTGTAAAATGCTTTGGGCACGAAATTGCATTTCAGTACTGCTTTTCATCCACAAACGGATGGTCAATTCGAATGAAGTATTCAGATTCTTGAGGATATGCTAAGATGTTGTATACTCGAATTTGAAAGCACATGGGAAAGGCATCTATCATTGATTGAGTTTGCATATAACAATAGTTTTTAATCTAGCATTAAAATGGCACCATATGAGGCTCTTTACGGTCGAAAGTGTTGAACTCCATTGTATTGGACCGAGTTGAGTGAGAACAAGATTCATGGGGTTGATCTTATAAAAGAGACTGAGTAGAAAGTGAAAGTAATTCGTGACAGTTTGAAAGCAGCCTCAGATCGTCAAAATTCTTATGCAGATTTGAAACGAAAAGATGTTGAATTTGAGGTTGGTGATAAACTGTTTTTGAAAGTATCCCCGTGGAAGAAAATACTTCGATTTGGCCGAAAAGGCAAGCTGAGTCCGAGATTCATCGGACCATATGAGATTATTGAACGAGTTAGGCCGGTTGCTTATAGATTGTGATTGCCATCAGAGTTGGAAAGGATCCATAATGTGTTTCATGTGTCGATGCTTCGACGATATCGATCAGACCCGTCTCATGTAATTGCACCTACTGAGGTTGAGATTCGGTCAGATTTGTCGTATAGTGAAGAACCGATCTGAATTTTGGCACGAGAGACTAAAGAGTTGAGAAATAAGAAAATTTCTCTAGTGAAAGTATTATGGCACAAACACGGAATTGAAGAGGATACGTGGGAGCCTGAGAACATTACGAGAGAGCAACATCCACAACTATTCACTGGTAAGATTTTCGGGGACTAAAATCCCTAAGGGGGAGAGTTGTAACAGCCCGATTTAGACCCTAGTCGAAACAGTGGTTTCGAGACCACAAATTCGATGTCAGAATAATAATTTAATATTATTTTCTTTGTGAATGATATGTGACATAGTCTGTGTGAAAATTCTGTGTGATGATTTGATCGTTTTAGTGTCGGATTAAGAGAAAGGACTTAATTGCGTAAATAGTAAAAGCTATGTGCTAATTTATAAGCACCTAAATATGATTGTCTTTACAAAGTGAAGACCTTATGATGCAATTAGGCCATATTAAGTGATAGTGGGTGGCAATGGACTAGAATAACCTTAATGTTAAAATGTTTTATTTATTTATTTGAAGGTTAAATTAGTAA
The DNA here is from genome assembly GCA_025506655.1 of Gossypium rotundifolium. NCBI lineage: Eukaryota > Viridiplantae > Streptophyta > Magnoliopsida > Malvales > Malvaceae > Gossypium > Gossypium rotundifolium. The sequence continues at coordinate 8,373,673 of CP106726.1, forward strand.
ATTGTATAAATATAATATATGTGTTATAATAAAACAAAGATGATGAATAAGTGGGTGTTCATCTTCTTCCACCATTTGCAAAAGAAAGAAAATAAAAGGTTTAAGGTGTTGAAATATTCGGCCACTTCAAGCTTCAATTAGTAAGTGCTTTATGCTCGATTTTTGATAATTTCTACATTTTTGTGATCATTGCTTTGTGCTCTAGCTAACCCATGCTTAAATTTTAGAAAATGATGGTGATTTTGAGATATGCCATTATTGAATATATGAGCTTTGGGTTGATAGTTGGTGGAATATAAAAGTTTAATGTTGGGTTAACATAGTTTGTATTTGAAATTTTGGTGAAATTGAGTAATTTGAGCTAAATTGTGAAAATGAGAAATTGGAGGACTAAAATGTAAAATAAATGAAATGTGTGGACTCCTATGAGACTAAGGAGAATTCAGCCTAAGTATAGTGTAATGAAATTTTGAGTATTTGATGATTTTGTGAGATAGGGACTAAAGTGTCAAAATGTGAAAATGTGAGGGCTATTTTGTAAAATGCCCTAAATATGTGTGTTTGGATTAAAATGAATGAATTGATGATTAAATGGATTGAATTTGAATGTGTATAGACCAAGAGAGGAGAGGTTGGATAGAGATTGAGGCAAAGATAAAGTGCTTTCGATTAATCAATCAGTGATCGATAGTTCGACGTCAGAGTAAGTTCGGATATAATATATGTATTTGAGATATGTTTATGTATATGAAAGTGAGTTACTATGTGCATGATTTTAATTTGATGGCACTAAGTGTGCGAAAATGAAATCGAGATAGAAATGAATGGCACTGTGTGTGCGATGTGATGAAAGCTTCGGTTTATTGCTGTGGCACTGTGTGTCCGATGTTATGAAAGCTTTGGATTATTGCTGTGGCACTGTGTGTGCGATACCGAGATGAGTTGATTAAAAGAATAGGCACTAAGTGTGCGATAACAATTATGAGTCGAATAAGTATGTGGCACTGAGTGTGCGATTAAATTAAAGAATGATCGGCAAATAATATCGAGCATTGAATAGCTTGGAGATTTAATAGCTTTGTGTGGTTAAGGTACGTATTGAACCTTTGTGGTTGATGAGTAAAATTAAGCTTTGATTGAGGAAATGAGCATTGTGGCTATGGATGAGAAGGCACGAATATGAGATAATAGATCTAAGTGATTGTTTATTTATGCATCGATTTAATTTGATATGATAATTGTATTGTCTATCGAACTTACTAAGCTTTGGAAAGCTTACTGTGTGATTTGTTTCTCTGCCTTGCAGTGTCAATAAAGCTAGCTCGGATTTGGGATCGTCAGCTTCTTAATCACACTATCGACATTCTATTTTGGTACTTTTGAAAAGATGTATATAGCTGGATTATGGCATGTATAGGCTAGTAAATTGAATTATGTTTGAGATTGTAATTAGCCATGAGATATGGCTAGATATGTGATAGGTTTGGCATGAATGAATGTGATATGTGTGATACATCTTTTGGCATGATTTGTGGATTGATAAAATTGCTATCAAGTGGTAACTTTGTGTTGATAAATGCTAATAGGGGTTAGTGAAATTGGGAATGAATTATGCTTGTGATAGAATAAGTATTGGTATTGAATTTAGTGTAAATAGAGTTGAAATTGAATGCATGAGTTGAATGACAATATTGGTATGTTTAAGGTGATAATATGAGCATAAGATATTCAGGTTGTATGGCTTGTAGGTTAGACCCTTATGGGTGGCATGTTGGCCTTGCAAAAATGGCCTATAATGTCGCACGGTTGGGGCACACGGGCGTGTCTCGGACCATGGGTAAATTGGCAGAATGTGGCTTAAACTGTACACGACCATGGCACGGGCGTGCCTACAGGTCGTGCGAGAAATGGCAGTATATGACCTTATAGGACACGGCCTTAGCACACGGACGTGCTTGTTAGCCGTGTTGATTTTGGCAATATGTAACCACGGGGAGGTCACACAGGCGTGCCTCCCCTGTATTCTATAAAAGTATCAATTTTTCATGAAATTTTATATGTGTTTCGGTTTAGTCCCGACTCGGTTTATAAGCATGCTTAGGGTCTTGATGACTACTCGTTTAAGGGACACTATGATTGCATATGAATGTGTTTGACGATGATTGACTTTGTGTCGTGAATGCGATCTAAAATGATCCTATTGTTCGGTAATGCCTCTAAACCCTATTCCGGTGACGGTCTCGGGTTAGGGGTGTTATAAGTCTCATAAATAATGTTCTTCACTTGAATAAATTAAGGGCTCTTTATATCTCATACATAAACCTATATAAGTCTCTCAATTATATAAAGTTTTTCAAGACTAGCTAACACAATGAATGTTTATCACAATCCTTAATAAACAATTGTTGGAAAAAATCTGGTTTAAAAATGATTTTCTATCACAACGAAAAATTAATTTTTTTGAAAATCAAGCCGGTTTGTGATATTTATAACAATAAAATTTTCCAGATAACTGCGTATGTTTTGTGCAAGACGGATCCTAGACATTCTCGGCTTTCAATTGAACAACCTTCTCCGCTATTCTCATATCACGAATTGCTTTAAGTATGGGCTCGAACAATTCGGAATCAAACACAAAACCAAAACAATTTATCACTTTCAGTAGAAAAACAATTTTCTCTCAAAAGACACCGAGAGAATTGTTATTCCCGAAAAAATTATACTTAGAAAATAAATTATCACTATTTTCAAGTAGAATAACAATATTGAAAAGCTGTTGTGTATTTTTAGCTCTCCTAGTACCATCTATTTATAGTGAGATCGAGATAGAAGAATCCTAATAGAATTAGGAGAACACAAATAAGACTTATTTGATAGAAGCTAGTCTCCTAGTTAAATATACTATGGTGTTGCCCTTATATGTATTATGAAGATATTTTAGATCTTTCCTATATTGGGTCCAATTATATGTGCTTCTTAGACTTTTAGTGACACTTTATAATTTAATCCAAACCCAATATATATTTTTCTATTTTCCAAAATAAGTATTATTTATTAAATTAATTTTATTAGATAAATTAATTTTCCAATTAAATAATTTTTCAACCCAATTCTAATTCCATTAAAATCATAACAATTTTACCATAAAAGAATATATGAGAAAATGTATTTAATTTTCATATTAGCATTCAAAAAACTTACGGATTCACAATGACACATTAATTTAATTATATTTTGAACTTTAATTATTTAATTTAATAATAATTCAAAAACTTAAATTAAATTCTCATGTCATTTCCATAGTGATAAAACACATTTATTTTCGAATGTGACTTATTTCTCTTCATTTGATTCTATATGCAATTCATTTCTAGTTTCAACGAGTTAGTAGAGGAACCAATTGAATATATATAATTAATGCTCAAATTATTTATAATTAACTTTCAAGTTTTCGCCTATTAATTATAAACTCATTTAGTCACAAAGTCATTTCACTATAGGCTCATGATTGAGTTCTCCTAATTACATATCATTATGAAAGCTACTTAATCAATGTTTGTCCAATGATCTTGTCATAAGTATATTACCCACATAGGATATCATTTATCTCTTTGAATAAATTTGTTCTCCCAATATGATTCTAATTTATCTCATGGTAACCATTATATCTTTCATATTGAAAAGTCAATTAGTATCAAATAGTAATCAAGTCGTTTATTACAAAGACAAACAATCCATGACCATATTTGCTTTTCATTTATCATGTAATTCCAATGAAAGGATATCATTTACTCATTACTTGGGCTATAAATTCCACTATTGTGAATGATGCTAAATAATGTATAAGTCACATATGTTGGAAAAAATCCAGTTCAAAAAAAGGTTTTCTTGTACAACGAAAAAATAAAAATTTGAACACTGAGCCAGTTTGTGGTATTTATAGCAATAAATTTTTCCTGAAAAGTATCTATGCGTTGTGTGAGACGGATCATTAATGTTCTTGGCTTTCAACTAAACAATATTTTCTACTATTCTTGCACCACAAATTGTTTCGAGTGTGGGGTTGAATAATTTCGAACCAATCATAAAACCAGAAATAATTTTCATACTTTTAGTAGGAAAGTAGTCTTCTCTCTCTCTTTTAAAAACCGGTAGAATTGTTATTCGGGAAAATAAAATTATACTTCAAATAAATTCTTATTATTTTCGGGTAGAATAACATTATCTCAAAGTTGTGGCTAGCTTGTCTTTGTAGCCCAACCAGTGCTATCTATTTATAGGGAGAGGTAGTAAAATCCTAGTTAAATTAGTAGAATACAAATACTTATTTAATAGAAATTTTTTTGTAGTTCTACTAAGAGAAAGGCCTAGTAAAAAATTATAAGGTTGTCGCCCTCATACTTAACATAAGGGTTTTGGGTCTCTCTGTATCGGGTTCAATTATATGTGATTCTTTAATTTAACTTTTAACCCAACACTTTATAATTTAATTCAATCCAATACATGTTTTTTTTATTTTCCAAAACAAATATTATTTAATAAACTAATTTTTCAATTAAATAATTTTTTTAACTCTATTCTAATTATGTTAAGGTCAAGACAAGCGAGGATCCTTATTTACATTTAACAAATTTCTTAGATGTTTGTCAAACTTGAAAGTCTCCTAGAGTGTCTTAAGTGATGGAAAAAAAATTGGTATAAAAATTTGTTTAATTGGTGCAAGAAAATATTTAAAATGTTTATAAAACATGATAAAAGTATCGTGGAGGTCTCTGTACTAGATTTTAGATTTCATTTTGCCCCTTTTGCAAAAAAAAAAAAGACAAATTAATCAATGTACGTTAGATCAGAGCAAATTGGTCATTTATATAAAAATTTCATCCATTTGTAGTATTAAAATTGATGCGACTGATGAATTAAGCAGATAATGACATGTGATGTGTTCAATGTACCTCATGTTGACTAACTGAGACCAGTTTTTAATAGTAAAAATTGATAGATTATTAACAGAAAGACCGATTTCTCTTTGATCTAACATAAATGGATTAATTTATACTTTCTTTTTTGCGTTGATGGTGCAAAATGAAATTTGAATCTAATACATGGAATTAATTTGTACTCTTTTTGTGTTGTGTTGATAGGTTTAATTTGTACTTTTATCAACAATAAATTTTCATGATATCTATAATAATGAATTAATTAAATAAAATCGACATGTTTTGAACAAGAGAGAAAGGTTGAAAGGCAATATGCCTTAGAGAAGATGTTGGATTTATTAAATAGTCCAATATGGAGTCCAAATTTTTTTAGCTTACAACTGAATGATCTTCTCTACTATTCTCAAATGTTTATAGAGTGAGCAAGAAAATGCGAAAGAAAAATTGAAATTCATTGTGCAACTTAGATATACCTTTCAGGGATCTGAATTTTAATCTTGAGGATTCATTTGCTATAAATAGTTTATTCAAGACCTATTTATGTTAAACAATATCTAGATTTTGGATATCTCAACCCATATACAAAGAGTTGGCCAAAGCGTATGTAGGCAAGTCTATCCTAACATTTAGGAAAGTGTCAACCCAAAAGTGTTGGCATAGTGCTAGAAAAAGCTGACTCATATTTAAGTTGCCGCCTTAAGCATGCATATCCCAACCTTTATACAAAGAGTTACTCAAAGTGTATGTTGGCAAGTTTATCCCAATACCTAGTGTCAAAACCATTTTTAAAATCGGTTTAGAAAATGGGGATCGACTTTTAAAAACGAAAATAGGAGTTGGCACTAATCCCTTTTTACTTAGGTGTGATTGGATCACCTTGTAAAACGTTTTATTTTAAAACATTTGATTTTGGTCTACGAAAAATAAAAAAATGGGTTTGGGAGTGATTCACGTCGAGGAAGGGTTAGCACCCTCGTAACGCCCAAAAATTGGTACCTAATCGATAGAATCATGTCCAAATGTTTGAAATTTAAAAGTATTAAAATAAGATCCGTTTATTAGAAGAAAACCAAGACTAACCTATCTCAAAGAAATAAAATACCATCCCCGAGAAGTTAGTGTAACATCCTAAAATAGGGGTTATTTGTGATTAAATTGTTTTGCTTGTGATTGAATTCTTTGTGGTGTTATTAGGTGGAGTAATAGGACTTAGTCATGGATCTTGAGTAGGCTCGGAATGGTAGAAAAATTCATTTGTAAGCTTTAAAGATAGGGAGCCTTAGTAGGTAGGGGTTACAAGTTTAAATGAGGGAATATTTTACACTAATAAGGCCTTGGAAAAGTGGCAAGGAGATGCCACTTAAAATGCTGTAATTGACACCACAAGGGGAGCAAGGGGAGCCTATGTTCGAGTCACAGAATTCTCCTTTTTGCTCTTTATTTTGGACGGCAAGAGAGAGAGAGAGAGAAGTGCTCAATTTAAACTTCAGGATAATAAGGATATTATTAGGATTTAATTAGATTTTATGTGAATAATATTTAATAGTTGGCAGAGAGAAAATATAGGCTTTTGACTAATTCAAATTTGTTTGAATTAGTGGCCAAAAGTGATTCAAGGAAGTAGCCGAATTTTGAACTCCTTGTTCAATGGGAGTGGACGGCAAGGAGACTAGGTGAAAGGGGGTGCGAATTTTCTTAAGGCACCTATTCATCTTTATTTTTTTCTTTTCACTTTGCAATAGCCGAATGTCCCTACTCTCATCTTCCATCTCTTTTCCTCTAATTCTTCTTTTCTAGAGATACCGAATCGCCATTGTTATTTCTTCTTTTCTTCTTTGTGCCTAAAACCAAACTCTCTCTACTCTTTTTTTCAAAGCCCATCTTCTTCATCATTATTTCTTTCTTTCTAGTAGAATCTACTCCCTACCTTTGTGCCAAAATTTCCTTTCTTCTATTTAGATCCATTTGGCGAATATCGGGAAGGCATAGGTGCTTCGGATTTCTTTGTCCAATCGATTGTGAAGGTAAGTAATAGCCGAAACTCTCCTTTCTTCTTTCTCTCTGTCGACTTGGATGAATGGGAAAAGCCGAAATATATTGGTGGCTAATCAGTGTTGAAACCGATTTTATCTAGGTACTCCGGGATTTTTGAAGTATTCAGTCAAGCCTCCATTCGTTAGCAATCATCTTGGAAAGTGAAGCAGATTTGCGTATCGTGAGGTGGTTAGTGTTCAAGAGGCGTTTAGGAGCAAGGATATCTTGTGTGGCCGATTGTCTCTTTGGGATTTATGGCTATCGTGGGTAACAGATGTGTACATACACACTTTATAACTAACAACTGTGCTAAATACATTATGTATGCTAAACTGGATTGATGTAGATTTGGACCTAATACCATAAAGGTATAAGCAAGGATTTAGGCATGTCCTTGTTGATTTGAGATAACTATATGATGCATGATTGATGCAAGGCATATTTGGTATATGTGGCATATAAAGTTATGGTTATTGATAAATCCAGTGTATGTTGCTAAATAAACATGTTGGCATGATTTCTGTTAAATGCATATCATTGATTGATGTGGATTAAATGAGTGGAGGGGGAAGTGATATCCATGTCTCTGACACCAAAGTGGTTTGGTACCACATTTCGTGACTAAGGTCACGGAGGTTTGGCACCTCATAGCGTCTTGTCCGGTGGCTTAGCACCACGATGGGTTGGCCCCACGTTGATATTATGGGATCGCCGCCGGTGATTTGGTATCACGTGGGTTGGCCCACAACTTGTTATATGTGACTTGGTCACCGGTGGTTTAGCACCACCAGTGGTTTGGCACCACAATATTGATGGATATCGTGACTTTGAGTCACCGGTGGTTTAGCACCACCGATTGGTTTGGTACCACAGGGGTAGAGAAAGGTGTTTTGGATGGCTAGGTTGGGTGCATGTTAAACTTAGTGCATGTTAACTTAGTTATAATTTGTGTATGATGTTGCATTAAACCGGGAAGGGTTACACATTGAGTCTTGGTGACTCACCTTCTCCTTTAACTTTTTCAGGTGACTCGTAGATCGTAGATGAGGAGCTGGATAGACTCGAGGTGGCCATGCAGTGAAAATGTGGATTAAATGAATTTTGAGCTATTTTTATTTTATTGTCAGTTTTATTTGTTCAAGTTGTAATAAGGCCTCCTAAGATTTTACTTTGATTATTTTACATGTTTTGGAAAATTTGTTTAAACTACTTAGTGACTTTAAAATGGGTACACACGTTTTCTTAAATTCAAACGTAAATGTTTTATTGTGCCATCGAGTACATTTGATATCGGTAACAACCTGACTTAATAGATCTTTAACAAAACTGAGTGTGGTTTTCTTCATACACCTCAATGGTTTTAAAACAAGACGGTATCTTTTACTTTAAATTAAATCGGATAAAGGGATTTTTTTCAAAATGTTTTCTCTGTAACATACCAAATTCGGTCGTAATGTTTGGCTCGAGTTTGGGGTGTTACAAAATTGGTATCAGAGCCCAGTTCAAAGCTCGGCTGTGGGGGGGCCCAAGGCCCAAAATGTTTTGTGAGGCCTTTGTGAAATATTTTGGTTGTGGAACAAAGATGGCACCGAGTCTCAAACACCAATCCGCCTGTAAGTACTTCTAACTCTGTATGAATTATTATCTGTAGAAGGGTAGGTATGGAGCGTAGATAATATGATAGTTGTTTGAACCATAGGACTAGTTTACCCCAACAAAATCCATAAGACTTTAAATGCCTAATTAAACAAACCTATGATTAAGTCACGAGTTAGGGTGTGGTAACCCCACATGCATGTCTAGGATTGGATCCGGAAGAGCTTGGTACTTGCAGGTCCTCGTGACTCACCTCCTCTTCGCAGAATCCTACACAGTGCGTAGCTTCGGTTCACCCTAACCAAGAGGACTGGTCATAAGCTAAACACAATAAATAAAACCCAGAAGGGATTAGCCATGTTTTATGAAAACTCTAAGTTTTAAAATCATTACAATACTCCTTTAAATAGTAACAAAAATTTATTTCGGAAAATTTTCAAAATATTTTTAATTTACCAAAATTACCAAAATGCCACAGTGGCAAAATTATAAAAATGCCATTGGTTTCTAAAATTACCGTACTACCCGATTTCAATAAAATTCTCTTACTTTGCAAAAGTATCCAAAATTCTGTATTTCAAAATAATACCGACTTTGAAATTTACAAAATTACCTCGATTGACAAAATTACCAAAATACCCACGGATTCCAAAATTTCGCAGTACCTTTAATTTGACAAATTTTCGAAATACCATCTAGTTTTGGAAATTTCAAATTTCAAAGCGTCTGATTTATTAAAGTTTTAAAATTTCTCTGGTTATTACGAAAATACCCGTAAAAAATGACAAAATACCCTAGGATAGAAGCAGCATGAAATGCCCTAGAAAGAGTGAGTGTGTATGAAAGGTATTAGGAATGGATGTGCTTTCTGTGTGAACTAGGATAGAGGACTTAAAACTTTGATTGATCGAAAGAATCTCTATTAAACTCTCTTCATAAAATTTCTTGCGGATAACCAAGTGAAACAAGTACTAATCCATAAAATTTCTTAATCAGATTAAAGCAATAGTTAGAATGAGCTCTAGAGGATGTGGCCGTCGTGGGCCGGTAGGGCGGGATAACAGTGTCAAAACCCGTTAGGTTCGGTCAGGATCTGAGAATAAGGTACCACCGCCACCACCACCCCTAATTTTTGAAGCTGAGGAGCAGGATCAGACGGGAGGTGAGGCAAGATCATAGTCGTGTTGCGAGTCCTTGAGATGATGGCTGGGGCAAGTGGAGGTATGGGAGCTCGAAAATCTATACCCGAGCGACTTCGATCCAATTTGAGGTATTCCGGTGTATGGGAGTGGCACCAGTCTTGTGCGAATGTTGGTTAGAATCGTTGAGAGGATCATGGATGATCTCGATCGACAAGTGAGGAGAAATTTGAAAGGAGCGGTGTCGCTTCTAAAGGATGAGTCATATCGCTGGTGGCTCACGGTTCGGGATGGTGCCACGCAGATGACCTTACTTGGGAGTATTTCAAAGCTACTTATCGGAAGAAGTATGTGGGCACAGCTACATTGATCGCAGAGGAAAGCTTTTCCGGGTTGGTACAAGGAAATAAGTCCAGATCGGAGTATGAAGCGAATTCTTGAGGTGAGCCGTATGCTCGGGGAATTGTGTCAACAGAGCATGATCGTTGTGTCCGCTTTGAAGACGGACTTAGGGATGATTTAAGGTTGCTGATTGCTCCACAGCAGGAGTGTGAGTTTTCTATCTTAGTGGAAAAGGCTAAAGTAGCCGAAGGGGTCAAGGAGTCCGTGAGACAGAACTACAATAGGAACAAGCAGAAAAGAGGATTTGGGTCGTCTGGATCGGGTAATAATGCACAGAAGAGGGCTAGGCAGAGTGGGCCGAATCAGGCAGGAAGGCCTATGACTACTAATCAGAGACCAGCTCAGTACAATCGCTGTGGGAAATCACATTGGAGAGGATGTTGGGTGGTGAAAGAGGATGCTTTGAATGTGGATCGTTGGATCACCGTGTAAGGGATTGTCCTCGAAAGTTAGCTAAAAACCAGCGGAGAGGTCGAGCAGGTGTTCTCGGGCTAGAAATGTAGGACCACCACAAAGGGGTCGTGGTAATGGTAGAGAGGCAATGGTTCTAGTCGAGGTCACGCAATTTGAGCGAGCTGCAAGCAACACAGAGGCAAGGCGACTGGTTTAGTCTATGCGACGAGCGTCGGGAGGAGGGTGGCCACCGGACGTCATAACAAGACGTTCTTAATTTTTGGTCTTCCATATGTTGCATTAATTGATGTGGGTTCGACGCATTCATACGTTGCTAGTAGCGTGGTAGAGACTATGAACCTAGAATTTGAGACTACTTCTAGGGAGATGACAGTAATTAGCCCTCTAGGTCACTCTGTAATTGTAAACAAGTTATATAGAGATGTACCCTTAAAACTCTAAGGGGTAGTGTTGTTGGCCGATCTAATGGAACTGCCATTTGGGGAGTTCGATTTGATTCTTGGAATGGACTGATTGGTTAAGTATCAGGCAAAGCTGGATTGCGCTACTAAGCGCATGGTTCTAAAGGTGGTGAGGTGATGAAGTGGTCATGATAGGTAATAGAAGAGATTACCTATCCCACGTGGTGTCTGCGTTGAAGGTGGAGAAGATGGTCGGGAAAGGTGTGAGGCATTTTGGTTCGAATATGTGCCTTGGAGGCTAAGGAGTCGCAGATTGAGAAGGTCCGAGCGGTAAGGAATTTCTTGATGTGTTTCGGAAGAACTTAAAGTCCGCCTCCAGTTGAAAAGTTGAATTCGGTATAGACTTGTTACCGGAATGGCGCTGTGTCTATAGCACCATACCAAGAATGGCACCAAGAAATTGGTGGGGTGAAGGCTCAAATTCGAGAGCTCTTGGACCGAGGGTTTATCCGACCAAGTATATCTCCGTGGGGAGCACTGTCTTTGTTTGTCAAGAAGAAAGAGCGAGTCAATGCGGATATGTATCGACTACCGTCGCCTAAACAAGTTAACGATCAAAAACAAGTATCCTTTGCCCGGATTGATGACTTGTTTGACCAATCAAGGGTGCATCGATTTTCTCAAAGATAGACCTTAGGTCGGGTTATCATCAACTAAAGGTGAAGGAGGGTGATGTTCATAAGACGGCATTCCGTACTCGGTATGGGCATTACGAGTTTCTAGTGATGCCATTTGGGTTGACCAACGACTGCAGGCATTCATGGACTTAATAAATAGGGTGTTTCAAGAAGACTTGGATCAATTTGTCGTGGTGTTTATAGGCGACATATTGGTTTATTCAAAGACGGAGAGGAGCATGACATGCATTTACGTATAGTTCTACAAATCTCGAGGAGAAGCAGTTATATGCCAAATTCAGTAAATGTGAATTTTGGCTTAGGGAGGTGGCTTTCTTAGGTCACGTGGTGTCAGCGGAAGGGATTAGAGTGGACCCTTGCAAGGTTGAAGCGGTGTTGGATTGGAAACCGCCTAAGTCGATGGCGAAATTGAAGTTTTCGGTGCAGCGGTACTATCGAAGATTTTTGGAAGGGTTCTCTTTAATCGTAGCACTACTAACTAAGTTATTAAGAAAAGGAGTTCCATTTGTATGGTCGGAGAAACAGCAGGAAAGTTTTAATAAGCTAAGGAAGATTCTGAGCTAAGCTCGGTTACATGTACTGACTCGAGGCGGGGAAGTTGTTCTGATTTCTTGTGATCGTCCCATCGGGTTGGGATGTGTATTGATGCGAGAAGGAAAGGTAGTGGCCTATGCATCCCGTCGGCTAAGACCGCATGAGGTTAACTATCCGACTCACGACTTGGAATTAGCGCGATGAGTCTTCGCTTTGAAAATATGGAAGCATTACTTGTATGGAGAAAAGTCGATAGTCTACACAGATCACAAAATTTTGAGGTATCTCTTGACTCGGAAGGATTTGAACTTGAGGCAGGCGTCGATGGATTGAACTGTTGAAGGATTACGTTGTTCAATTGAGTACCATCGAGCAAGGCTAACGTGGTGGTGGCGCGTTGAGTAGGAAGGTAAATAGCGGACTTAAGGGCGATGTTTGCTCACCTCGATCTATCTGACGATGGAAGTCTTTTAGCGAATTACAAGTTAAGCCGACTTGGATCGAGGAGATTAAGGAAAAATAGTTAGTAGATGAAAGTTTGAATGCGCGGAGATTGCAAGTTCAAGATGGTAGTTTAGAAGGGTATAGTTTGTTTGGTGATGGAGTATTATGTTTTCAAGGCGAGCTTGTATCGAAGGATGTTGAATTGAGGCAAAGAATTCTTCAAGATGCACATAGCAGACCCATACGCTATGCATCCTGGAGGTAGCAAGATGTATGTAGATTTGCGGAAGCAGATTACGGTGGCGAAATTTGCGCGTAATGCGAATTGTGGGAAGGTGTCGGCGTGCGGCGAGTTAAAATTGAACACGGTTGCCATCGAGTTACTTCAACGGTGAAGATCCTCGGTGGAAATGGGAGAGGATCACTATAGATTTTGTCGGTGGGCTACCCTCACGCCCAAAGAAGAAGGACGCAGATTTGGGTGATTGTGGATGTCGACTAAATCAGCTCACTCATCATACCGGTAAGGGTGGATTACTCACTTCAGAAGCTAGCTAAGCTGTATGTGTCAGAAATAGTGAGGTTGTATGGTGTGCCAGTATCGATCATCTCAGATAGGGATCCCAGATTTACGTCAAGGTTCTGGAAAGCGTTGCATCAGGCTTTGGGTACACGATTGGATTTCAAAGATCTGACATTCCATCCACGATCGTGACGGCGGTCGGAAAGGTCATCTGATTTTAGAGGACATCTTTGAGAGGTTGTGTTCTGGATTTCAATGGTAGTTGGGAAGAGTATCTACCGTTGGCAGAATTCGCTTATAACAATAGTTATCAAGCGAGTATCCAGATGGCACCATATAAAGCACTGTATGGACGAAAATGCCGTACTCCTACGTGTTGGACGGAATTAGGTGAACGACAAGTTTTGGGTCGAGTTGGACGGCGGCGAAGATAAAGTTAAGGTGATTGGGCTCGTCTCAAGGAATCGTCGGATAGGCAGAAATCTTATGCTGATCTTAAGCGTAAGGAAATGGAATATGTAGTAGGAGATAAATTTTTTCTGAAAGTGTCGCCTTGGAAGAAGGTATTAAGGTTTGGGCGAAAAGGGAAGCTAAGCCCTAGGTTCATCGGGCCATATCTGATTGTTAAAGCGAGTGGGTCCGGTAGCTTACCAGCTCGAGCTGCCGGTAGAGTTGAGTTAGATTTATGACGTCTTCCATGTATCAATGCTTAGGCGATATCGGTCGGATCCATCACACATTGTGCCAGTGGCAGAGATTGAGGTAAACTCGGACTTATCTTTCGAGGAAGAACCAGTTCAGATCTTAGATCGGGATGTCAAAGTTCTACGTAGGAAGTCAGTACCTTTGGTGAAAGTGCTATGGCGAAACCATGGTGCGGAGGAAGCTACGTGGGAACCCAAGGATGTGATCGACAAAGTAATACCCCACCTCTTTCGATCGAGGTAATTTGAGGCGAAATTATTTTAGGGGTAGAACGTAACATCCTAAAATAGGGTTATTTTGATTAAGTTGTTTTGCTTGTGATTGAATTCTTGTGGTGTTATTCGTGGAGTAATAGGACTTAGTCATGGATCTTGAGTAGGCTCGGAATGGTAGAAAAATTCATTTGTAAGCTTTAAAGATAGGGAGCCTTAGTAGGTAGGGGTTACAAGTTTAAATGAGGAATATTTGACACTAATAAGGCCTTGGAAAAGTGGCAAGGAGATGCCACTTAAAATTCGGAATTGACGCCACAAAGGGAGCAAGGGAGCCTATGTTCGAGTCGCAGAATTCTCCTTTTGCTCTTTATTTTGGACTGCAAGAGAGAGAGAGAAGTGCTCAATTTAAACTTAGGATAATAAGGATATTATTAGGATTTAATTAGATTTTATGTGAATAATCTTTAATAGTTGGCGAGAGAAAATATAGGCTTTTGACTAATTCAAATTTGTTTGAATTAGTGGCCAAGAGTGATTCAAGGAAGTGGCGAATTTTGAACTCCTTGTTCAAGGAGTGGACTGCAAGGAGACTAAGTGAAGGGGTGCGAATTTTCTTAAGGCACCTATTCATCTTTTATTTTTCTTTTTCCCTTTGCAACAGCCGAATGTCCCTACTCTCTCATCTTTCATCTCTTTTCCTCTAATTCTTCTTTTCTAGAATAGGAATCACCATTGTTATTTCTTCTTTCTTCTTTGTGCCTAAAACCAAACTCTCTCTAATCTTCTTTGTCAAAGCCCATCTTCTTCATCATTATTTCTTTCTCTCTAGCTTAATCTACTCCCTACCTTTGTGCCTAAATTTCCTTTCTTCTATTTAGATCCATTTGGCGAATATCGTGAAGGCATAGGTGCTTTCGGGATTTCTTTGTCCAATCGATTGTGAAGGTAAGTAATAGCCGAAACTCTCCTTTCTTCTTTCTCTCTGTCGACTTGGATGAATGGGAAAAGCCGAAATATATTGGTGGCTAATCAGTGTTGAAACCGATTTTATTTAGGTACTCCGGGATTTTTGAAGTATTCAGTCAAGCCTCCATTCGTTAGCAATCAGTCTTGGAAAGTGAAGCAGATTTGTGTATCGTGAGGTGGTTAGTGTTCAAGAGGCATTTAGGAGCAATGATATCTTGTGTGGCCGATTGTCTCTTTGGGATTTAGGGCTATCGTGGGTAACAGGTGTGTATATACACACTTTATAACTAACAAGCATGCTAAATACATTATGTATGCTAAACTGGATTGATGTAGATTTGGACCTAATACCATAAAGGTATAAGCAAGGATTCGAGTAAGTCCTTGTCGATTTGAGATAACTATATGATGCATGATTGATGCAAGGCATATTTGGTATATGTGGCATAAAAAGTTATGGTTATTGATAAATCCGGTGTATGTTGCTAAATAAACATGTTGGCATGATTTACATTAAATGCATATCATTGATTGATGTGGGTTAAATGAGTGGAGGGGAAGTGATATCCGTGTCTCACGAACACGGTGGTTTGGTACCACATTTCGTGACTAAGATCACCGAGGTTTGGCACCTCATAGCGTCTTGTCGATGGCTTACCACCACAGTGGGTTGGCCCCAGATTGATATTATGGGATCGTCGCCGGTGATTTGGTATCACACGTGGGTTGGCCCCACAACTTGTTATATGTGACTTGGTCACCGGTGGTTTGGCACCACCAGTGGTTTGGCACCATAATATTGATGGATATCGTGACTTTGAGTCACCAGTGGTTTGGTACCACACGGGGTAGAGAAAGGTGTTTTGGATGGCTAGGTTGGGTGCATGTTAAACTTAGTGCATTTTAACTTAGTTATAATTTGTGTATGATGTTGCATTAAACCGGGGGAAGGGTTACACATTGAGTCTTGGTGACTCACCTTCTCCTTTAACTTTTTCAGGTGACTCGTAGATCGTGGATGAGGAGCCGGATGGACTCGAGGTGGCCATGCAGTGAAAATGTGGATTAAATGAATTTTGAGCTATTTTTATTTTATTGTCGGTTTTATTTGTTCAAGTTGTAATAAGGCCTCCTAAGATTTTACTTTGATTATTTTACATGTTTTGGAAATTTTGTTTAAACTACTTAGTGACTTTAAAATGGGTACACACGTTTTCTTAAATTCAAGTGTAAATGTTTTATTGTGCCATCGGGTACATTTGATATCGGTAACAACCTGACTTAATAGATCTTTAACAAAACTGAGTGTGGTTTTCTTCATACACCTCAATGGTTTTAAAACAAGACGGTATCTTTTACTTTAAATTAAATCGGATAAAGGGATTTTTTTCAAAATGTTTTCTCTGTAACATACCAAATTCGGTCGTAATGTTTGGGCGGGTTTGGGGTGTTCTGATTAGATATAGCATCTCATGACTTCAAAACTAAACACGTCTTTATCTTAGAAAATCCCTATCTCGAAACACTAAACATCATATCCAGTAAGTTAGGACACAACGTTTTGAATTCCCAAGAATAGGTTTTTTTTATTTAAAACTTGAGATTTCTTTGTTCCGAAAGAATATAAACATCTCATCCAGCACGATAGGACACAATATTTTAAATTTTTCGTAATCAAAATCATCTCATGATTTACAAAATTTATTAAAAGGATATTTAGTTATTTAGCCAAACGGAAAATCACAACCCAAAGACGTTAGGGCATTATTTCCTAATTTCTAAAAAAACATTAACTTATTTTAAAACCTTTGGATAAATATAGTAAAAAATATATTTTAAACAACAATTTATGAGACAATCTGCATTTCTATATTATCGAAAATACAATATCAAAAACAATTTATAGCACACTAACATAAATAATAGAGTAATAATAATGTAGAATAATGGTTAATAGAAATAACTATACAATAACAATCATAAGTAAACAATTAAAAGAGTATGGGCAAACAAAATATGCATAAAACAATAAATATTAAAAATAAAAGAAAATTATTAAATGAATATGAAAATTTTAAAGTAAGATTAAATGTTAAATAAATAAATAAAATTATATACATATAATATAAACGATGTAAAAAAATATAATGATTTTAAATAAAGATATATAAAATTACACATATATAATAGAATAGAATATACAATATAAATAAATTTTAGTTAAAAATAATATATGATATAATATTATATAATGTACAAAATTTTAAAATATAGAGTAATATATAAAAAAATTTGTAAATAAATAAAGAAAATAATTAAACTAAAATAAAATAAAATATAATAATAATTAGAAATATATAATATAATAAATAATATGCTAATTTATACAATATAGGTAATAAATAATAATAATCATATATATATTATTAATACCTATAAAACTATATATATAAATTTTATACTATACAAAAATTAATATAAATAATGAATATAATAAAATAATAAGGTTTAAAATAATCAAAAGAAAAAATAAAGACGGAAGAATTAAATAGCAACTTAAAAATATAAAAGGGTTAAATCGAAAATCATTTTATACCGCAAGGTCTGAAATGGAACTTATGCCAAGTTTTAAAATGGAAACGTTTTATGTTTAGCCTTTAAAGAAATCCAGGGGTTAAAAAGAAACCGAATATAAATTTTCGTGCCAAATTAAAAATAAAAGAATTAAAAATAATAATAATAATAAGGGAGGACTAAAATGGCAATTAGGCCATCCAAAAAAAAAAAACACGCGGATCTTTGTCCTGGGTCGAGTCAACACGCGGATCTTGTATATGCTAAACGGCGTCGTTTCTTATCTGCTATATAAATCGAATTTTAAACAAAAATTCATTTCTTACTCCCTGTTTTAAAAAAAATCCAAAAAAAAAACCCTCTAGGAGCTCTCGTTTGGGCCCGATTGCCAGACCCTCGGACCTTAGTCCCACGCTCCTAACGCCGTCGATTGTGGTCGGAGGCCACTAACTCCTCTTCAGACCCGATTTGAAAGGTAAAATCTTCCTTTTCTTATTTTATTGGCCGTATGTTTACTGTTTACAGGCAAAAGAACAAGAGAAAATGTAACAGCTCGATTTTGACCCTAATCGGAACGGTGGTTTCGGGGCCACGAATTCGAGTCAAAAAAAAAATGATATGTAAATGGTGACTAATAATGATGTATTTGTTATGTCTCAAATTTGAGAAAAGGAGTGTTTGATATGCCTTTAATGTAGCCGAGAAGGTAATAAAATACCAATTTAATGCTCTGTAATTTATGTCTTAAGTGTTAGTTAATGAGTTAGTTATATGGTGATAATAGTGTATGTTTATATTGTTTGGAGTGTTTGTGGACTATTAATTTATGTTAATTAATGCTGTCTAAATTGATGTCAGATTAAGCTATTGAAGAGTGTAATTAGTAATTAATATGTACTGCATCAATAAGTTAACTGTTAATTATTATTAAAGTTAGTTTTAGTGGATTAATTGGGCTGCTGTAATGTAGGATTTGAATGCTATCTGAATTGGTATTAAGTATTTAATTGTACTGCCATATTTTTGTATAGTAATGTTGTTTATTAAAGAGTATCTTAATGCTATCCAAATATGAAATCTTCGGGACTTTAAATTTCATGAACTAATATAAATTCCTACTGTATTCATGTTGTCCAAATTGGAATGAATTGGATAATTGTTGTGTGTGTTGACCATTTGTGAGGAATAAATACGTTTTTACTAATTGTAAGTAAATGATAGGACGGTTTGAGTTTGAACTTGAACTTGATTTGATATTTGAGTTAGTTAATGTATTGATTTATTATTATGCTTTGATCGTGAAACAAATAGATTGATTATAAATCGGGGAAAAAAAAAGAAGGTCGTGGAATAATCATCTATGGCTTGAGGTAAGTCTATAAGTAAATGGTTGTTCTTAATTTTAAATAAATGTAAATTATTCATGCTGAATTGAAATGTTTATAATTATATTTGCTATTACGAATGTGAAGGATGGTAATTGATATGTTCAAGGAACTACTTGAGTAAGTTTTAAGCAATGGAATTAATTTGAAGTAATGCTTACTTATAAGTTTAAATTGAATGTTGATGGTTATTCCAAGGCATTGCCGAATATATATATATATATATATATATATATATATTTGAAATTGATAAGAAATGGTCGAAGGTGATGGTACTTGGTTGTTGTAATTAGAAGCACGAAATAGGAAATTTTAATGATGATATTATAATGAGATTTAGGCATATAAACGGAGTTGATGATGGTTTGATGTGGTATAGGCCGAATGCAATATAGTACTTGGATATTGAACACTTTGATATATACATATATAAGTGTATATTCTTGTGTGTAAAGTGAATGTGAATTATATATATATATATTATGCATATTGAGGGAATAACAAGTTAAGAGAAGCATACATTGAGTAATACGGTTCAATGAGTACCATATGTGTAAAATTAAGTAACGGCTCTGTGTGAGCGATAAGTTACGATAAGCATTAAGTAACGGCTCTGTGTGAGCGATACGTTACGATAAGAGTTAAGTAACGGCTCTGTGTGAGCAATACGTTACGATAAATGTGAAGTAACGGCTCTGTGTGAGCGATACGTTACGATAAATGTGAAGTAACGGCTCTGTGTGAGCGATCGTTACGATAAATGTGAAGTGCTTGGCTTTGTGTGGGCGTACGTTACTAGAAGTAAGAATAGTAATGGCACTAAGTATGCGATACGTTACATCAATTACAATCGTCTGTGCGGATTTACGGATTTTACGGAGATATAATCCAATGAATGGAGATATCAAAAAGTGATAGATAGGTAAGGGATGTATGATAATTGTGTAATTTAAATATCAATGAGGTAAATTGTTCTTGTATACGAAATTAAAGTATCGAGAGGTGATTATTAATCTATGAGTTTGATTGAATGAATGAATGGTATGTTGGTAGTTGATTTTTGAGACCTATTGATCTAGATAGTTGTTGAATGGTAGCATGATATATGTAATTGCAATTACGAATCCGTTATCATCAAGTAAGTTGATTTAATTAACCTTATAGGTTCGGCCACAAAGGTATGTGCATATGTGATGATGAATTGAATTTGTGTATAAGTGGTTATATGTGATATTATATTAAATTCAAATATATGAGTACATGTGATAGTTTAATTAACTTTGGATGATCGATCATATATATAATAATGGATTAAACTAGTATCTTGGGCCATAAATGATGGTATAATGAATCATGTGTATTTGATCTAATAAGTAAGTTTTAGATGTTGAAATGAAAATTTTATATCATATGTATTTATATGTGAATTATATGGATTGAAAGGTGAGAAAAAAATTAGGTAGTTAATATGTATATCGTGAACAAATGTATATGTATTTGTTTTGAGATGGGAAAGTGATTTATAGATCTATGTGAAATCTATTATTGAATGTATGAGTGTTTGGCCTTAAGGCTATAAAAGGTGAAAGTTTACTAATGATGATATGAATTATGAGCAAGTGAAGTTACTTAACGAGGAACATGGATTATATGAGAAAAGTGATTGTACATGTGTATGTGATTAACCAAATTTGGCCTATTTAAATTAATTATATATGTTTCTATGGTGAATTATTTGCTTATGGCTTACTAAGCTTCCAAAGCTTACTTTGTGTAATTTTCCTATGTTTATAGAGTTTCAAAGACTTGCTCGGGTTGGAAGTGAAGGAGATCTCATCACACTATCCAATTTTCGCTTCGGTAAATAAATGCTTGGAGATTTGGTTATGTGGCATGTATAGACTAGTTTTGATATTGCTAGTTTTGAAGTTGTATATATTTGTATAAGCCATGCGAAAATGGCTTGTCCATCTCGTTATTCTTGGAATTTATATTTTGGCTTGATGATTTCGTTTGATTTGGTTTTGGTATATTTATAAGTATGATTAATGTACGAGTTTATATGAAATGAAGTAAAGATGTTATGATCTAAATTTGAGTTTTGTAACTCGAGTTATAGTCAATTTAGTCAATATGATCTTTGATGGATGCAGTTTCAATTTTATGCCCCAAATTGGTAGTTAAGTCCAAGATACCTTGTAACCCATTCCCGATTTACGGATAAGGGTTAGGGGTGTTACAGAAAATAATAAAAAAAATAATACAAATAGAAAACAAAAAACCACATTGGCTGTCTAAGTTTTTTTTTATTTCAGAATATCATCTGTCTGCCTATTTTGTGAGTATTTTTTCTGTATTTGTGTGGTTCGTGTGTATCTAGTTACAGAATAATCGAGCCTTTTTGCCTTAAAAATAAAAAAAGAAACGTTGTTGTTGCCATTTCTACTACGGTTTGTTTCCTTTTTTCACAGGTTGATGACGACGAAGATTGCGGCCGCTTATCGGGGATTTTGGTGGTTCTTGAAAGCGACGATTGGGCTCCTACTATTACGACGCCTAGGGTTTCTGAAAGCTTAGGAAACTCTAGGTTTCTTGACTGCTGGAGCTTTGGGCTCCTTTGCGCCGCATAGGCTTTGGGTCCTAATTGGGTCTGTTTAGGATCTGAGTTAGAGGGGTCTATTTAGGTAGTGTCACGGGTTTAAGTGTTGGGCTTTTGATTTTTTGTTTTTGGTTTTGGGCCTAATGTTGTAACTAGACTATTTAAAAATAAACACTGGTTTTATTTTTTTACTTTTTAGTTTATTTTAAAGCCCGGGCAAAATGGGTTATTACACCTAGAAAAGTGCCGGCATAGTATTAGACAAAGTCGACTCTTATTTAAGTGTTACCTTAAACATGCATATCCTAACCATTATACAAAGAGTTGATCAAAACGTATGTCGACAAGTCTATCGCAACACTTTTATTTAGGTGTTACCTTAGACATACATATCCCAAGCCTTGTAAAAGAGTTGATCAAAGCGTATGTCGATTAGTCTATCCCAACACTTAAAAAAGCGTTGGCATAGTGTTGGACAAAGCCGACTCTTATTTAAGAGTTATCTTAGACATACATATCCCAACCCTTATAAAAAGAGTTAGTCAAAGCATATGTTGGCAAGTCAATCCCAACACTTAAAAAAATGTTGTCTTAGGACTATTTTGTTAGTATAAATGTTGTCTTAGGACTATTTTGTTAGTGTATAAGATAGTATACAATAACAACATGTAATTATATTAATTATATTATATATGTGATATCCATATTTTCGAAATCTTTGGCTGCTTTCCAAGCTCCATCCAGGGTCTTCTTAGCACTATCCCCCATGTTTTCTGCCATCTCCACCCCCTTTTTTATGCCTTCTTTGGCGCTATCCTCTGCCGTTCTGCTGTCTTGCTGTGGCGGCGACTGTGGCAGCCCTTCTCTGGTTTTGAATTGTTGTTGATTTTTGACTTGGTACATGCCTTCTACTCTTGCATTACTTCCCTGCATATATATATATATATATATGAACCATACAATTTAGCATTTCGGACTTCTTTTTCTATTATTACAAATAGAAATACGAAAGCATCAACCAGATTTGAGATTAATTCTCTCTTTGCTAATTACTGGGAGAATTAAATAAATAATCTTTGAAATATGTCTCAATCAATTCAATAATTAAATAATTTTGATGTTCATCTAAGTCAATCAATTTATTTACCAATTAAATAAATCAAATTTGAGAATTGATCACATTAACATTTTATTAAAGCAACCAAATTAGCATAATTGAAGCTCCAAACTTTTATTTGGATCATCTATTCAAGTGCTAATATTTAAAAGGAAATGAAATCTAGAATAAGTATCCTTACTTGTGGACGTTGGAAAGATGTGGATAAGCAAGCGCTGCTAGCAAATGGAAAAGAGCACTTTGGCAACAACTTTGAAATGTTGAACACAGCTTTCTTTGCTTCCATTTTTGTTGTATGATTAAATCTTTTTTTCTGTTTTTCTTAAAAGAAAATACATTATTTGTCTTACAGCTCTTTGCTGGCTAGGGTTCGTAATTACAAACTCAAGTATTCGATGTTACCAAAAAAAAAAAAAAAAAAAAAGAGCAAAGGAAATTTTGAATGTTAAAGAGGTGACACGTAGGAGGAACTTGACAGGTTTTGGTGTTCTAGATGAGCCACTTCTTGCTTTTACACTTGTTGAGAAAGGGTTGTATGAAACGATAATTACGTTATTTCAGATCCTTTTCAATAGTTTTATGCCACATCAGTATTCTTATCCTGAATTTCAGGATTTTAATTTGAATTTAATTTTTTTCAGGATAAAAATGATGAAAATTAAGATGAAAATGCTGATGTGGCATAAAACTATTGAAAAGGATATGTATGACGTATTTCACTATTTTCATACAATCCTTTTCCATAGTTACAGTGGGAATAAGGCATTATAATTTATTTGTCCTTCTAATTTATAAAATTATCCATTTAATTTTTTTATCTTCTTTAACTCTTAAACTTGAATTTTGGTCAGATTATTCCAAAATAGATGGAAAAAACTAACATTCTTTAACTTTGTTGATGTGGTATGCATGTGGGTTATTACAGAGATGACATATCAAGATTTAATTATATTTAAAAATTAAAGAAATTATAAAAATAATTTTAAAAATTTATACTATTGACTCAAAAGACACAAATAAGATTATCCATCAATTTAATCTATCAAATATAGAAAACAGGAAAATTCAATAATAAGAGAATGCTTTACTATCCTTATTAACTCCTTAATGATCAATAATTCGACTCTAACAGTATTAATCACATTTTATAATAGCAATGGGTATTAGCAATGTAATAGCAAGTGGAATATTTGCAACTATTTTTAAATGTTAATGCTAACTTTAGTTTATAAGATATTAATATTTGTCGTAGTGAATTTTTAATTTTATCACAACAATAAAATAAATTCTTGCTAAATAGTATAATATTAACAAAAACTTTAAAATATCGTTACCTAATTTAATTTTGTGCTTATTCATTGTAACCTTAATCACTCTAATCATGATTTTGGGGATAGAAATTTCCCAAGTACGTAAGACCAATTTTGCATTTGATAAGAATAATAATCACCTTCTATTACATACATTGATTTTGTATAAAGTAATAAACGTGCTTTAAAAGCATATACGTACCTTCCAAATTTATGTTTCCTCTCTTCCACAAACTCATCTTCTATTTTTATTGTTCAAAATTCATCAAAACTAAAATATTTACAAATAAACCATGCATAATTAAGCTTTTCTATCTTCTCCACTATTTTCGATGAAATTTAAATTTGATTAGTTTTCTTCTAACTTTATATATATATACACGATGTTTACAAAATTGAGAGGTGCATGTTTTTACTTGTATAATTCTAAAAGTCATATAAATCATATCACATCCAAAAAATTGGGTTAGTAAAATCAAGACTGTGAGTTAAGATTGTGAAAGTTATTTTAAGAGAGTTAATTTGGTTCTGTCGTTAAGAGTTGTGAGAGGTTCTAAGTTTGAATCTTTTTCTTACTTTTTGCTTAAACACCTATGTTTGAATATCCGCTTATATATTAATTTTACTCAATTAATATCAATAATGAGTTATTATTTTGGATTTATGTTTATATAATATAATATAATAATTTTAATGATATATTAATAAAAAATTATTGAATTAAATTATCATATTATAATTTCATAATGATATTGAAACTAATATTATATAAAAGAATGTACAAGGGTATATATGAAAATTTTTAGTTTTGGGATTTTTTTTAAGTTTCAAAATAATTCATTTTTTTATTATATTTACACCATGTTTGGTTGGGTGTAATGGCTATGCCATTACACCCCTATTCCATGGGCCCACCTAATGCTTTTGTTTGGTTCACCATTTCTTCATTCGGCTGGATTACTTATTATGTTTCTATTCCCTCTCAAACGCGTAACAAGGATTCAGCGCTGAAAGCTCTGAATAGTCATTCCGTCCATCGCTGAATAGAAATGAAGAAAATTTTTCCCAAAATCTCCTTCAGACTTTCTCTGCAAATGCGTTCAAAGTTGCTTCTTTTATCACAACAATACACTTTCAGGTTAGCAGATTTTTCTTTTCAAGTTTAATTTCATTTGGTATCAGTTCTTGCAACAATCAAATTTTTTTCCCCTTTTCAATTTTTGCCCTCACCTTTACCGAACCATCATCTTCTCCTTCGGTCTTACTGGTAACTTTCTTTCCTTTCCATCTCTACGTTTCCCTTTTTTTCCTTTGATTGCAGAGGAGACCTAGGTCAATCTATTGAAGTTGTCTATTCATTCTCAAACAAATGCGTTAGAAACTTCTAAGAAGAAGAATGTCTTTGACTAAAATGTCGGATACATCCATTTGGGTTACCGGTGAAAGTGGGTCTATCTATGAAAGGTTTTGGAATGGAGTTCAATAGGTGATAGCACCACATGACTTGCAGATATCAGCAGGTTGTGCAGTTTTTGTTTTGATAGTCAACCAGACAATTTTTGCTATTTTTGAGGAAGGAAATCTATATCAGGTAACCACTAAGCACAACTGATTTCAAATCTACATTAGATGAAAGATGATAACTATATAAGATTCTACAGTCCAACATTTGGTTACTTATAAATTCAGAACAATCAAGTATTGTTATATAAGTAAAGAAACACAGTAGACTCAAATACCCTACTCGATGTTTGGTTGCTCCATTTATTTTTGTTTTACAAGTTGGGTGGGGTAACGATTGCAAATCAGTGAAAAGCACTTTTGTTTGCAGTAAGTTTGGATGGAGAAGTGTTTGGAGAGTGTAAAGCAAAAAGAAGCAAAAGATTTGCTCTAACATGTTTGGAGGTGAAGATTCCAATTTGATTATTTCTGCTTATGAGCTCCTTCTTAGCCTACCAAATGAAATCAATCCAGTGATTATTTTAATTCAAGTTATAGTTGTATTTGAGCAATGAGCACTAACTTTCTAGTTAAACTATACTCTCCTCTCCCCTCCTCAAACTATACTCTCCTCTCCCCTCCTCTCCTCTCCAAATACGGCAAAATTGCCGCAAGTTTTTCATAACCCCGTTCTTAACTTTTTGAATTCATGGCCATAATAATATAACATCTTGCACAAGAAATTTACTTAGATTGTGATCACAAGGGTTCCTTGCTGCTATGATTGTCTGATTTTTCATCTTTTTTTCCCTTTCAGATGCAACTCAGTGCTTGGATGGAGTTGAAACCTGCATTCAATCAAAGTACAAATAGAAAAGCAAAACAGAATTTAGTGATTCAGATAGAGCCCAGCACTGTTTCATATGATGGACTGTAAGTACGTTTATTGACCATTAAGAATTTTGTTTCTGAGAATAATACATAAATCGAGGGCATGGTCAAATTTCACTTCAATAGAAACACAATGTTTCTCTACTTAGAGTTTATTTTTCTGACCTTGACGCAAGAGAGTTTATTTTTGTACAAAGACTGGCTTGTTGTTAGAGCTCAGAGAGGTTGAGCCTCCAAGGTAGCACCTTTTTTCTATTAATTTCTTTATGCAAGCAGAGACCTTCATTCATTGCTACATTGATTCCTCAAGTCTCATACAATCTTCATAAATGAGATTTAGATTACAGTAGGAGAGTCTAATATCTCGTTGAGCTTATAAGTTGTAAACTAAATTATGGTTTTGTATGGTTCAGCTTTTAGGTTTAATTTTGGACACGTAATTAGTTTTATCCCCCCGCCCGCCCTAAAACGAAGAAAACTTAAAATTTATATATGGGAAGTGGAAGTGGAATTGAACTGTCTGTGTTTATTTGATGAAGTTGCCAGTTTATGATATTTTGTCTTTCTCGTGGACAGCCTTTTTTTTTCCTTTCAGTTTCATTCAAAAACCGAGATTAGGTGTCTTTATAAAGCTTTAATTGGATTGGATTTTGAGGGATCTTGCTCCTTTCCACTCATGTGCATGACTCATTTGCTCTACCTACTACTATTTTTTTAATCTTGTTGAGATAGTGTTTTAGTTTTTGTTGTTTATTTCTTCTATTTTGGCTCTAAAATATATGTATTGCTAGTTCATGCCATTGTTTTTGGATGTCAATTTCCTATACATTACAGAAACTATGGCTAGGGAAACATTAGAGCAAGTTATGGCAGATAAACTTTCGAAATTTGGTTCTAATCAATCTGCAACATACATTTCATGTCTTCTTTTTGCAATGGCATTTTAAGGATGACTTTTTTTCTTATTCCTGGAATGCTTATAAGTTAAGACTCTTTTCGTGTACCAGAATACCGTGATAAATATGCCAAGCCTGAAGATGTTGCAGGAGTAGAAGTGAAGTGAAGTAACAAAGAACTGAGGGAAGATGAATATGCTACCTCGGATAATGAGGAAATCGCCAGATAACCAGATCTTTAGGCAACTATTATCCCTTGCATACTCGTTATGAAAATTGTCTCGTGCTGTACATGATGTTCAGCTCTGGAAAAATTTGAAGACAACAAAACCGAGGAACATGTGGAAAAATTCCTACTTGCCCCTTTTTTTCATTACTTTCCATAGATGTTTGCGTAAATTAATCCACTGTTTGTTCTATAATTCAAATATTTATCCACTGCTGAGACTTTGAATAGTAGTTCTCCCATATGCTCCTGCTCCTTGTGTGACTGCTTCAATTATACTACCATTTATTATGCTTTGTTAGTGTCCATTTGCACATTGGTTTTAAGAATTAAAGCACAACATGATTTTTAAGTAACTTATATTTTAAGTAAATTAAAGCAACAATAGGGTTTTTAAAATGTTATTAAATTATATATTTTATTAAATAATATTTGGTAATAATTATATTAAAATATGATTAAATTATTTATTATTAAGTGTATTTAATAGTAATCCGGTAAAATTTAATACCAATAATTATATTAAGAATGCTATTAAATTATATTTTTATTAAATTATATTTAATATAATTATGTTAAAATATGGTTAAATTATTTATTATTTTTATAGTATTATATATTTTGATTTTTAAATTCATATAATAATTATATTAAGAATGCTATTAAATTATATTTTTATTAAATTATATTTAATAATAATTATGTTAAAATATGGTTAAATTATTTATTATTTTATTAAATTATTTTTAATAATAATCTTATTAAAATTTAATAACAATAATAATAATTATCTACCTAAAAAATTTCGATAAAGGTATTTCGTTATTTTAGTTCTTTTCCTTATACTATTACAACATCATTCAATTCAACCAAACACAAGAATTCTATTACAGCTCTATTCCATTCCATTCAACCAAACAATTGAATTACTTATTACAGCTCTATTCTATTACACCTCTATTCCATTACAGCTTTATTCAATTATAGCCCTATTTCATTACAGTGAACCAAACGTGGTGTTAAAGTGGATCTCATTTTTAAAATTAAGTTTTAAATATAGTTTTATTACCGTTAATAACAAAAACAACAATAACAATAAAGTTTTAAATAATAATCAACTTTAAACATTATGCATTAAATTATAATTAAAATTTAAAACTAAAATCTCAACACAAATTACAAAATAATATAATTACATGCAACAATCATATAACATCTTTGCTTACATTTTTATAAAAACATCTTTTAAATATAAAGATCTTTTATATATTTAGACAGGATCATCGACTTTGGAAGCCTAACAGTTAAAGTTGAAAATAACCCATCAAACCCTACAATCACACTTTATTCAACAATTTAGTTAGTCAACAACATATTCAAGATTTTATTTTTCTAGAATTTTATAAACATTTTTCTATTTTTAAAATTTTGAATTTTTTTATAATTTTATACAAAGTCATAGTCAAATTGATAGAAAATATAGAAAAGAGGACTAAAATTATCATTATACCAACTAAAACAAGTGCGTGATAAAAAACAATTTCAAAAATATTTGTGATTAAATTATAAGTTTTTGTAGTTAAATAATCAAAACAAAAACTTACTCATAGTTGAATGACTAATGGTGTAATTTACCTTAAATTGTTTTAAAATTTTAGTTTAAAACCTTTTATTATCAATATTATATATTAGGCCTTTTATCGACATGGTGTCAACCATTAACTGGTCCAACATAGTAAGAAAATTGCTAAAAGAGAATCATTTTATTTGTAAAGTAAGATATATGATTATGAAGGTATTTTCATCTTTTCATAAATCAACAAAATTTATCAATAGTAAGATTTAAACTAGAGATATCATGCATACAAAATATTTTCATTTTCATTTAATCTAAAGCAATTTTAGTGTTATAGGTCAAGACCATGTTGTTTCACATAACATTGAATTCCACCATCTTTAGCCTCCTTTAAGCTCTTGGGTCCACCATGAAAAAGATTGAGGGCCTTTTTGATGAATTTTGAAAGTTCAAGTATCAAAGTGAGTGCAAAATAAAAGCAAGGGCTTAATTGTTTTTTTTTTGAAAAATTTAAAAACTTTTTACAACCTTAAACCTATTTAAATTAAATTCAAGTTGGATCAAATTGAGAGTCTATAATCAACTTCTATCCCATATATTTCGCTCTAAAATATGAGTTGTATGTTTTTAATAAAATTCAAAAATTATTTAATAAAAATTTACGAAATAATAAACTAGTGTTGAATGTGGTAAAAGACCACAATAATATTTGATTTGATATCATAATATCAAAATAAGTTTATAACTTAAATGTTTTAATTATAAATATAAAAATTTAGAAGGTTATTTTGGGAAGTACATATATACAATTTTTAGAGAAGAATAGGAGAATAGAAGGAAGGGTAAGAGAGGGAAAATGTTTAAAAAGTGGAGCCACTTTGATTTCTTATTTACCTTTGCCTCTCACTCTCAATGCTCTTAACCTCTTCCTTCCATCGTTCCTTTTCTTAAAATTTGAGCTATCAAATAACGATAATGGACTCTAGATATCAGATCCAAGTTCCTTGTCAAAAAAAGCAAACTAAAATATATTATTTAATGTCACATGTATTGTATGTGATTATATATATATATATATATTATTTAATTAATTTTAAATATTTTATTTTTAATTACAATAATTAAAGTAAAATATTTTTATTTAAATTATTTCAATAATTCAAATATATTAACTTATAAATTCAAATATTGTAATAGACAAATGTCAATTATAACTAATAATTATAAATTAAATTATAATTATTTTAAAATATGTTATTATAACTTCTATTTTATTTCAACTTTTTTATTTTTAAATATGAATATTATAATATGATGGAAAATAAATAATATTTTATAAACTAAAATCTAATTATAAAAAATAAAGTTTTAAACTTTTATAAACTAAAATATAATTATAGTACAAGTTTATTTTATAAAGTAAAATGTAATTATTCTACAAGTTCTAAATATGATATCTAATGGATTAATTTTTTAAGTTGCATATTTTAAAATTAAAAAAAAGAAATTATTTCAACTTATATGCTTTTCAATGTATAAATGATTGATAGAAGATTAATAAGACAAATAATATTATATAATAGACCATAATAATATTTGATTCTACGTCATATAAAAATAAGTCTATAATTTAATTGGTTTATATAAAATTAAAATATCTAGAAGGTTATTTTGGGAAGTACATTTATTTTAAAACAAATACAATTATTTTTTAGAAAAGAATAACAAGATGTAAAGAATTTAATATTTAAAATGTGAAAACAACAGAAGAGAAGTGAAAATGAAGTTATTCAAATGGAAAATGAGTCAATTCTTATTGTGGTTGCTCAATTCCTCAATTCCTCAATCCTCTTAACCTCATCCCTCATTCCTTTTTTATCCTCTCTTTTGCACTTTCCTCCGCCCTCCTACTCTCTTCTACTTCTTTGGCAGCAGTGGAAGCCACATCATCTTCAAACCAAAATAAAACAAAACATGAAATTGTATTAAAATGGAGAACTTAGATTTATAAAATAAATATTTTAATTATAATTATGAAAATTTACAAGGTTATTTGGGATATATATATATATATATATATATATATATATATATATATTAGATAAGAATAAGAGAATAGAAGGAATGATAAGAGAGGGAAAATGTTTAAAAAGTGGAGCTACTTTGAAATTGTATTAAAATAGAGAAATTAGATTTATAAAATAAGAGAATATAAACTAAATTGTAAATGGTTCATACCTTTGTTTCCAAAGGGGTTGAATAACATTTTTAAAGTTTGGATGGTCATCCCACTCCAACGATTCCCACCATTCTGTGCTTGACTCGATGGTAAGAGAAGGTGGAGCATATGCAAATGGTTGCCCATTGCCAACAAGGGGAACAAATGGAGGAATTCTCTTCAGTTTATCACAGTAAGAAAAAACTTCGATAAGTTGGAGAGAATCACAAACCATCACTCCGCTTTTGCTGCAAATGCTCTTCAAATTAGATAATCCGAACAATTCCAACTTTCTCAATTTGGGAAGATGGAATTTGATTAATGCATTACTCCCTTTTTCTTCAACTTCTGATGGTGCTCCCAATATTTCTACTAACTCATCACAATTATGCACTAATATTTCTTCCAGGTTTTGGAGGTTTGGAAGCAACCAATGTGGAAGCAACGTCTTCATACTTGAGCATTCGGATATCCAAATTTTCTTAAGATGGGAAAAGGTGGCAGACGGAGCCAGTGTTGATGTTGTTGCTGAACCAATTCCTTCATGTTTTATAATAAGGGCACTCAACTTTGGCAGAGATTGAAGCTCCAACAACTCGAGGTTTTGAAATGGATGAGCGGAAGAAGAGGCAAAAGAGGACAGGGAAACAACACACTCTATCCCTTCACACCCCCAAATCCTACAAACCCTCAAGTCAATCGCATTTTTGAAGGAAGAATTATTATCGATTAAGCTTCTCAAATAATCGCACTCAAAAATATTCAACTCTTGAATTTCAATTGGGTGCATAATTAACTCACCTTCCCAATTGTCGACTCCTTCAATTGTTACTATTTTATCTTTTTTAGGAGGCACAAGTATAGGAATAAAATTCGAGCCCACTCGTAAATCGCACTTGATGAGACTTTTCTTACTTTGTTGCATTAAGGAGATGAACTTATTGAATTCACTGATGTCTTTGAAACGTCCGGCTAAGCACTCCAACATCTTCAATGGTTCCGTCTCCTCTGCTTTCAGACTCGTTTGTCCATTTGTCACATCAAAACTCAAGTGCTGAAGGTGAACGAGTTTTGGTAAAAGTCCAGCGGGTATCTCTTTCAGAGTGGACACTCCAAGATCAAGATATCTTAGCTTTATCAGCATATCCATGCCTTCAGGTACTTCCTCAATTTTAGTCCTAAAAAGATCCAACTTCTTCAATTCTTGAAGCATCGAAAGACATGGCAGATCTCTCAATTCTTCACAGCCACGAAGTAACAATGTCGTGAGGTTCTTTAGTTCAGAGATGGAATCCGGTAAACTCTCAATCTTCGTATGGGACAAATTGAGAACACTAAGACAAGGCATGTTTGTGAAGAAAGAAATTGAGATCTTCTTTATAGGGTTCCCCTGCAATAGCAAGGTTGTGAGCAGTTGACATTTTGTGGGCAGCACATCTATGGAAATTTCTGATATGAGGTTACACATAAGCGATACTTTCACAATATCCGAACTCCATTGCTCCTTTTCTGGTAACTCTTCTAATTGCAAACCTGCTTGTATCATATATCGAGGATTCATTCTTGTGATCGACAATGCCATGTCTCTCACAGCATCATGCATCTTTACACCAGGTGGACCAAATTTTGTGATAATATTTTCCAACAAGCAATTATCTTCTAACTTCTTCAAAATAACATGGCCCTTGTCTTTCATTTCTTGTCTTGTACCCATATCATCTATGAATCCCTCTTCAATCCAGCACTCAATTAGATCATCCTTAAAAATTTCAAAATCTTCGGGATATACCGTACAATACAAAAAACAATGTTTCAGTTGCTTGTCCTTTAAGTGATCGAAGCTAAATTTCAAGCGCTCGATTACCTCAGCTTCCACTCCTTCCACTTTTCCTATTCTCTCTTTCAATTCCCCCAGTGCATTTTTCCAAATAAGAGGGTTATCTTCTCCTTTCATGGTACCAGCTACCACGACAATTGTAAGAGGTAGACCCGCACATTCCTTGACAACAAGCTTCAAAGTAGGCATTATAGTTGGACTTTGAACTATGTTAGGTCCAACTTTATTCAAGAATAGTATCAATGCCTCTTCTTCTGAAAGGGGCTTCACTTTTATCACCTTACAACCCATATACTTACAGATATGCTCCGAACGGGTTGTCAACACCAACTTGCAGCCATTACCGCCACTCGGCTCGGGGATCCCAACTTCCTCTAGAGAGACTTTATCCCACACATCATCTAGGATTAGAACATGCTTTCCTGCGTTCTTCAGCATTTCTGACAAGATTGCTGCTCGTCTGAGCTTGTCTCCTTCTCTGGGCAAATCTTCCGTCAACTTCAAAGCATCTGCAATGTCATCTTGTACCTTCATGACATTGAACTCCTTTGATATGGTAACCCAGATTACCCTTTCGAATCTTTGTTCTTTCAAAAGATCATTGTGGATGTGCTTCATGATAGTGGTTTTACCCACACCGCCCATCCCCCAAACCCCAATGTTGCTCACCTCCTCCTGCACCAAACATGCCCAAATCTCATTTCTGACAGCTTCCTCTCCAACTAGTTCTGATGTTGGCAGCGGCAACCCAGCACTTGGACCATCAATGGCAAGACCTTCAGAGGCATTAGGAGCTTTATCAAGAAATTCCTTCATTTCTCGAGTCTTTTCATCAACCAGCTTCCCGTTGCAAGCACGACAGAGATATCTCCCGTTACTGACTTTGTTTTCAACTACTTCTGCTTCCCTAATCATCTCTTTCACATCTGTCAACCAATGTTCAACTCCCTTCTTTGGTATCTTCCCCAGAGGACGAAGAAGCTCTGCTTTCAATTGCAGCTCTATATCTTCCATTTTGCAATTCAATTCATCTCTCATCCTCTTGAAGTTTCTCACATAATCATTCATCTTTCTGTGATATTGAAAGTATTTACAAACAGGAGTTCCGAGACAATTTGCAATGCCAACAACAGGCTCTACGTACTCCATTGCTATGTCCCTGCAATGCAATCATTTATAACAGTAGCAGAAAATGAAAATCTGTGAATGTATTGGATGAAGTATTGATATGTCTGTGTAAGCATGAAAAGGAAACATGAATGCAAGTTTCAAGCAATGGCGTCTATTAGATGGAGCTATGGATGGGTGGCAGACAGAAACATGATGAAATTCTAGTCACCAGAATCAAGGTCTCAATGTATATAAAATGCTAGATTCAAGTGTGCAAGAGTTTATTACAGAATATTAAGAGCTAAAATGTTCAACAGGAGATTTCAACATTATATTGCTTCTGAGTAGCTCTATTTGTATTAATTTGTATGTATAGCAGATTATGTCTGCTGATCATCCTATCCAGTCTTAAAATCTAAAACTGTTGAGAGATTAGAACTGAAAACGAAGCAGTGAAGTTGACTTCCTTGATTATCTTACAAAGCTAGCTGCTATAACAGTAGCAGATAATGAAAAGCAAAGAAAAGCATGTCATGAATTAAGCAAATGAAAGAAAATTACCTTGACTGTATGCTTAAAACTTGTGATAGTACTTGGAGATCGATACAAACTAAAAGCAGTGAAGAAGAAAGAATGTTGTGGGTACAATAGCTAAAGATAAGAAGAAGAAGAAGAAGACAGTGAAAATTAAAAGAGGGAAATTATGAAGTCAGTGGTAGGTTCCACAAAGGCAGAATTATTAGTAAGAAATCCTATTTGTATTACTTTTTCTTTTAGCTTTTTTTCTTTGCTGTCATCATAATTATTTTTATTATCAATAATAAAATTTAAACTAGAGACACCATGCCTATAAAACATTTTTATTTTTATTTAAGCTAAAGCAATTTTAGTGTTATAGGTGAAGGCTATGTTATTTCACACTACCTTGGATTCCACCATTTTTATTACCCTCCTTTAAGCTTTAGGGTCCACCATGAAAACTTTGATAATCTAAATCTACAAATGCAAAGAGAAAGCAAGATTAAAAAAAACCAATATGGGAGTCAATTATTAATGCTGGATGCCACCAAATAATAAAGGTTAAACTTTTTAGTTGTGGTTTAGGGGTACTAATTAAACTTTTAATCACTCAATTTTAAATAATTTTAATTGAGACATTTTATTTTCGATAATTATTTGTATTTTATTATTAACAGTTGCATGTTTATTACATTGGTTTTTTCTTCTTAATTTGCTAAGGAATAAAATATTTTATGGAGATACTTACGTGGGTTGAAACATATGTTATATATTATATATAATATATATTGGTTAATTTAATTAATTACTCGATTTAGAACTGAACTAACCGATAATTGAAATTCTAAAAAATCAATAATCGACCTTCAACTGAACTAAATTTGGCTATCGACCGATTAACCGAATTAAATTAGTTCGGTCGATTAAGTCAATTCTAACCAAACTATGAACACTACTAGTGGTTAATTACATTAAAAGCAACAAGCAGTTTTAACACATGTCTGGTGCATTATTTGCAATACACACTAACTTATGTTGAAGTCAAAGAGCATGTCATAAGCAAAGAAGCTCATTATTCCCCATCTTTCGAACCTGACAACTCTTGTATTTTCTATTTTTAGGATATTCTACATTTATACAACTTTTGGCAAGTACATAACTTATTCAGGACATGTTCTATTATAGTGTATAATTGAGTGGAACCAACACGAACATGTCTACCATCCCCCTATTATGCTTTTATTTTATGTACTATACAACCAACGCACTTGTTATACAAACATACGAGTTCTACGGATCAAGATAGTAAGTGAAGAAATTGAGTGATTTAGATTGATAATGACAGATGAAGTCTAGGTAGATTCTTTCACGGGTATTAATTGTCTCGCACCTTGGTTGTTAATCGTTTATTTCTCTGATTTATTCTTTGTCGTGTTCTTTAGTTTATTTTAATTTTAATCAATCACTCTAATTTGTCAGTTAAATAATAGAAAGACGGTAATTATTAGTATTTTTAGTCCTCGTGAGAACGATATCTTTGCTTATCGTAACTATACTATTAATTTATAATTGCACTTATCTTAATAAGATTTTTAGTTGGTTAACTACTGCAATCGATACACATAATTTTAAATGATTAGTTGATGAAGTTGAAAGGCTAAAACTATTACTATAAGTGTTCTAAAACAGTATTAACGAATAATAACTAGAGGTGTTCATGGGCCGGGCTTAACTAAAAATTTAGGCCCATTCATCTAGCTCGGGTCTAGCCGGGCCCAAAAAAGAGCCTAGATTTTTCCCAAGCCCGACCCATATAAAAATGCTAAAACCTGGGCCCGGCCCAGTTGTATTAAAATTTTATATTATTTTATATAATTTTAAATATATAATACATCAAAAATACTAAAAATTAAAATAAATATTTCTCAACAAATTAAAAATAAATTTTAAAAAATATGTAGACTTAAATAACACTAAGATAGATGTAACTTAACAAGCAAATACCTCTAAAATAATAATAAATTTAACAAATACCTTTAAAATAATAACAAAATTAACAATAAAATAAGTTTTATACAATATTCAATCAATAACAACAAAATAGTAGCAACATAATAGTAATATAATAGTAAAATAGGGAGAAAATAAGAAGAAAATAACATTCAAAAATAAAAAATAGCAAATTTTTTTATCATTTAGTGAATTCGGACTGGCCGGGTCAGGCTCGGGCCAAAATATCTTACTCGAGGCTCGGCCTATTTTTAAACAAGTCTTATTTTTGTCCAGCCTATTTTTCTAGGTTATATTTTGCCCAAACCTCCCAAATTTTGGTCAAACCGCCTGGCCCATAAACACCTCTAATAATAACTCAAGTCTTAACGTCAAATAGAGAACTTATTTTATGCAAATCTAATGTATATTTTATAAATTTATAAATTTTTAGAAAATTATTATTTTAGAAAATTTTAAAATTTTAACTTTATTTATATATATATATATATATATTTAGAATTTTTAAAAATATAAAATTTGAAATTTTATAAATATTTTAAAATTTAAAATTTATTTTGAATTTCTTTTATGTGGCGAGAGACCAATTTTTTTCCCCTTTTGATTAATTTTCCTATCTCCAATTTCTTTTCATCTTCCAATTTCTCTCATCTAAGCCGAACCCTAATTCTCTACTAAATTAACAGCCAATTCACAGCTTAGAATTTTTGTTTCCTTTTTTGGTAAGTTCAAGCAATGGCCTTTATTAGATGAGTTATGGATGGGTGGCAGACAGAAACATGATGAAACTCTGGTCACCAGAATCAAGCTCTCAATCTACATAAAATGCTAGATTCAAGTGTGCAACAGTTCATTGCAGAATATTAAGTGCTAAAACGTTCAACAGTTTGAAATCTGAATCTCAAGTAGATTATGTCTGCTGATCATCTTGTTGTAAAATCTAAAACTGTTGATAATCAGTAGAGGAAATCATTGCTTCAGATCTTATTACCTGACTTAGGGGCTGAAAAGTGTTGAGAGATTAGATCTGAAAACGAAGCCGTGAAGACGGTGAAGTTCACGTCCTTGACTATCTTACAAAGCTAGCTGCTATAACAGCTGCAGATAATCAAAGGCAAAGAAAAGCAAGGCATGAATTAAGCAAATGAAAGAAAATTACCTTGACTGGATGCATGGAAATTGTGATAGACATTGGAGATGGAAACAAATTAAAAGCAGGGAAGAAGAAAGAATGTACTTGTGGGTAGGGGTGAGCGTTCGATCGAATCGAATCGAATCGAATGAAAAAATTTCGAGTTAATCGAGTTGACGAATCATATTTTATCATCCTAATTTGATTTGAAATTTTCTCGAATCGATTCGAGTAAGATGGAATTCGAATCGAATCGAATCGAATATATTTGTTCGAGTTAAATTTTAAAAATAATTTTGGGTCCTTGAACCACTATCACCCATCGTAATAAAATTTGTCCACCTTAATCAAATTTTATTAACTTTCATCACCTCATAATTTATTTATTAATCTTTTATATACGAGTTAGCTTCTTTCTTTGCTTAGTTATTTCAATTATCTTGATTTTGTCACTATATATTTTGGAATTAAAATATATATTAAATGTAAAATGTGATTTTTAATAAAAGTTATTTTAAAGATAAAATATGAAATTGATACCAATATAAAATTTTAATACTGAATATTTTATGGCATAATTAATAATTCAATTTTAATATAAATATTCAATATGACTACACAATTCAATAATATAAATAATATAAAATGTGAAATTTAATTTAATAATATAAATAGTAGATATAAATAAAATTATTGTTATTTATGTTTAGTGATTTTTTGGATAATTTTGATTATTTATTTGAGGGTAAAAGGTGAGAAGTAAAAGTTTAGGGGAAAATAAAAGTTTTGGGAAATAAAAGTTTGAGGGAAAGTAAATAGGGAGTAAAATTTTGGAAGGAAAATATAAAAAAAAAATTGGGGGAGGGTTTGGGGTAGATGGGGAGTGGGATGGGAAGGAGTGAAAGTTTTAGGGAAAAGTGGGAGGAGTAAAAATTTGGGGGAAAATTAAAAGTTTTGAGGGTTTTTGGAGTAAAATTTTGAGAAAAGTAAATGGGAGAGTAAAATTTTGGTGGGAAATAGATTTTGGGTAGATTGGAGGGTTGGGATGGGAGGAATAAAAGTTTTGGGGAAAAGTGGAAAGAACTAAAATTTTGAGGGAAAAATAAAAAGGTTTGGGAGTTTGGGGTAAAAATATAAAATATTTTATTTTAATATTCGAATTATTCGAGTTATTCGAATTCGAAAACTCAACTCGATTCGAACTCGAAATTCGAAAAAAATTCGAGTTGACTCGAATAACTCGATTAACTCGAAAAATTCGATTCGTTTAACTCGAAATTCGAATTTTTTTTCGATTTTTTAGAGTCGAATCGAATTTTGCTCACTCCTACTTGTGGGTACAATAGCCAAAGATAAGAAGAAAGTGAAAATAAAAACAGGGCAATTATGAAGTCAGTCGTAGGTTCCACAAAGGCAGAATTATTAGTAAGAAATCCTATTTGTATTACTTTTTCTTTTACCTTTTTTCTTTGCCGTCTGCCATTACAGATATCATTATCGATAATATCGGTTCACCCATTCTATAATCGAAAGCCAAACACATAGTGGAGGGGTCTCATACGGTATTGATACTTTTAGCCTTCATAATATTATTTTTATATATTATGTAATTTAAAATATATTAAAAAATAAATTTATACTAAATATATAATATTATCTTAATGTAAACATTAAAGAAAATATTAAGATGATTATATAAAATTTTAAATAAATAAAAATATATAAAATTATTAAATATTAAAATAAAACAATATAACTATTTTAAATAAGCAGTGTAAATAAGTAAAAAATAAAGGTATAAAGAGTAACCAAGGTGCTATGTAACCTGCATTAGCTTCACATTAAGATTGAATTTTAGCACCACCAATGCTTCTCAAGAATAATCCTACATCACAGCAAGACCTGAATCAACAAAAACGCAGTACAAGATTCGTAAAAATAAATATAAGAACTAATTATGGGTTGAGTTATTCATCTAAGTATGAAGCTACGTTCGAAAAGTGGGAGGATTTTGATAAAAATATAAATTCGAAAAATAGGCTTGGACAAAAAAATAAGGCTCATTTTTTAAATTAGTCAAGCCTTGGGTAGAATTTTAAGCCCAAGCCCAACACGGCTCGACCCAAATCAGCTACTTCACTGTTATTTTGTTACTATTTTATTATTGTTTTGTTATCATCTCATTATTGTATTTAGTTTATTTTATTGTTATTGCTTTGGATATTATATAACTCTTATTTTATATTATTAATTTTGTTATTATTTTAGAGATATTTTCTTATTAAGTTGCAATTATCTTAGTGTTATTTAAATATAAAGAATATTTTAATGTATTT
This sequence comes from Gossypium rotundifolium, assembly GCA_025506655.1. Lineage (NCBI taxonomy): Eukaryota > Viridiplantae > Streptophyta > Magnoliopsida > Malvales > Malvaceae > Gossypium > Gossypium rotundifolium. The sequence goes on from CP106726.1 coordinate 8,413,857, forward strand.
TTATTTGTTGAGAAATATTTATTTTAATAATTTTAATGTATTTGATGTATTATATTTTTAAATTTATTTTTATATAAAAAATCTAAAAAACTAATATGGACAAGTCAGGCGGATTCGAGTTTAACATTTTTAATATGGGTAGGGTTTGAGCTGGTCAAGTTTAAGTCTAAAATTTGGATCTAAAATTTTACACCGACCTAATTAATTCTAATACATAGTAGTAAATAATGATTTGTAATGGCGTATTAATCTCAACAAGTCTTTAAATTATTTTTATAATTAAATAAACTCCTATCTTATAATTTTAACTTTGAAAGTCATTGATTTTAATAATAAAATAAAATTAATTTTAAATTTTAAGCTATATTTTATACAAAGATGAATTTGAAGGAATAGGTTAAACATACGTGAACTTTTCGTCCCATCTATAACCATTGTCTTTGCAAAATAATTGCCCCACCCACTAACCCAATGTTGGATGGGACCACAACAATTTCCGTAAACTTCAGGGCGTATTAGTTGTCTCTGTGTTATTGAAAAATTTTTTATTTAAAATTTTAAAAATTTAAAAATAAAATTATATTTTATTACTTTAAAATTATTAATTTTTGATTTAATTTTTAAAATTTATAAAATATAGATTATTCAAATAATAAAATTATATTTCTACTATCGTAATAATTATAATTTAATTTCAATACTCTAAATTTTTTTAACTTTACCAATGATAAAGTCGGTCTCTATAAGTTTCTCAATTTTTTATAATACATACAATTGCAATAAGAGATAGCTTCTCTATTTTCAAGAATAAAACTATTGAGACTGTGAATGATAATTCTGTACCTTGGCTTTTTAGAAGTGATGCATTAATTATATATTATATATTAACTAATAACTAGATGTGTTCATGGGCCGGGTGGCTCAGCCGAAATTTGGGAGAGTTTGGACAAAAATATAAGCCCAAAAAATGGGCTTGGAAAAAAATAAGGCCCGTTTAAAAAATGGGCTGGGCCTTGGGTAAGGTATTTTTTGCCCGGGCCCGGGCCAAGCCGAATTCACTAAATGAGAAAAAAATCTATTTTTTTAATGTTATTTTCTTGTTGTTTTCTCCCTATTTTGCTACCGTATTACTATTATGTTGCTACTATTTTGTTGTTATTGATTGAATATTGTATAAAACTTATTTTATTGTTAATTTTGTTATTATTTTAAAGATATTTGTTAATTTTATTATTATTTTAGAGGTATTTACTTGTTAAGTTACATTTACCTTAGTGTTATTTAAGTCTAAATATTTTTAATTTTTTTTTCAATTTGTTGGAAAATATTTATTTTGATTTTTAGTATTTTTATGCATTATATATATTTAAAATTATATAAAATAATATAAAAATTTAATATGGGTAATTTGGGCCAGCTCGAGTTTTTGTATTTTTATATGGTAGGGCTTGGAAAAAAATCTTAGGCCCATTTTTCGGGCCCGGCCCAGCCCAAGCCCGATGAATGGGCCTAAATTTTTAGTTAAACCCGACCCGGCCCATGAACACCTCTACTAATAACTAAATAATAATAGTTAACATTTTTTGAACTTTTATTAAAGCTCAATTTTGTTGAAGATGTCCAGCTCCATAATTTCAACATTGGAATTAAGGTGTGTTCGATCCGTTTATGTTCACGAATAAATTCGTTTATTGGTTTGTTTATAAGCTCGTTTATTTATTAATGATATTTTCTTATAAAAATGTAGAGTTGTAAATGAATAGAACATTCGATTTGAGGTGCCATTTAACGATGGTAATTCGTTGGATTTATGTCGTCCTATTTCTAGGATTGCATGCAATCCACTCAATTATGCTAGATCTACTTTTAAAGAGGGACTTTTCATCTACTGAATTAAGCACATTAAACATGAATTAATATTTTAGAAATATTAAAACAAAAAATAAGCACACATAATTTAGAACAAGGATTAAGTATTTATCATGTAAAACAAAAATCAAATAATATGGTTCATATTAGGTTTGATCTTCCCTAGGTATCTAGGGAATTAGTTCATAATCCTGAATGAAAACATCTCAAAGTCAAAAAACCACAAGGAACAAAGAAATTCATAAAAACTTCAAAAGAAATTAAAAGGATGTCTTCGATCTTGATGGAAATCCGCTTCAGAGTTGACTACAATGGTTCGAGTGTTTTCTTCGATCTTCTCTGTTGGCTCCCTTCTCTCTTCTTCTAATTGATATTTATAGACTTTAGAATGCTTAGAAAGCTAAAAAATTGTGTTTTTCTGCTCATTTGGGAAGCAAGGTGCAAAATCGACACAGGCTAGCACATGGGCATGTGCCTAGCCCGTGTGTCTCACACGAGTGTGTGCGCAGCCTTTGTGGCTCCTAAAATGTGCTCCTTTTCTCTGATTTGAGCTCTTTTTTGCTGTTTCTACTCCCAAATGCTCACCTAAGTATAAGAACATGGATTCAAAGGATTAGGAGCACCAAATTCACCATTTTGCATAAATAATCATCCAAAAACACATTAAGAATGAGATTAAAATATGTTAATTTTATCATTTATCAAATATTCTCACACTTAAGCGTGTGCTTGTCCTCAAGGAAAATCCTCAACTCACATTAAAATTAATCTTTCTTAACTTGTAATTCTCATCAATAATGTTTCTAAATAATTTACAAATAATCATGTATTGGCAATTCAACTAAAAGAGCACTAAAGATTCAGCCAATCAAAGTAAAAAAATTTTGAAGCACCAAAACATAGGTATCTCCCCTTATCTAAGTAATTACCTTTAATTCAAAATTGACAAGAATTGACATCCTCACTAAAGATTCACTCAAATCACTCAAAGTGTTTAAGGTTCAAGAATAAGCAGTCAATAGTCGAATAAGAAATGTCATTACCATAAGCTTCCTTAAAAATCGAATCTCCACCACTATAAAATGATATGACACACCAATCGAAAGGTTTTTAAGAGGTTGTAATGGGGCTTAGGTTAAGGGTGTGAAGAAAGGTCAAAAAAGTTGGTTATAATCGAGATCAAATTGATAAAATACCAAACTAGAAAGAAAAACTAAATGCTGAATTAAAAACAAGTGCATAAATTAAGAACTATTAATGAGCTTATTCTCAAAATATGAATTTAACTGTTCAAGTTCAATCAACAAATAAAACTAATTAATAATCAATATTTTTTTCTTTTTGATTTTTTTTACAAGAACTATAAGAAATAATTTAGCAAATCAACCAAAAGAGCATAGCTAGACAACTAACCAAATCAAATCTCGACAAAAAGAGAGTCAATAAACCGGGAAAAAGTCTCAACAAAAAAATGAGTTATGAGTTAACATTAATGGGAAAATCAAGAAACAGTGTGTTAGGCTTAATGGGGTTTACTAAGGGTTAATTAAAAAGGTAGGAGTTTTATGAGATAAATGGCTTAAAACCTAAGTGTCTCTATCATCTTAGTATGTCAAATCAAAGGTGTGGTCTCGACATGTATAATCGAAGTAAGTTCTAGAATAATAAATCAAATTGACACACTCATAACCAATAATAAAATGAGCAAGAAAAATGTATGCTCTAAATGCTCAAAATCTCACAATAAAAATCATGGTGTTTGATGTCAAATTTACAAATCTCAAACTTCAAGATAATACTTCAACTTAGGGAAACAACCTAATTTTTTTAAATAACGATCATGTTTAATTTTCTCATGTCTTAAAGTTTAAATCAACCAATACACAAGTATCTACAAATTAATCCAAAAAAATATAAATAAAATTCTCAAATTGATAAAAATTCATTCTAATGGAAGTTTGAAAAATTACTTAAGTACCACAAATAATTAGGGATTTTCTAATAACTATATAAATAGCCTCCCCACACTTAAGATGTACATTGTCCTCAATGTATAAACAGATATAAACACAGACTAAGCAGAATATCATAAGAGAGGGAGAAAATTGAACCTACCCTGAATGTGGATGAAATTGCCAGAATAGTGAAAACTGTTGTAGGCAATTGAAAGTGTAGTGCTTGGTTTTGAATAAACTAATAAGAAAATAAACGCAAATAGTGAAGAACATTAAAAGGTTACAACTAAGTTAGAAACAACCATAAAAATAAAAATATAATTCAAAAGATAATAAATGGAAAAAAAAGTAGAATAAAAATAAACATAAACATAAAAAAAAACTAAAAAGAAAATAAATAAAACCAATGATCATCATCGTTAAAGGCATCAGTATCGTGAGTCACTAGAGCTGAAGAGGATATATGGAGGTGTTGGCAGATCTATTGTAAAGTCGTGTCAATATTGTCGAACCTTTGAAAGCAGTGCTATTCGAAGTGAGTGAACCACTCAGAAAGGTCCTCTAAGGTAGCAACAGAAGAAGTAGTACGGTGACTTTGATGTGGATGATGACGTGGATCCTCGTGATGGAAGGGGACATCATCAGTGAAGTCATCGGGCTCATCCCAAGAGTCAGAATGAGATAATCAATATTGAGGAGGTTCCACACGACAAAGTCGCTCGATTATCCTCATGTAACTCATACTCGAGAACCCCTATAGGGTTATCGCTCCAACAAGTGTAAGGGAAGAGGACTGCTCCAATGTGTCGAGGAGACTGAAGTGGCCGGTGAGTCGAGTCACATAAGGGCCTAAATAGATAGGACCCTTCCTACTACATTTTTTCTGATGGCGGACAACTAGGGTGATGAAATAGACAAGATCAAAGGTGCGCCCTGTAGCCATACTCCATAGAAAATAAGCATCGATGGTACCGACAACTTCGACGCTCTCCCTCCTACCGGTTAATGTGTGAGCCAAGATGGCATGAATGTAGCACAAGGCCGGAGGAAGAGAAGTTTCCTTTGAGTGACTCGGGTCATAAGGCGTCGTGCTCGCCGTGAGGTCTACCTAGTAAAGAGATGGCGAGTAATGGATGTGTCAGTTTAATCGGAGAAACCCTTAAGCACTAGTGAATTCTGTAGTGTATAGTCCCAATGCAGCTCCGAACTTTGGGACACTTATATGTCACGTCGTACCGTTGAGTCTAATAGTAATGGTGCCTAGTTCATCATGGGTCATCATCGCTTGCTTTAGGAGAAATGTTGAACAGAACTCCAAAGTCAACTCCATGTATGTGGGCTCGATGATAGAGAAAAATCAGTCTCAAGGCGTTGTGGCAATGATGGCGCGCATGCTATCAGCTAACTAGACCTACTTTAAAGTGGGCCAATTAATGTAATGGCCTAATCTCAATAGCCTCTGTCGAAGAAGTTGATATAAAAGGCCTCTTGAGGACCCTGTGAAAATCGTAAGAATGGATGGCGGGCATCGACGGAAGCGCCCGAGGAGGAGGTCGCAGCCGGAGTTTTCCACTTTTTTGAAGTGGGAATGGCGACCTTAGATTTGCCACGTGTATTCGTCATGGTGTACCTAAAAGAGATAATAATCCAATATCAGAAAAAAATAATAGGAATATCATGAATTAAACAAATAGAGAGGCCAACGAATAAACGTGTAAATCAAAATATGACATTAACTATCCTCTCATGAAGAACATAAAATTTAAGTGAACTAGATAGATAATGTACTCCTAAAATAATATGGACTAATACCTAACCATACAAAACCGATGAACTTAAGCTACTATGATTCTAACTAACTATAAGTAAGAAAAACAGTGATGAAGGAAAATAAGTAAAATAAACTAAATGAGAAACTCAAATTCAAATAATGAAATAACCATAATAAAATTAGTAATCAAAACAATAAAACAAATAATAAGAAAAGTAATAAGAATCATAAAACTAAGAAAAACAAGAAAAATAAAATAACAAATAAAAAAAATAAACAGACTAATAATAACTAGAAAAATAAAAGTATAAAATAAATAAAAATAAATAAATAAATAATTAATTAATTAAACTAAAAGGGAGGCAAATGGTGGTTAAGGTGGACAGCGGTGGAGAGTGTGACAATGGACAATAGGGGGAATCGATCGCCGAAAATGCAAGGGTCGTGGTGGTCGTGAGGGTGGAGTGGTGGATAGGAAAGGGGCGCGGGGTGAAGGGGAATGGAGAGTTGGGTTGGTGAGGGGATGAGGGTACGACTTGAGTTGTGAGGGGTGAGGGGATGGTTTAATGGGGAAAGGGGTGGCTGGTTCATGTGTGGCTTGGCAAGGGGGAAAAGGGAAAAGGGAAGAAGGGGGTCGAAGGGGTGTGTTCGATGAGGGAGGGTGATGAGGCTTGGGGTGGAGTTGTGGCTAGGGGAAGGTCAAAAAAGGCAGAAGAGGGGGGTTTAGGTGACAAATTGGAAGGGAAAGTAAGAAATGAGAGAAGACACATGTAGGGAAGGGAGGTCGGAGTCAAAGAAGGATAGTGGTTCGACAAGGTGAGGGACAATCAGGGTAACTAGAGTTTTAAATGAGGGTTGAAGTCGGCTAGGGTTATGGGGTGGAAAATTTGGAGAAGATGAAAGTAAAAATAAATTAGGGTTTGAGGGTTAAACGGAGGTACAATATTGTAAGGGCCCATGTGTAATTTAGCAATTCCAATCTTCACATGGCCTCGGACACACCAGTGTGTCCAGGCCGTGTGTGATCTCCTTAGCTTCTCCCATGCCCATTTGCAAGGCTGTGTGGGGCACATAGTCTCACACACACCCGTGTGACCCGGCGTGTCTCGCACACAGCTGTGTCTCGTGCCCGTGTAACTCTCTGACTTGATTTAAAATTGAAAAATTAGCTCAAAGACTCACACGGCCGTATCTCCAGATTTTATAAGTCTCTTCACAACTCAGAATTAGAAACATAATGTGCTTTAATACATTCGAACCCATATCCTCTTGTATTGACAACAATGTCTATACCTGTAACACCCTAAATTAGGGGTTGTTGAAAATTTAATTATTTTAAATATTTTCCCATGTGTGCTTGAAAAATTAAATTCTAGGATTTATTTGACATGTTTAAGGGTCTAAAAATAACCCGAGCTAGGCCTGACCCAGTATTAAAAATTTATTTTTAAATATGTAAAAGGAAGGAGCTAGGTTAGTGAGGGCTTTAATAAAATTTGGGCGAAATAAGACACCAAGTAAGGGCTTGGCACGATTGGTTGGTGCGCCTAAGGGGGGTTGCTAGAGGTCTTGGGTTCGAGTCATGGGAGATACAAGGGGGGGATGTTTTTAATTTTGGGCTTTTGGGACGTTAAAAGAAAGGGCAGGTTGGGAGGCCTTAAAAGATATTTGGTGTTGGATTTGGACATGGAAGTTGGGCTAGCTAAGTGGCAACTGTGCGCCACTTAGGAGGGGAAGTGAAGATGGGCGCAGGTTCGAGCTACTGGGGCAGTGTTTTGCATTTTAAATTTTGAGGCGTTAAAGTGAAGAAGGCTTAAAAGAAATTTTCGGGCAAGGAACAGACATGAAAGGCAGGAGGGCGGAGTGGCTGAGGCACTACTTAAAGGAGCTTTGGCAAGGGGACTCGGGTTCGAGTCGTGAGGAATGCAAAAGGGATTTTTTTTTTGGGCTTTAGCGCTAAAAGGGAAAAGGGCTCAGGTAAGGCTTTATATTTAAATGACGGGGTAAATTGACATGAAAGTCAATTGGGAGAGTTGGTTGGGACGCTTAAAGGGTGGGGGGCCTGCTGCTGCTGCTCCAGGTCACAGGTTCGAATCCTAGGCCCTGCACCTTGATGTTATATTTTTTTTTCCTTCCCTCTGCTGCTGGCGTGAAGAGAGTAGAGTTGGCAGCATTGAGGACTCTTAAATTGATAAAGATAAGGCTTAATTTTTGCCTATTTCGGCTGGAGGGGGGGAGTGAAGTAGTTTATTTCTTTTTAAGTGTTTGATGAGGTGATTAGGAGATTAAAGCTAGATTTATTTTGTGATAATTCAAGGCTGGAAATTATCACAAAATAAAGAGAATTGGCCAGCATTGGGACTCCTTAGGGGCTGTCCATAATTGATTTTTTTACAAAGAAAGAAGGGCCAAAAAGTTCTTGAATTTTTCTCTTTTTTTCACTTGCTACTGCCGAATTTCCTCTGCCTATATTGCTAAAATTCCAGCTTCTTTTCTTCTTCTTTTACAAGCTGAAATTCTCCTTAATCCCCCTACTTCTTTTCTTTCTTCTTCTCCTTCCTCCATTAGCCAAACCCTACCACCTTGTCGCTAAAATTTCCTTAGACAAGCGCCCAAAGTTACTCAAAATTCCAGCATCTCTTGTTTTCCTTAGTGAATCTACCCCTATTTGGTGTAGCTTTGGCCGAACATCAAAGAAAAGGGTGCTCTTTTTCTTCAATCGATTAAAAGAGGGAAGCTTTTGGGAATTATTTTCCAAGGAGAGTTGGGACTAATTTAGGCCTCGGGATTTGATTGGAAATCAAATCCATTCAAGGGACAAAAATCTAGTGTTGAAGATCGGATCTTCGGGATCTAGGAATTTCGGTAGAAACAGGTGTGTAAACTCTTTACACACTTTATTAATAAACTTTTTATATTATTACCTTGTGTATAAATTTTGGTAGTGATCTATGATATGCTTGTGGGCTTAAACATGGATTCCGGGTAAGTCCCCTAATTTGTGATTTTTGATATTTGATTTGCATGCCATCACATGATGATTAAATGCTATAATATGATTTATGAAAATTTTTATTAAAGCATGTGATGGTGGGATTGATGAGAGGAGGGGGAAGAGTTTATGGACTGTCGCCAGTGGTTTTGACCACAAGATGGGTTGGCCCCATCAGATTATTTGTGACCTATGGTCATCAGTGGTTTTGACCACAACGATTGAATATTTGCGACTAAGTCACAGTGCTTTGGTACCACCAGTGGTTTTGACCACATTTGATATTTTGTGACCTATGGTCATCAGTGGTTTTGACCACACGATGGGTTGGCCCCATCATTTGATTTGTGACTCTAAGTCATCAGTGGTTTTGACCACCAGTGGTTTTGACCACACGGGGTAGTTAAGGAGTATGGATGGTTAGGTTGGGTTGCATGTACATGTTTATTAATAAAATGTGTATGAGTTATATTTTTCCGGGTGGGGGATTTACACACTGAGTCTTGGTGACTCACCCCTTGCCTTAACATTTTGCAGATGAGTAGATCGCGGAGATGGAGCCGGAGAGGACTCGAGGCGGCCATGCTTAATGTTGGAGTTAAATTTATTTTCGTTAAGTTTAATTATTTTATTTCCTAAGTATTTTTAATTTGGGATGTAATAAGGCCGCTATTATTTTTTTTGGATGTTTATTTTACTGTTTTAATTACTTATAATATATTACAAATGAAATTTACAAATGTTAAAGTAAACCGGGTAAGAGTAACCTTTTCCAACTTAATAGCTTTTACGAGTTTTCAAAGACGTTACCATCGGGTAACCAAAAATAAACCTAGTCGACTACATCTTGATGATTTTAAAATGTACATGATCAAATGTTTTCAAAATGGTTTAAAAAGCCCAACTGTGTTTATAAAAAGGCCCAACTGAGTTTTCAAACTCCGTTTTCATACCTTAGCCAAATTTTATCAAACTTTCTCCAAACTTTCAAATTGGCCCAAAATATTTTTCCCTGTGACATACCAAATCCGGTCAGGACTCATGGGCCGGGTTTGGGGTGTTACAATACCAATCAAGCTAAGATTCAATGTGCACTATATATTTCTTTTGACTTTTAAAATTTAGACAAAGTTTCCATGTTACAAACACGGACAACCCCACCAGTCATCATACAAGAACTCATTATTCTAAGGTTTCTGTGTTAGATATGTAAAATAAATCTGAAATAAAACTTAATAAACTTGGATCTATCATGTCAAATCATCAAGAATAAATCGAGAACAAAACTAGATGCGGAAGCGTACCTGAATCCATGAATTCCTTGAAGTTTTACCGAATCTTGGGGATTTGATCTTCCAAATTAGCACACAAGAAATTTAGAGAATACGTGCTCTCTCTTTACTAATGATGGTATATTAGAAAAGATATCTTGTGTATAATTTGGGGACCATAACCCTAATATTTATAACCTTGGCATATTAGTTCAAATCAAATTCTAATTAGCCCATCATTAATTAGAATTTGATTAGAAGAGTATCTACACATATTTAACCCGTACTTTATTTAATAATTAAAGCCCAATAAAATTTTAACCAAATTAGATCACTTTTAATTTGGGCTAACCTATCATGATAATAAATAATAACATGTAATTATCCTTATTATATACGTGATGTCCAAGTTTTCCAACAATCTCCCACTTGGACCACATATATATACTAATTACTTTATAATTACATGTCATTATATAATCTTATGAGCTCAAAAGTTTACTATCATATCCAAAAGGTATTCCGAACAATCTCGTCCATTAATTATGTTAACATAGAACCAAGGCGACTTTTGTTACATATATCGTAACTAAATCCATCCATGATCACGTATATTAACACAACCAAATGACATAGATCAAGTATGAAAGTGTAGCATGGAAATTACATGCAATATGATCTAAACATGTCTATTTCTAACTTGTCCTCCTTAGTGAGATCAAACCTTACCAAAATCGAATGTGAATAAACCAAATAAACTTTATTTATGCAGAAAATAAACTTAATATCTTTAAACTGAAATAACTGAAAATGTGTCTATAACATAAAAGCATTTAAAAATACAAACTCCCACTAAAACCAAGTATCATTTAAATGACATTACACCCATATGAGCAGTGTGCTCTTATAAAACCTTAGGTGTAATTCCTTACTAAGCGGATCCGCAATCATGGAGTTTGTCCTAATATGCTTCATAAGTACCTAACCACTCTGAACTTTTACTTTAACAACCAGGAACTTAAAGTCTATGTGTTTTTACTTTAATGTGCTCCTGTTGCTATTGGAACAAAATATTGCAATTTGTTTTCACAATTTGCACCTTAGTGAAAAAAATCTTATATCCATATTCCATCAAAATCGGAGTCTATATACCTGATGATCTCTAACTGATTAGATCTCCGATATGTGAGCATGTAATCTTTTGTTCTCTGAAAATACCTTATAACCCTCTTGGATGCTATCCAATTGTCCAAATCAGGGTTGCTTAAAATATCTGCCTAACATCCCAATGTGTACACAATATTCCAATGTATACAAACCTGAACATACATTAGACTTTTCACTGCTAAAATGTAAAAAATCTAACGTATTTTTGTAATTTCAAAATCATTCTTAGGGTATTAATTGAGGCTATACTTATTATTAACAAGCAGTATGTCATTAACATATAAAATCAGAAATATGTACTTACTCCCATTGAATTTGTGATACACACAATCATCAACAATATTTATCTCAAAACCAAACGAAACAATTATTTGATGAAACTTATGGTACCATTGATGGGAAGCTTGTTTGAGTCCATAGATGGATTTTGTCAATTTGTAAACCATATTCTTTGAGTCTTCTGACTCAAAATTTTGTGGTTGCACCATATAAATTGTTTCTTCAATGTCGCCATTAAGAAACACAATCTTAACATCCATATGATGTAACTCAAGATCAAAATGAGCAACAAGCGCTATGATTATCTTAAAGGCACTACAGCAAAACAGACTTATAGCGGCATTTTTAGTGGCGTTTGTAATAAAAACGCCGCAAAAATTTTACATTAGCGGCGTTTCAAGTAAAACGCCGCTAAAAAATGAGCAATAGCGGCGTTTATTTAAAAAATGCCGCTAAAAATGATATATAGCGGTATTTTTTACTCAAACGCCGCTAAAAGTCCGAGCTTTAGCGGCGCTATGTTAAAACGCCGCTAAAAGCCGAGAATGAGCGCTTTAATAGAAACGCGCTAAAAGTCGAACTATAGTGGCACTTTCGTAGAAACGCCGCTAAAAGCCAGAGCTGTAGCGGTGCTTGAATAGAAACGCCGCTACAAGTCAGACCTATAGCAGCGCTTTCCTAGAAACGCCGCTAAAAGTCAATCAGAGTGGCGCCGCAAACGCTTACTAAAAGTTAGACCTATAGCGGCGTTTTCCTAGAAACGCGCTAAAAAGTCGAAGTCATGGCGCTTTTTAGAAAACGCTAAAAGTCGAGTCAGTAGCGCTTTTTAGAAACGCATAAAAAGTCTGAGCTTTCTTTAGCAATTTCTTGGATTTTTAAATTTATATATTAAATAATTTATTATATAATCGTAAAAGATATATATTAGTTTTAAAATATTAAATTAATTATCTTCATAGCTTAGGGTTTATGGTTTAGCATATATATATATATTTTAGGGTGTAAAGTTTAGGAGTTACTATTGGTATCAATATAAAATTGGAAAAAAACTCGGCATTAGTGTTTATAATTTAGTGGTTAAATTGTCTAATGTTTAGGGTTTATAAGTTTATAAGGTTATGAGTTTAGTGTTTACAGTTCATGATTTAATGTTTAAGGTTATAGTCCATGATTTAAGGTTTTGGGGTTATTCATTGGGGATTAGGGTTTAAAGGATACATTTTAAGGTTTATGGGTTTAGGGTTTAAGGTTTAAGGTTTAAGGGTTAAGAGGATAAAGTTTACGGTTTAGAGTTTTAAGGCTTGTGATTCTAAAGTTTAGGGTTTTAAGAGGATAAAGGTTACGATTTGCTGTTTATGGTTTAAGATTTAAAGTTTAGGGTTTTAAGGTTTATGGTTTAGTGATTTAGGGCTGATGGTCAAGGGTTTATGGTTTAAGGTTTATAATACTCGGCATTAGTGTTTATAATTTAGTGGTTCAATTGTCTAATGTTTAGGGTTTATAAGTTTATAAGGTTATGAGTTTAGTGTTTACAGTTCATGATTTAAGATTTAAGGTTTATAGTCCATGATTTAAGGTTTTGGGGTTATTAGTTAGGGATTAGGGTTTAAAGGATACATTTTTAAGGTTTATGGGTTTAGGTGTTATGGGTTTAAGGGTTAAGAGGATAAAGGTTAGGGTTCAGAGTTTTAAGGCTTGTGATTCTAAAGTTTAGGGTTTTAATGTTTAGGGGTTAGTCTTTATGGTTTAGGATTTGAAGTTTAGGGTTTTAAGGTTTAGAGTTTAGTGATTTAGGGTTGATGGTTAAGGGTTTAGAGTTTAGGGTTTAGATTTTAAGATTTAAGGTTTAAGGTTTAGAGTCTATGATTTAATATTTAGGGTTATTTGTTAAGGATTAGGGATTAAATGATACTGGGGTTTTTGGTTATGTGTTAGTGATAGGGTTTAAAGGTTAAGAGGACAAAGGTTAGGGTTTAAGGGTTAATAGGATAGGGTTGGGGTTTAGGGTATTTTGTGTGAAAATATATATGTGAAATACTATTATTGAAATAAATTTAAAATTTTTGGGTCTATGACTGCTTTGTTTTTAATTTATATTAAATAAATTCACATTTTAAATCATGTTCAAAATTTTAAATTTGATCTAATTCTTTTAAATATTATTTAAATTTTAAAAATTATTTATTTAAATTAAAAATTAAAATACTATTATTAAATAATTTTATATTCTTTTAAATATTGTTTTATTTAAATGAAAAAATTGTATTGTTTTTATTTTATATATTAAATAATTTTAATTATAAATGCATTAGCGGCGTTTTTATAAAAAACGCTTAAAAGATATATGAAAAACGGCTACTGCTTTTATTAGATTTTTAGTGGCGCTTTTGGTTAAACGCATAATAGGTACCTTTTATCTGCGCTTTGGTTAAAAACGCATAAACGTTAATTTATTTGGGCAAAACGTGTTGTTTTGCTCTATTGTTTTTTACCCACACGATAACCTCCTTCCCATTTCCTTTCCTGGTCCGTTTCCCCCCTTTTCCCTACTCCTAAATCCCTAAGTTTTTTCACCCATTTTTCCCCCATTGACATCGGTTTTTCTCTCTTGTTCACCCTTTTCCCCACCCTTTTTTCCCTTCGATCTGTTTCAAGCTTTCCCTAGATTTTGAGCTTCAACTACTATTTTTCGTATTGGTAAGTTTGTTTATAACTTTGTTTCATCTGTCTGTTGAAGATTTTCTTTTTCTTCTTCTTCGTACTTTTTTATGATTTTTTTTTATGATTGCAGATTGGCTACTGCTTGGGCTAAATTCATCGAAAGGAAACTCTAAGATCCCAACGGCTTGTCTTCCATTAATCCTCATCTCGTTGAATTGGCTGTCAATAACGCTAAAGCTACCGTCTTTCAAAGTACTCTTCTATTCATTTCTTTTTCTTCTCTACTTTTAATTAGTTTTGGTTTTCTTTAATATGAATTAGTTTATATCTTTTAGTTTTGGGTTTGAAGTTAAATTTTATTTTGTAGTGAAGTTCATTTCTCTGCTGCCTGAATTTGCTTATTTGCATGTTTGTTAGAACGTAAAATGTTTGATCATTTGCCTCAATGAAAATTGAACCTTGTTTAGTTATGTAATTTTATATTCCTGTTAAACCCAAGTTCTTTTTTAATTAATCTCAATTTTCTAAATTCTGAATCTTTGGTCATTGGGTTTCGTTAAGTAAAGCCTTCTCTTTGAATGAAAGATTTAAGTTCGGATAGAAAATATGTGTTCTAATTTTCTCGCTTGTGTTGTTTATGTTGCTTTGCCTTATGCTATACATTTTGTAGTAGTTCTAAGTTAGAAGATTTAAACCCATAGTGGCATTGCTTGAAAGGGTTCAAGATTTGAGGCTCTATAAGATGCTTAATTCACACTTCATGCAAGCATTTGCTTTTTTCTTGTCGCATTTTCTCTTCTTTCTCGAAACAAACCACTCTGGACCATCACTGTATTTTAAGCTTCATTATCTACTTTCCTTTTCATTTTTCTTTTTATGAACAGGTACCCTTACTATAAAACCACTCATCGAATCTGAAGAGTGGAAAAAAAGTGCACCTGTGAGGTCATTAACTAATAAGATTGTCCATACATAACCATTGATCAATACATTTAAGCAGATCATGCTACCAAATAAAATTACAACCACTTCTCAAGGTAGCAAAACTAGCTAGAAGATGAGTTGGTTGATTCCATTACCTAAGTACATGTTTAAAATAAACCATCCCCAAACTAGAATAAAAGGACTTAATGTAAGTAATTAGGTGCCCTAGGTTTGACAGTACACGGTCAGTGCTTGTAAAGTACCAAATTATCGCCATGTGAATCACTTTCTATAACGATTTCTAATACACATTTCTAAAAGTCATTGAACTCCAAACAAGATAGCATAAGCTTCCAACATAAATAAATTGGCAAAGTGCCAATTTGCAACCGCACCTAGCATCAACAAAGTCTCCATTTGCATCTTGAATCACCGCTCGAGCCCAAACTCATTCAAATATCGATTTATTAAATTTTAATTGGTGGTTGGAGAGATTATTCTTGCCTCTTCTTTTAATATATTT
This sequence comes from Gossypium rotundifolium, assembly GCA_025506655.1. Lineage (NCBI taxonomy): Eukaryota > Viridiplantae > Streptophyta > Magnoliopsida > Malvales > Malvaceae > Gossypium > Gossypium rotundifolium. The sequence goes on from CP106726.1 coordinate 8,429,269, forward strand.
TCTGCTCTTTGAACATGAGAACTTTCCTCACCTTCACTCGATCTGCCTATGGCTTCTTTGGCAATCGTCTATCTTCAAATAAAACTTCACAAGTCTTGGTTCAACTTTCGCTTGTACCATGAATGCAAATCTTTCAAATTATTTGAATAAAATTTATTTACTTAAATTAAATATAGTTGGTGATTAAAATGTTTGAAATTGAATGAAATTTTTACTACTTAATTTTTAAAAATAAGCTTAATAGTCTTTCAAATTATTTGAATAAAGTATTATGAACTGTTGAATCAATCACTAAATTGAATACAAATTATTTTCTAAGTCAATTTTTAAAATAAATTTCATTAATAGAAACCATAAATAATATTGAATACAAAGATAGGGCACATACTATGATTAAAACACTACAAATTGAAAAAATTAAATTGATATTTGCAAGCAAATTTGAGCCGTGCTTAAGATCGTTGTCAACTATTTCGACATTTAGTATGAACTAGGCGAGAAAAACAAAGAACACATGATATGTTTATTTAGTTTGATTTCCTTACCTCTGTGGGGTGTTGCCTAGAAGATAATCCACTATCTTAGCAACATGTATAACAAGTGATTACAACATCTAACACTCACTAGATTAGCCTTATCACCTTTGTGCCTAAGATCTAGACAATAAGTTTTCAGTAAATAGTTTCTAAATCTTTCTAAGCTTCCAATTATTGACTACTTAATGGGAATAAATCATTTTAAATAAAAATAGTTTTTTTCTTCATTTTGCCTATAAAAGAATTTTGTTTTGTTGGTATTCTTCAAAGCTCTCATGTTGCCATGTGCTTCCAACATTCCTTAATTAAGTTGGTCAAGACGTAATTTAATTAATCCAAGTTAAAATCTAACCTAGTTAATTAAGTTGGAGTCTTTGTTGCAACTTTGCAAAGCATTTGAGGTTAGTTTCAATTTGGGTTACATGTCAAGATTTGTGATTGAACATTCTAAGTAAAATTTGCTTAGAAATTCGATTTGTGATTACTTGTATTCGAATTGACTTGTGTAATAGTTCATTAAAATATTTTTAATAATGGTTATTTGTATAAATTGCTACTTTTATAAATTGTTAAAGATATTCAGAAATTTAATTAGAAATTTATCAGATATAGTCGACACGTGATAGACTATAGGGATCCCATCACTGTTTATTGTGTGGATTACTTTGAGCGTCTGAGAATATTTTCATTGATATGTTTTTCACATTTGGTGTTTGGTTAGTCAATAATTAAGTCGATTTATCGCAAGAATGGAATATTATCATTGTTGGCACCGTGTGCAGCTATTTTTTTATTGTCATTGAGAGTTCGATTTGAAATTCATATGTCTGAATGTTTTCCTTCTCCTGTTGCTTAAGTAAATTGATTAAATGAATTTTATTTGTGATTAAATGTTATTGTTGGCTATTGAATGCTTTTAGAATGCTTATTTCAATGTCAATTTCTTTTATAATGTGCAAAATTTAGAAATTAAATATTTACACTTCCTAAGTTTTAAAATGTAATGTATCATCATTAAGTGATTTTTTTAGCGCATCGTTTTGTTTGTTTCTGTGCACATATTCAAAGTCGTAACAAGGAGGTCTGATACTGTAGTAAATTTAAGCTTTCGCACATGCAAAATTTCGCACGTGCAAAATTTCTTTCATAAAGATCTTTCTAATACATCTAAACTTTCAATTTTGGTTCGACATGTAACTGAGGCCTTCGTTGTTATTTTTGTTATCATCATTTTATATTTTATATTTAAATTGTAATAATCGAACCTTATCATCATTGCTTGCAGGTGTAATTTTATCCCTGACAATGTTATAGACAAAGTTCTGTTATTGACTCATAGAAGGGAAAAATACTTAGTATTTGCTGTAGTTCGATTTGTTTGCACCATTCTTACTCGTCATGTAAGTTAATTCACTCGTACTTTTGCGATTTATACCATTTTATTTTTCATTTATTTTATTATTTTTGATTTTATGGAGTTTCTTTTTTATTCTTCTTGTAGCTTCTCAAAGTTTCAAGGCCCTTTGCTCAACACAACAGTACTTGCTGGAATCGACTCTGCCATCCAATTTACAATTTGTAAGCATGTATATTTAATTTGCTAAATTGCTGTCCAAATTGCGGTTTATTATCTTGCTTGGTTGGTATATATGCTGTTTGTTCTATTGCTGTCCAAAAAAAAAAAAGATTCAAAGTATATAGGCTGGAAACCTAACGGGTTGCCTTATATCGGATCCTCCCTAGGTGTAACAATGCCACGTATGATGAATCTTAAAGAATTTCTGTCTAAATTGCTGTTTATTATTGCTGTTTATTATTAATAATGTTTGAACAACCTCCAAATTGCTATCTAGCTACTCATGCAACTTAGATTTTTTACAAGCTCCCGTGTATTATTTTTTAAAATTTAGGTACAGATGCGATATAAAAAATAACATAAACAAAATATAAAAGTTAATTGTTAAAATATGTTACAATTTTTAACATAAATGTCATATTTTAATAAAAATTTGCAAGTTAAGAAGGGATTAACATATTTTAATACAAACTGTCACTACATATATTATATATTCTATTAAAGAATTTTAATATGTTTTAATATAGAAAATAATTTTTTTCAAAAGAAGTAAGTTAAAAACTTTGTAAACTTGGATATAATTTTTGAAAAATTAGTATGCGTTTTGTAATAATAGAGCGCTTTTTAAAATTGTAAAATAAAATGGCTAAAATCTTGCATATAAGATGATATAAAATGATATAAAATGGTAGTAATATTCATTATCGTGATAATATTAATATTTATCAAGATGTTAATATGTTTTATTATAAAAATAAATTTGTTTTAAAAGAAGTAATTTTAAAACTGCTTAAATTTAAAACTTATTTGTATATTTTGTTATCAATATAATAATATAGATCATTATTTAAATATATTTTAAAATAGAAAATAATTTTTTAAAAGAAGTAAGTTAAAACTTGTTAAATTTAACATCTCAAGAAATTTCAATTATAACAAAACATATAATAACATTTTAAAAAAATTCATATAATAACATTATAAAAAACATATAATATCATTTTAAAAACATATAATAACCAACAAGAATGATATTTACAAAAAAAAAACTACAATATAATGCATGCCATATATGTTCACACCTCAACTGATTCTCGATTTGAAATTTTAATTTAACTAATATTAATACATAATACATAACTAACATAAAATTATTTAACTTACATAATAAATAACTTACATAACTTACATAGCTTTCATCAAATTATCTAACTTACATAATACATAACTTACATAATACTTGTATAGATAAAATAAAAGATTCAAAGTATATAGGTTTGAAACTTTGACGGGTTGCCTTATATCTCACCGAAGATATAACGGATCCTCCCTGTGTAACAATGCCATGATGAAGAATCTTAAATAATACATAACTTACTTAATACTTGTATAGATAAAATAAAAAGATTCAAAGTATATAGGTTGAAACTGACGGGTTGCCTTATATCTCACTGGAAGATATAAAGGATCCTCCCTGTGTAACAATGCCACGATGAAGAATCTTAAATAATACATAACTTACTTAATACATAACTTACAATGCCATGTATGATGAATCTTAAAGAAATTTTTGTTATAAAATCAAATTCTTGTCAATTAACAATTTAGCCGTAAATTATTGTCAACTTTAGACTTCAACAACAACGAAATGGATAGGAGTTGGATGAAATTGTCAAGGGTAAGCAACGGCTATCGAAATGGAGTAGAAACTTTTCGAATTTCGCATTTAAAATGCAAGCCAAGAGAATATGATTCTTTGGTAGTGTAAGAAGTGTGCCAATATTAATCGGCATTATCGTGAAGTTGTCTATGAACATCTAGTTGTTGATGGCTTTGTCCGGGGTACAAAATATGGTTTTTCATGGAGAGTGTACATCTAGTGGAGCATCTTCATCGATGAACTGGGTATCCTTATAGTGCTTTCAATCGAATGTTAGAGACGATAACATGGAAAACATGTTGCGGGATGCTTTTAATATCTTGTGATGATGGTTATGGGTCATTTCCACCGACTTGGGTGCAACCGATGATCATAATTTTGGTGGAAATACTTTCACCGAAGGGGAAGAAGTGTTGGATGAACGACCAAATGAAGAAGCGGCGAGGTTCTACACGCTACTTCTTGAAATGAATGAAGAAGCGTATGAGGATCAAAATTTTGAAACTGTCATTCGTATTCGCTTTTTCACTTGAAATGTTTGGGGGTGGACCAAAACTCGTTGACAATGTTGTTAGAGTTTCTGCAAGAAATGTTCCCGTTTGCAAAAATCCCTCAATCTTCCAAAGACATGAAGAAATTGATAAAGGATTTGGGTCTTGGCTACAACAAAATTCACAGTTGCCCAAATGATCGCATGTTGTATTGGGGAATCGGATAAACCAACAAAAGCTATCACGACATCGGCCAATCCGTTGGATTAATAGAAATACAAAGGATGGTAACGAGGATGAACACGATACACGATCAAGGAAGCACCGATTAAGATTTTGCGGTATTTTACGCTAATACCAAGGCTTCAACGGCTTTTCATGTCGTCGAAGACAGCTGAATCAATGACGTGGCATCGTGATGGACGAACAGATGATGGGTTGTTAAGGCATCCTGCAGATTCTTTAGCTTGGAAATCTTTTGACTCCAAATTTCCAAGCTTTGCAAGCGATCCTGAGTGTGAGGCTTGGGCTAGCATCCGATGGATTTAACCTCACAAACTCATGACCACAACGTCGATTACTTGGCCCGTGGTGCTTGTTCCCTACAATTTGCCTCCATGGGTTTGAATGAAACAATCTTCTTTTATCTTGTCTATGATTATACCTGGAGAGAAAGGGCCGGGGAATGATATTGACGTCTATTTGCAGCCACTTGTTGACGAGTTAAAACAACTATGGGCTAGTGTTCAGACATACGATGCAATGAGAAAAGAGAACTTTAATTTACGTGCGGCTTTAATGTGGACTATTAACGACTTCCCGGCGTATGCTAATTTATCTGGTTGGAGTACCAGGGGACATTATGCTTGTCCATGTTGTGCTGCGCAGACATGTTCGCAATGGTTATATAATGGGAGGAAGTTCTCTTACATGGGGCATCATCGGTGGTTACCGGAAAATCATACATTTAGATATCAGAGTGCTCAGTTTGATGGTACTGAAGAGTTCAGACCAGCTCCTTCGCAGACCGATGGATCCGAAATATTCTTAATGTTGAAAGATATAAATTTCATGTATGGGAAGATGAATCAACCGGCCAACCCGCAAAGAAATAGAAGATCTAGGGATGAATCTGATGATGAATCTGATGAAGAGGATGATCCTAATGAGGCAGACTTGTGGAAAAAAAGAAGTATTCTTTTCGAGTTGCCTTATTGGAAGCATCAGATTTTACGCCATAATCTTGATGTCATGCACATAGAGAAAAATGTCTGCGAGAACATCATTGGGACTATTTTGAATGTCGATGGAAAATTAAAAGATAATCTTCAGAGTCGACTTGATTTAGTCCACATGGGAATTCGGCGTGAGCTTCATCCCCGAGAACTTCCGAATATGAAATATCGGTTGCCGCCTGCTATTTTCTCCATGTCGAAGACGGAGAAAGAAGTGTTCTGTACAGTGTTGAAGGATATAAAGGTCCGGATGCGTATGCATCAAATATATCGTGATGTGAGTCTTAAGGATCAAGACTATATGGCTTAAAATCGCATGACTATCACATCTTGATGCAAGACTTCTTGCCATTGCTATGCGGTGTTGTATGTCAAAAAGGTGGCTGCCTCGTAATTGAACTGTCAAATATAATAAAAGGCATTTGTGGTAAAGTTTTGAATGTTCAAGGAGAGGTATTACGTACTTTCAAAGTCTTAGAAATTTTTCGGTTTATCGTATTTACTATATAAATAATTCAAATCCCATTATGTAGGACCGTGAGCGAGTTGGAACAAGCAGCAGACAGAACAACAATTCATTTATTACGGCAGTTCCAAAAGTTTTGCTCGTGGTGGTGAGGTGAGGTATTATAATTTATTACTTCTTTCAAATATTAATGATTTATACTATTAACTTATATTTTTTCTGCTATAATGTAGGAAGTTTCGTCAGGTTAAAAAGTTGGACGCCTTCAACTTTTTGACATTACGCATAGGAAGAAGGATGGATCTTCGATGACATCCAAGGCTGCAGAAATTTTGGTATATTTATTTAATAAAAGTTGATTTTTTATAAATATTTATAATGTTTAATTATAATGGTTTAATTCATCGTTTGTAGTTTTAAATTTCTAATTTTAAGTTATGTTCCATTCCTTTTATTATATATTTCGTTTCTAACTCTTTTATTGATTTATTAGGATAAACTAAAGGAGAAGAAGGCGGAGTATGAAGTGGTTGCTTGTTCGTGATTACGTTAATCTCGACGAGATTGATAATGTAATTATTACCGATGTTTTGGTCCCGAAAGGTACATCGCTTCGATTGATAGTTTTGTTAATCTTGAGTATATTTATAATGTAATTATCACTAATGTTTTGGGTCTTACAAGGTATGGTGGGTTCGATGTCAAGGATCGGTGTTACTCCAAGCCAATATTTTGGATCCGGCTCCAAAGCAATACATGCCTTCCGGAGTCAATCTCGTCTTTCAAGTTCGTAGACCGAAAGACCAGATATCTCTAATGGAAGCGCACACGGTGAGCAAATTTCTCAGCTTAGAGTGGAGGCAGCAGCGAGGGAGGCGAAACAAATTTCTCACCTTAGAGCGGAGGCAGCAACGAGGGAGGCGGAGGCAAGAATGAGAGAGGTGGAGTATGTTGCTCAACTTAGAAGCAGAGGGCAGTGAGCACGGAGGCGAAGAGCGAGTAATGAAAGTATGAAGAACTCCACTATAGTCAGAGGCTATGATGAAGTTGTTCAAAAGAAATGCAGAGGCCGCCCTCTTAGACATTTCTTTTCTTGTTGTAAGATTTTTTTTTTTTAACATTGTTACAGTTAAACATTATTGAAAGAATTGTTTGAATTATGCTTCATTTTTTAATAAATATCATATATCTTTTATTAAATTTGAAGTATTTGTTTAGATTTAATGCTTTTACCGAGATTTAAATGTTTTATTTTTGCCTTGGGTTGGAATTATATGCAATTGTTCTTTGTTTTTGGTCGGTTTTTACCGCAAGGAGGGTAGGATATTGGGAAAAAGAGCACGCAGATCTGTGCAAATTAGTGGCGTTTGTTTGAAAAGTACCGCTAAAGCCCTACCTATAGCGGCGTTTGTTTTAGAAGCGCTAAAAGCACCTATAGCGCTTGTCTTAAAAGTGCCGCTAAAGTTTCTACCTATAGTAGCGTTTGTATTAAAAGCACCGCTAAAGCTCCCTACCAGAGTGCGTTTGTCTTAAACGCCGCTAAAAGTTCCCTACTTGTGGCGTTTGTCTTAAAAGCGCCGCTAAAAGCCCCTACCAGAAGCGTTTGTCTTAAAAGCGTATAAAAAAGCCCCACCAGAGCGGCGTTTGTATTAAAAGCACCGCTAAAAGCCCATACCTATAGCGGCATTTGTCTTAAAAGCGCCGCTAAAAGCCCCTACCTGTAGTGGCGTTTGTCTTAAAAGCACCGCTAAAAGCCCCTACCTGTAGCTGCGTTTGTTTGAGAAGCACCGCTAAAAGCCCCTACCTATAGCGGCGTTTGTCTTAAAAGTGCCGCTAAAAGCCCCTACCTATAGCGGCGTTTTTTCACAACAAACGCCACTAAATTTTGCGACATTTTCTTACGCGGCATTTTTTTGGCGCTTTTAAGCAACAAAACACTATTAGTGGCGCTTAAAACGCGTTAAAAGGCCCAAAAAAACGCCGCTAAAGGTCTGTTTTGGTGTAGTAAGGACTCTTTCAATGAAACTGGAGAGAAAGTCCCTGTAAAACCAACACCTTCTTTTTGAGTATATCCTTATTATGGGATCATAAAACTCATAGCCCTTAGATCGCTCAGAATTTCCTTAACCCTTAACTTCATAGACATCAAAGAAGTCAGAAGTGATGTGAAACACCCCACACCCGGCCCACGAGCCTGAACCAGATCTGGTATGTTCCTAAAGTAAACCGGTTTCCAAAATTTTCGTTACTTAGAGAAAATTTGTAAAATTTTAGAGAACTATTATTTTGTGAATTGAGCCCAGATTGGGGAACCCATTTAATTTTATTTGAAAATCCAATTTTATTAAGGTGACAAAATAATTTTTAGGTTTATTAAAAAAATATATTTCACTTAAAATTTAATTAAAAATTGTTTCTAACAAAATAATTAAAGGTAAAGCAAAAATAAAGAAAATCCACTTGGGCCTTATGGCCTTATTACATCAAGTAAACCCAAAATTAAAATTAAAGGTACTTAGAAAATATAAAGTTCAAATTCTAAATAAAATCTTCAAGTGAAGCATGGCCACCTCAAGGTTCACCGTCCTGCTCACCATCCTGTTCATCACCGAAAAAATAGTCCCACAATGGGGTGAGTCAGCAGACTCAATGTGCACACAGACTAACATTCAACAAATCGAGGCATACATGTTCATATCAAATTCATATTCATATAAAAGATAAATGATGATGCAACCCAAACCCAAGCCTATTTGTCCATCCGCTACACACCACCAGCACCGCCAACACACCGTGGGACTACTAAGTCAACCCTCCATCCGCTACACACCATCGAAGGCGTCATTGCAATGACGTGCTCATCGCCTATATAATTTGTGTCATTAGACACCATATTCAAATAATGTAACCGGTTACCAAATTCGGATAATGTAACCGAGTTACCATATTCAAATTTTGTGACCGTAGTCACCATATTCGCTGGTGAGACCAAGTCAACACCTTCTTCCCTTTCACATAGATCCCGAATGCCTCATAAATTTTATATCATGCATAACATACTTAATTCTCATTCATGTTATTATTCATATGTTCAAAATATATCATATTCAGTAATCCTATCGTAAGTAGGAAACGTGCATTCGGTACTCTTACCACATCCGTGGTACTTAGCCACATTCACATTCTTATGCATATTCATATATTAAAATAATTGCCATATGATATATCGAAAGTTAGTGTGAGTACACACCTGATTTGCTTAATAGATTCCTTGAAATCCTGAAGAACGATCTACCGATCTAGATCTTTAACTCCTATATTCGGCCAACCATTAAAACATATTAACAAACCTATTTGGCTTAAGAACCAAATCCTAGTAGGATTTGTATTACTTACCTTATTGCCGAATTGAAAGATTGTAAATCAAATGCCGGAAATTGATAGTGTGCCTTCCTTAAATCGGCTAGCCACTAAATCAGGTAACTATGTCAGTTTCTAACTTTTGAGTAAATGGAAAATAATACCAATATAACCCTAGGCCGATTGGATCTATGTACTTACCTTATAGTTTCCAAATCCCGAAAGTTTCCCTTGTCTTGAATATCTGTTGAAATCCCTATAACTTCATGTCAGATTTATTTTAATATAGAGACATAATTAAAACCTTGACCGAATATTTATATTCCTTACCTTAGATCCTTGATCCTTATATTCGGTAATTATAAAAACCTGAGAGATCCTTGTAAATTCGGCCATGAACAAGAATAGAGATTAGGCCATCCTCTTTCGGCAAATAGAAAAGAAAGGAAATTGAATAGCTTAACCTTACCTTGATGCCTTTAATCGATTGCTTCCTTGCCTAGAGTCACAGAGATTCGACTATGGAGTTTTAATCGAGATCAAAAGAAAAGGGTTTTGGCTTAACAATGACAAAGGAGAGGAGAAGAAAAGATGGAGTTTTGCTTAGGAAAAATTTCGGCAGAGAAAGAGGGCTAGGAAAATTTCGCACACTTAGGAAAAGATGAGAGAAAAGCCTTTAATTCTCCTTCTTTAGCAGAAATTATCAATAGGAGAGTCCTTACTTGGCCACTACTCCCCATAAGTGATAATATTATCTCTTTTATTTAAAATAAAAGTGTTTAATCCATCATTTATCTCCTCAATAATCTTATTAAAAGAAAATCCTTTATTTATCACTTATTATTCACATATTTATGGAATTAAAACACCTCTATTTCTAGAAGCTTGTGTCATCCACCCTCTTGCTTATGGAAGCAAAAATAAAACCTTCATTATTTGCTTTCCAAGTGACTCAACTCAGCCCTTCCTCCCCGTGATATGGCGCCATTTCCATAAGCCCTAAGTGGCATCTTCAGCCACTTTTCCAAGCCTGTTTGTGTGTCAAAATTCTCCAACTTTTTCTTTTAAGGCCCTCTTACCCTTATTTCCTATTTTGAACTTTAAAAATTGACATTCCTGCATCATTTCTAAGTTTCCTAAAATTTTAGATCGGCTCTGTAAACTTGCCATTTTCTTACATTTCCAAGTTTCCAGAAATGTTACTTTCCATTTTTGAATCATTTCCAAAAATGTTCAAGTTTCCAAAAATGTTCAAGTTTCCAAAATGTTCAAGTTTCCAAAATGTTCAAGTTTCCAAAAATGTTCAGGTTTCCAAAATGTTCAAGTTTCCAAAAATGTTCGTTTCCATTTTCATTTCCATTTCTAGGTTTCCAAAAGTATCGAAAATTTATTCATGGTACCTGAGACTTGACATTACGTACAATTAAACTGAAAATGCATAGACCCTTCTCAGGATGTTACAGTTCTACCCCCCTTAAACAAAATTTCGTCCCCGAAATTTCCTAACTAAAATAGTTGAGGGTATTGCTGTCGCATGGTCTCTTCTGACTCCCACGAAGCTTCTTCCAATCCATGATTGCGCCATAACACTTTGACTAGAGGCACTGTCTTCCTTCGTAGTACTTTCACATCTCGTTCCAAAATCTGAATTGGTTCTTCCTCATAGGATAAGTCTGGCCTTAGCTCCACTTCTTCAACAGATACCACATGCGACGGATCCAATCGGTAGCGACGTAGCATGGATACATGAAATACGTCGTGCATCTGCTGTAATTCTGGTGGCAACTCTAATTGGTATGCCACTGGCCCAACTCATTTCAGTACTCGATAAGGCCCCATAAACCTTCGGCTTAACTTTCCTTTTCGACCGAACCTCATTACCTTCTTCCAAGGTGAGATTTTCAGGAATACTTGGTCTCCCACTTCAAACTCTATTTCCTTCCGCTTAAGGTTTGCGTACGACTTCTGCCTATCAGAGGCTTCCTTCAACCGTGCCCGAATTAACTCAACCTTCTCTTCATTTCTGCCACTAATTCTGGACCCAAAACTCGGCGTTCTCCTAACTCGGTCCAACAAGTAGGTGTTCTACACTTTTTTCCATACAATGCTTCGTATGGTGCCATCTGAATGCTAGCTTGATAGCTGTTGTTGTAGGCGAACTCAGCTAAAGGCAAGTAATCTTCCCAAGTTTCTCGAAAATCCATTACATAGCCTCTCAACATATCCTCCAACACTTGTATAACCCGTTCAGACTGCCCGTCTGATTATGGATGAAAAGCCGTAGTGAAGTCTAACTTAGTGCCTAAAGCTTGATGAAGTGCCTTCCAAAATCGAGACGTAAAATTGGGTCTCTATCAAAGATGATTGACACTGTACTCCATGTAACCTTCACGATTTCGCCACATATAACTTGGCCAACTTCAAGGAATAATCAACTTCATCGGGATAAAGTGTGCGGACTTGGTCAAACGGTCCACTATCACCCATACCGAGTCCTTCTTAGTAGGCGTGAGGGAAGCCCACTAACGAAGTCCATGGTAATTCTCCCACTTCCATTGGGGAATCTCGATTGGTTGAAGCAATCCCGATGGGACTTAGTGTTCACCTTAACTTGTCGACATCGCCGACACTTCCCAACTAATTCACCACTTCGCCTGCATCGGACCACCAAAACTGCTCCCTTAAATCCTCAGATAACTTAGTGCCTCCGGATACATAGCATAAGGGCTACCATGCGCCTCCCAAGAATCCTTTGTCTCAATTCCTTATTCCTCAAGATACGGACCTTTCCTTGTAGCACAATACTCCTTCATCATTGACGCCATAGTCCTTTAATCCTCCTTGCGATATTTGTTGTAACTTAGTACTTAAGTCCTTATCACCAACCGTCCTCTTTCACCTCCTTCACCATGTGGGCTTGACTTGCAATTCTCGCCAACAAAGCTTTCATCATCATACAGACTTAAATGAGCGAACAAAGCCGTAGATCCGGCACAACCTTCCTACTCAGAGCATTGGCTACCACATTCACCTTGCCGGATGATATTCTATCGAACAATTGTAATCCTTCAAAGAATTCCACCCACCTTCGTTGCCTCAAGTTCAACTCCTTCTGAGTCAATAAATACTTAAGGCTCTTGTGGTCTGTGTAGATAATCGACCTTTCTCCATAAAGGTAGTGCCTCCAAACCTTAAAGGCGAAAACCACTGCTGCTAGCTCTAAATCATGGGTTGGGTAGTTAACCTCATGCGGCCTTAGGCTGCCGTGACGATATAGCGACTACTTTGCCATCTTGCATTAGCACACAGCCTAACCCCGAATGCGAAGCGTCACAAGATACCACAAAATCTTTTCCCGCCTCCTACTGAATTAACATCTGAGCTTCACAAGACCTTCTTAAGCTTTTCAAAGCTCTCCGCCGCTTATTAGTCCATTCAAAGGGTACTTCCTTCCTTAGCAACTTTGTTAAAGGCGCGCTATTGACGCGAATCCTTCCACAAACCTTTCGTAATAGCCCGCCAAGCCTAAGAAACTTTGGATCTCACCACGGACCTAGGTGGTTTCCAATCCAACATCGCTTCGATCTTCCTAGATCCACTCTTATTCCTTCATGGATACTACATGTCCTAGGAATGCCACCTCCTTAAGCCAAAATTCGCACTTGTCAATTTGGCATAAAGCTTCTTCTCTTAACACTTCCAACACAACCTGAGATGCTTATCATGCTCCTCTTTCGACTTTGAGTACACCAAAATATCGTCAATGAACACAACGACAAACCTATCCAAGTAGGGTTGGAAAACCCGATTCATCATGTCCATGAACGCTGGTCATGCTCACAACCCAAATGGCATCACCACGAACTCAAATGGCAGTATCTTGTCCTAAAAGCGGTCTTATGGATATCACCTCCTTCACCATCAATCGATGATATCCCGACCTTAAGTCGATCTTTGAAAATATCTGCGGCCCCCCCTTCACCGATCGAACAAGTCATCGATCCTTGGTAAAGGATACTTATTCTTAATGGTCACTTTATTCAATCGACGGTAGTCTATGCACATACGCATAGTTCCGCCCTTCTTCTTTACAAATAAGACCTGGTGCTCCCCACGGAGACACACTGGCCGGATGAACCCACGATCCAACAGCTTCTTGGATTTGAGCCTTGAGCTCCACTAACGCTTTTGGCACTATTCGGTATGGAGCGATTGATACGAGAGCGCCCTGTGAGCAAATCTATCCCAAATTCCACCTCCCTATCCGGGGTATTCCCGGTAATTCCTCCGAAAATACATCCACGAAGTCCCTCACCGTCCCTAACTCCATTAATACCTTCTTCCTTCCCACCTATCATACTAATGAAGGCTAGGAATGCCTTGCAACCTTTCTTAACCATCTTCTCAGCCTTCAGTGCCGAAACTACGTTAGACAAGTAGTTCCTCCTTTCTCCGATCATTACTACCACTTCATCCTCCGGGGTTCTTAGTTCCATCCGTTTAGCCGCACAATCTAACACGGCTCGATGTTCTACTAGCCAATCCATTCCGAGTATAAGTTCAAATTCTCCGAAGGGTAACTCCATTAAATCTGCTCGAAAGTTCACTCCCTGAATTTCTAAGGGTACATTTCGAAAGATCTTGTCTACCACAACAGTTTGGCCTAATGGGCATACTACGATCATCTGCTCATCGAAAGTTCGTAGTCTAGGCCTAGTGTTTCCACTACACTACATGCAACATAGGAATGGGTCGAGCCCACATCAATCGAGTAAAATAGGGTTTGTCAAAATAAAGAACATACCTAGGTTATTACATCCGGTGCTTTATCATCTTCCTCCCGTGAATCGCATAAACCAAACTCGGTTGCCGTGCATCAGTATTAGTAGTACCTCTACCTGTGTTCCACGGCCTCCGCCAAGACTCACTACCTCGCCATCTAACCACGACCCTTTGAGGTCATTGTCGCCTCTACCACCAAGCTAGCATTCAATCATTGGGTCGGCTCTCATCCTGTTGCTTGGGACAATCCTAAGCATATAGTCCTTGGACCCACACTTGAAACATCCTCCGTCTTTCTCCAAAGACTTCAAGTGCCTCTTTCCACAATGCTCACAAGGCGATTACTCGCCAAATTTGCATCAATTTTGTTGATTTCGTGGCGTCAACCATAGGCCTCTTGTGACCCTTTCCAGATGGCCCAAATCCTCTTTGGCCTTATTCCTATCCACACCGCTTGGTAGCGTCCTTAATCCCTCGCCACCTTGGCCTTTTCCACCAAAGCAAAGAATTCCCGCTCCTGATGCGGTGCTATCAACAGTCTCAGATCGTCCCTCAATCCGTCCTCAAAATGGACACAGCGTTCATGCTCAGTTACCACTACCCCTCGAGCATAGCGGCTCAACCTCAGGAATTCCACCTCATATTCTGCGACAGACTTACTCCCTTGTACCAACCCTAGAAAAGCCTTCCTTTGTTCGTCTGTATACCTGGTTCCCACATACTTCTTCTGAAATACCTCTCTAACATACTCTCAGGTCAAATTTTCAACCGTGGTACCATCCCGAATAGTTAATCACTACTAATACGCTTCATCGCGTAACAACGCCACCATCCCTTTCAACTTTTCCTCAGGGGTCAAGTCCAGCTCATCCATGATGCGCCATTGCTTCAACCAAGACTCACCAGACTGGGTGCCACACTAGATACTCCTGAACATTTCGCTCCATTAGCTCGAAGCCATTCAGTATGGACTTTCGATTTCCCCATTTCCTCCCCGCACTACCACCAATTCCAAAACTCGCAGATGACCTACGACACAAAGATCTTCCCCTCTCGAGCCTGCCGCTTCAACATTAACAAATTTGGGGTGTGGTGGCGGTGGTATTTCATTGTCGGACCCTTGACCCGATCTAACGGGTTCCGACACGGTCATCCTTCCTCTACCTCGCCCACGATTTACCACGCCCTCTAGAGCTCATTTTCTAGCGTCGAGATCCGATTAAAGAATTTTATGGATTAGTCATCGCTCCACTTATTTACCCGAAGGAGTTTTATGAAAAGAAATTTAAGAGTGGTTCTTTCAGATTCATACAAACACACGTCTTTTCCATTCATTCATTCATCCATCAAACAAGTATGAACTTTCGCTCATTCGGAGAAACGTTATAGTTTTCGTTGTTGTTGTTTTCCACTACCTGTGGGTATTTTCGTAATTTTGTCCCACTGGGCATTTTCATAATTTTCGTAAGAAAAACGTTCCTTGGTGTTTTTTCAAAAGTATTTTGAAAATTTCAAGTCTCGGGTAATTTGGAAAAATTTTGAAACCGGGTATTTGGTAATTTTGACCTCGGGGTATCTTGGTAATTTTTCACAAATCGAGGGTAAATTTGTAAATTTAATAAATTAGGGTATTTCAAAAGTTGTAAAACTTTGAGGTTCTTTTCAAAATTGTTCCTTCAAAATGGGGATGTTGCAAAATTTTGGAAATCAAGGTCATTTTGGTAATATTGTAAGTTAGGGCAATTTTGTAATTTTCCAAAATCAAGGTATTTTGATATTTTACAAATTAGGGTTTTTGAATGTTTATAAAATAATGAAATTTTGGTAAAGTGTTGAGTAGTTGAACATTTTATAAACCAAAGGCATTTTGGTAATTTTACCACCAAGGCATTTTTGTAATTTTCAAATCAGAGTTTTTCGAAAATGTTGTAAAAATAATTTTCTCAGATTTAAAAGAAAGTTTTAAAAGTTTGAAAAACTAGGGTTTGTTGTTTTGTCTCTCTTCCTTTTTTTTTTTAAAACATGGCTAGTTCCTTTCGGTTTTAGTCATTATGTTTAGCCTATGACCGAGCCCTCTTGGTCAGGGTGAACCAAAGCTACGCACAAGGCAGGATTCGTGTGGAGAGGAGGTGAGTCATGCGGACTGCTTAAATACCAAGCTCCCACCGAAACCATTCCTAGACATGCACACTGAGGTTGCCACACCACCGAGCCCTCCGAGTTAGGGTGAACTGAAGCTACGCACTGGTAGGATTCTGCCAAGAGGAGGTGAGTCACTAGGATCTGCTTAAATACCTGTGCTCTTGGATCCAATCCTAGACATGCGTGATGGGGTTACCACACCCTAGCTCGTTGACTTAGCCATAGGTTTGTTTAGTGCATTAAGTCTTATGTGTTTGTGTTTGAGTAGACTAGTCCTAGGTTCAAGTTCCTATCATTCTATTCTATGTTCCATGCCTTTTCTACCCTTATACCGCTCATAAATCACAAAATCACACATAGAGTTAGGGTACTTACCGGTGGATCATGGCCTGAGACTTAGGTGCCATGCCAGAAAACCTGCTTAAAAAAAACGTACTTGGCTCGATTTGAAAACGTTTTGGGCCTTAGCCCACAGGCCGAGAGTTTTAAAACTGGGCTCTAATATAAGTGAAACACCCACACCCTACCACGAGCCCGAACCGGATCTCGTATGTTCCTAAAGTAAACCGGTTTGAAAAATTTTCGTTACTTAGAGAAAATTTGTAAAATTTTAGAGAACTATTATTTTGTGAATTGGGCCCAGATTGGGGAACCCATTTAATTTTATTTGAAAATCCAATTTTATTAAGGTGACAAAATAATTTTTAGGGTTTATTAAAAAAATATATTTCACCTAAAATTTAATTCAAAAATCATTTGTAACAAAATAATTAAAGGTAAAGCAAAAATAAAGAAAAATCCACTTGGGCCTTATGGCCTTATTACATCAAGTAAACCCAAAATTAAAATTAAAGGTACTTAGAAAATATAAAGTTCAAATTCTAAATAAAATCTTCAAGTGAAGCATGGCCACCTCAAGGTCTACCGTCCCGGTCAGTCACTGTTCATCACCTGAAAAAAATAGTCCCACAATGGGGTGAGTCAACAGACTCAATGTGCACACAGTACTAACATTCAACAAATCAGGCATACATGTTCATATCAAATTCATATTCATATAAAAAGATAAATGATGATGCAACCCAAACCCAAGCCTATTTGTCCATCCGCTACACACCACCCGTACCTGCCAGTCACACCGTGGGGACTACTAAGTCAACCCTCCATCCGCTACACACCATCAAGGCGTCATTGCAATGACGTGCTCATCGCCTATATAATTTGTGTCATTAGACACCATATTCAAATAATGTAACCGAAGTTACCAAATTCGGATAATGTAACCGAGTTACCATATTCAAATTTTGTGACCGTAGTCACCATATTCCGCTGGTGAGATCAAGTCAACACCTTCTTCCCTTTCACATAGATCCCGAATGCCCCATAAATTTTATATCATGCATAACATACTTAATTCTCATTCATGTTATTATTCATATGTTCAAAATATATCATATTCGAATCCTATCGAAGTAGGAAACGACTGGTACTCTTACCACATCTATGGTACTTAGCCACATTCACATTCTTATGCATATTCATATATTAAAATAATTGCCATATGATATATCGAAAGTTAGTGTGAGTACACACCTGATTTGCTTAATAGATTCCTTGAAACTCAAGAACAATCTACCGATCTAGATCTTTAACTCCTATATTCTACCAACCATTAAAATATATTAACAAACCTATTTGCTTAAGAACCAAATCCTAGTAGGATTTGTATTACTTACCTTGTTGCCGAATTGAAAGATTGTAAATCAAATGTCAAAATTGATAGTACTCCTTCCTTAAATCGGCTAGCCACTAAATCAGTAACTATGTCGGTTTCTAACTTTTGAGTAAATGGAAAATAATACCAATATAACCCTAGGCCGATTGGATCTATGTACTTACCTTATAGTTTCCAAATCCCGAAAGTTTCCCTTGTCTTGAATATCTATTGAAATCCCTATAACTTCATGTCAGATTTATTTTAATATAGAGACATAATTAAAACCTTGACCGAATATTTATATTCCTTACCTTAGATCCTTGATCCTTATATTCGGTAATTGTAGAAACCTGAGAGATCCTTGTAGATTCGGCCATGAACAAGAATAGAGATTAGGCCATCCTCTTTCGGCAAATAGAAAAGAACCTTACCTTGATGCCTTTAATCGATTGCTTCCTTGCCTAGAGTCACAGAGATTCGGCTATGGAGTTTTAATCAGAGATCAAAAGAAAAGGGTTTTGGCTTAACAATGACAAAGGAGAGGAGAAGAAAAGATGGAGTTTTGCTTAGGAAAATTTCAGAGAGAAAGAGGGCTAGGAAAATTTCGCACACTTAGGAAAAGATGAGAGAAAAGCCTTTAATTCTCCTTCTTTAGCCGAAATTATCAATAGGAGAGTCCTTACTTGGCCACTACTCCCCATAAGTGATAATATTATCTCTTTTATTTAAAATAAAAGTATTTAATCCATCATTTATCTCCTCAATAATCTTATTAAAAGAAAATCCTTTATTTATCACTTATTATTCACATATTTATGGAATTAAAACACCTCTATTTCTAGAAGCTTGTGTCATTCAATTCTCTTGCTTATGGAAGCAAAAATAAAACCTTCATTATTTGCTTTCCAAGTGACTCAAACTCAGGCCCCTTCCTCCTGCATATGGCGCCATTTCCATAAGCCCTAAGTGGCATCTTTAGGCCACTTTTCCAAGCCTGTTTGTGTGTCAAAATTCTCCAACTTTTTCTTTTAAGGCCCTCTTGCCCTTATTTCCTATTTTGAACTTTAAAATTTGACATTCCTGCATCATTTCTAAGTTTCCTAAAATTTTCGATCGGCTCTGTAAACTTGCCATTTTCTTACATTTCCAAGTTTCAGAATGTTATTTCCATTTTTGAATCATTTCCAAAATGTTCGTGTTTCAAAAATATTCAAGTTTCCAAAATGTTCAAGTTTCCAAAATGTTCAAGTTTCCAAAATGTTCGTGTTTCCAAAATGTTCAAGTTTCCAAAAATGTTCGCTTCCATTTTCATTTCCATTTCTAGGTTTCAAAAGTATCAAAATTTATTCATGGTACCGAGACTTGACATTACGCATAATTAAACTGAAAATGCATAGACCCTTCTCGTGATGTTACATGATGTCTTTTCAACCTTATCGTTTTTAGCAAAACTTTTTTTAATTTCGTCAAGGAAACCTTGGCCTGAGTAATCTTTTCAGATTCTTTGTCCCTAAAGGCTTCTGAAATGGTGTGCCTCATGATCATTAGACTCTTGCAATTTGAATGATCCCACCTCTCAAAATCCTTTTTAATATAAGGGGTGCTTTCCGCATGAGAGGTGCAAGTAGTTTTTCTCTTAGTGCAAGGTCTATGTTCATACAACCAAGCACTATAAATAAGTGCATTTTCCATTCATTAAAATTAGTCCCATTAAGCATGGGTATAGAATTTATATTAGCAGATATTGTGGCAGTAGAATATGAACTAGCTGAATATAGAACAAAAAATAAATAAAAATAAGCTCACATCAATATTCATAAGTAAACAATAAATTCGTGATAATGTCTAATCCCATCTCAAGATACCAAACACAACATTAATATCATGTCTTTGGACAGTAATATTAATAGTAAGCGGTACTCTTATTGTAGCAATCAAACATTAACAATAAATTATGTCAAATAGTTAATTAATCTTTGAACTAACTTATTGCTCACATAAAATACCTTATAATTGTCTCAAATTTATCACCACAGATGTTGAAATTATGCCAAATATTAACTTAACTTTGGGTCAATTAATAAACGCATGAATCACAAAAACATATAATCATCTTAATATTTCAAATAAACTAATCTACACAAAAGAGGTCACTTTGGCGACATTTTGTTTCAACTAATTTATTTAAAATATTAGATATTCTTAATCAAAAGCCAAAATATGAATTTATTTGCTTCAAAATATCTCTTTTAATTTCATCTTTCAATCAAATTAAAAGATAATAGTATATATATGTACATATATTTATCCCAAAACAACATACAATGATGTTGGCAAATATAATAATAGTTTAATAAATCATAAATCATAAATAACCTCACATAAGACTTCAAATTTAAACCAAAATAATTTGAATAAAGGTAAACATCATCTCAAGATATCGACACTCCATTAATATTTTATCTTTGGGCAAAATATTAGCTTGTAAGTGATATATTGATGTAATAATCAAGCATTGATAATAAGAACATGTTGAACAATAAATCTTCCTTTGGGCCGATTTATTACTCACATGTAAAACCGAATAATCGTCATATGTTTATCACCATAGTTGCACATGTAATATTATTAACCTTCATTTGGACCGATCAATATCAACA
Organism: Gossypium rotundifolium; assembly: GCA_025506655.1. Classification (NCBI taxonomy): domain Eukaryota; kingdom Viridiplantae; phylum Streptophyta; class Magnoliopsida; order Malvales; family Malvaceae; genus Gossypium; species Gossypium rotundifolium. The sequence continues at coordinate 8,449,894 of CP106726.1, forward strand.
TAACTTAAGCTACATGCACACAAAATTTTATATTTTAAAACAAAATAATTTATAAAAATATCACTTTGGTGACTTATTGCTTCAATTAAGTTATTTTAAAATATATATAAAATACCAATATTCAAAATTAAAATTTTCCCAATGGTCAAATGTCAAAATATATTTTTTATTAAATTATATTTAATAATAATTATGTTAAAATATGGTTAAATTATTTTTATTTTATTAAATTATTTTCAATAATAATTTTATTAAAATTTAATAACAATAACAATAATCATTTACCCAAAAAAATCGCTAAGGGTATTCGGTCATTTTAGTTCTTTTCCTTATGCTATTACAACATCATTCCATTCAACCAAACACAAGAATTCTATTACAATTTATTCCATTCCATTCAACCAAACAGTTGAATTACTTATTACAACTCTATTCCATTACAGCTCTATTCAATTACAGCTCTATTCCATTACAGTGAATCAAACGTGGCCTTACTTATATTATTTATTTAGAGAATTTCTGGTTGTAATAATAAAACATCACAATATTTTTTTTTTCATAGTGTAAAAATGAAGGGAACAAAATGCGGGGCCTAGTGTAACACGTTCCTCTGTCGGTGAGGAAAAATCAGTGATGTGTCAAATAAGGAGGCACCGGCTAAAAGGATACAATGAGAATGTGATGCAGAGGATTGGAGCTATTTATTTAATGTTGTGAGTTGGTCTTTTTGGTAGTGCGGTAATGGCGTAAACACGGAAATTGAAAATTTTGGACTTCCTAAGGTGATTCACAGGTTTCTTCGATTTTGGTTGACTAGAATTTTAAGTTTATTTTTTGAGTGAAATTAGGCTTGGTATTGATTTAATCCGAGTTATGATCATGTCTAATTATATATAATAAATTTTATTATTACTAAAAATATAAATTAATTTAATTGATTATTTATTGAATACCTTAATCAATTAAATATTTTCATTTAGTGAGTATAAAAACATATTTTTAAAAAAATTAAAAGTTTAAAAAGTAAATAAAATAATGGATTTAAATATATGAATATGCTATCTATAAAAGTAAACAAATTCATATATACATTCACTCTAAGTCCTTATAGATAATAATTAGAATATCCTATTCTACAATATATAAATATTCAAAATGCAAGTTGAAATTTGCAAATATTTGAATTCACATTATTTATTACCGTTGTTTTATTTGGATTAATTTAAAGTAGGATTATCGTAATCAAATTGGTTTAGTCAACCGGTATCATAAAATCAAAGAAAGATTAAACTGGTATAGAATTACTTAAACTGTCAAATACATCAAAAAAGCCTTTGACAGTTAACTTTAATAGTAGACCATTTAAGTCTGCAGGGAAGATAAGTCCATTGACTTTGACTAATAAGTCCTCGAGGACTCCTTCAGGATGCACAACGGACCTGTCTGCCAATTGAATGCTAACACCAGTTTTTGTCAAAAAACCTGCGTTAAGTGATTCTTAAATAGAATATGGTATTACATTTATGGAGGCTCCCAGATCACACATAGCCTTTTTAATTCCCAAATGACCTATTTTGCATGGTATTGCAAACATGCCCCTATCCTTACATTTTGCCGGCATTTTTCGCTGTAACACTGCGGACACATTTTCACCAACATTCACCCTTTCATTACCTGTGAACTTCCGCTTATTGGTGCAAAGCTCTTTAAGAAATTTAGCATAACGTGAAATTTGTTTGATGGCATCCAACAGCGAAATGTTGATCACAACGTTCTTAAATGTTTTGACGATCTCCTTGTCCTCTTTACCTCTTCGACACTGGTTGAATCGTTTTGGAAATTGAGGTTGAATTTTAGGTAATGGAGGTTTTGGTCGGACCTGTTCATCTTTTTTAGGTTTTTCCTGTGCGATTTCTTGGCCAAGATTTTCGCCAGAATCGATTCCAAGATTTTCCACTTCGCAGTCATTAACGCATTTGCGTGTTGTCTTGGATTCGATTCTGTTTGTGACGACAATTTCCCTTGAGAATTCAACTTCTCAATTGATATGCTCAATTCTCTTATAGATACCTCGGTTCTCTGTTGGGTTCTCTGTTGGAATTCCTTCGTCTCGTTTTGGAAATTAAGAGTTTGCTGTTGGATTTACTGTTGAAAATCAAGAACATTAGCTGCTAACTTATTGACCATGGTTTCTAGAGAATTACCTGAACCTTATGGCTATTGTAGAAAACGGTTTTGGTATGGATGGTTATTTCGTGGATTAGCTCTATAACTCAAGTTAGGATGGTCCCTCCACCCTGGGTTGTAGGTATTAGCGTAGGGATCATATCACCTCTGTGGTGGGCCAAGGAAATTTCCCACTACATCTAGATGAGCCATAGAGTCATCATAAAAACTAGGGCATGCATTAGTTGTGTGCTCAGGTGTAGCACATATTCCACATAACCAAGTCGGTTTAGCTTTTTCTGCAACAAGAGAGCTCACAATATTAGTAAGTCTATCAAGTCTATCTTCTATAGAAGAATTACTTAGCTGGTAAACCCTTCCTGGGGTTCGTGGATTGGCTCTAATTGCTGAAAATTTACGTACCATCGTGGAGATCAAGTCTCTTGCTTGTTGGGGGTCATGTTGACCAACGCTCCTCCACTAGCGGCGTCTACCATATTCATCTCCATCGGTTTCAAACCTTCATAAAAGTATTAGAGGAGAGATTGTTCTGTTATACTGTGTTGTGGGCAGCTCGCACACAACTTCTTAAACCGCTCCCAATAATCGTAAAGAGTCTCTTCTTCTTTTTGCCTCATTCCCACAATCTCCCTTCTTAGCTCAGCTGCTCTAGATGCTGGAAAAAACCTGTTGAGAAATAAATGAGATAAATCAGCTGAAGTAGTTATAGATCTAGGAGGTAAATAAAATAACCATTCCCTAGCTGAATCTGCTAGAGAAAAAGGGAAAGCGCTCAATTTAATTTGATCCGCAGTTACGCCTTGAGGTTTTTTACTCAGACAAACCACATGAAACTCCTTCAAATGTTTATGGGGGTTTTCATTTTGTAACCCTCGAAAAGTTGGCAGCAACTGAATTAACCCTGACTTCAGTTCAAAATCGGTATCCGTAGTAGGATATGCGATGCACAATGGCTGTTATTCTGTTGGAGCTTCGGCCAGTTGCCGAATTGTTTGAGCCATTGCTTGTCGTGCCAAATTAGGGTTTTCGTTAACCCTAGTTTCAAGCACCTCTTTAGGTGAATTGACTTCTTCTGTTTTACTTTCAAATGTTTGAGTAGGGTTTTCATTAACCCTAGACTCTGCTTCATCGTCGATTCTAATTTCTGGTGGTGGATTGCTTTGAGTCCCAACCATCGCTGACTGCTTTTTCCTTAGCTTTGTAACAGCCCAAATTTGACCTTAACCGGAATGGTGGTCTCGGGACCACGAGTCCGGGTTAGAAAATCTCTTAATATTTGTTTGTTGATGTGCTATGTATGCTGTAGTGTGTGAATTTGCTTGTTGATGTGATTGAATTAAGAGAAAGGATCTAATCGATATAGTATGAAAGTGATAGTACTAATTAAAAGGGCTATTTTAAGTACATTATGAAAGAAAGGGCTTGCATGTCTAATAACCCCAAAGTTGGGAAGTGGATGGCAATGATGGGAAAATATTATTAGAAAAATCTAACTTTGGATAGTGGGATTTTAAATGAATATTAAATCATGGAAAAAATAAGAAAAACATATTTTATTTTCATTTCATCTTGATTTTTCTCTCATCTTTCTCCCTCTTTCACGTAAACAAAGAAAAGAAGAAGCCATTTTGAAACCTCCATGGCTTTAACCTTGCATGGGTACCTAAGGTGAAATATCAAGCTCCATTTTAATAATTTTGTATGGTTATGCTAGTAACCTTAAATGCTACCAACTTCATGTGGAAATTTTGAGTATAAAGCCTTACCTAGATTCTACCATTAGTAAGAATTATGTATATTATGTATGATGAAGAAACCGTGATCTTGGTTAGTGTATTAAAGTGTCATTAAAGGGAAATAGGTATGTGTTATAGCTTAGATACCTTGGAAACAATCGGCTAGAAATTTATGTCTTGAATAATAAATTTTATGAATTTTGGGAAGTGAGGTGTAATGTCTGGTTCTTGTGGGATTTAATTAAAATTTCATGAGAAATTGTGAATTGTTTAGGGGCTTGATCAAGGAGACCGTAAACAAGGGGGGAGTAGATTCCAATTAAACTATTTGTAAATGTAGGCAAGTATGGAGTAAGGCATATTGCCGAATGTTATAGTAGAATCGGCTTGAATAAAAAAAATAATAAATACTAAAATATGATAGGAACATGTTTCATGATAATTCGGTTTCATGTTAGTAATTTGACCGAATGTAATATTTCATTTGAGTGTGAATTAATTGAGTTGTGAATTATATGTATGCATATATTTGCAATGTAGTGGATTGGATTTTGTTAGTTTGTATAAATGTGAGATTGAATTGTAAGAATAGTATAATTGGTGGTGAAGAGTATGTTTGGGACTCTATTGAATCGGGTGAGTAATTATAGGGTAAATTAGTAAGAATTGTGAAATCTTGCAATTGAATTGAATTATGTTAAATCAATTGGAAATACATATTGAACAAATGTCATTTGATAATTCTTAGACCGTGAGCAAAAAGAAAATGAGCTAGATCGGGAAAGAGCAAAGTGAACGAATAGTCAAGCACTTGGATTCATCAAATTTCGTAAGTCCCTAAGCAATCGTACTAAGGTGAAATCTCCTTATGTACATCCCCTAAAAAGTTTTAAATTGAGATAAATTAATTTTATATGTGATGGCTTAATATGATAACATTATGTGAATAGGTATGTATAAATAAATATATGTATGGAGGCATTGGATGATTGAGGTAGGTTTAATGACATGTTACCGTAGGTATGAAAATGCATGTATTCTGTTTGAATAAAAATCTTGGGTTGACTTATGGATAATTAGAAAATAGGAAACAAAGAAAGATATTGTGATCGAACTTACATTATTATGCATATAACTTGTTATAAGATGTGAGATCGTTTAATATGTTTAAATGTGATTGCTAATTGGCCACCTATGCATGGAATGAATAAAGTAACGGCTCTGTGTGAGCGATACGTTACGAGGTGTATTAAGTAACGGCCTGTGTGAGCGATACGCTATTTAGGTGTATTAAGTAACGGCTCGTGTGAGCGATACGCTACGAGGTGGATTAAGTAACGGCTCGTGTGAGCGATACGCTACGAGGTGTATTAAGTAACGGCTCGTGTGAGCGATATGTTACGAGGTGTATTAAGTAACGGCTCGTGTGAGCGATACGCTACTAAATTGTATTAAAGATCAAGTAAGAATAAGATTTATTAGAGATTGTTATTGCTAATGATTTTATGCATAGGCAAATGTACGAGTGAATTATTATGCTTTATACCAAATGGTTAGGTTTGGAAGGTAAGTACATTAAGGGTAAGTGTTATACCATTGAAAAGAGACTTGGGTAACTTAAATGTTAAGTAGATGAATTAGTGAATGTATATGACATGTATGTTCATTATTTCTCATGCGAAGGTGATATGCGTAATGTATTATAAGTATATGAAGATGAGAAAGTTCAACTCTTAAATGAGGTAATAATTATAGTATATTAATTTAAGTAGGTTTGAATGCTTGGAGCAAATATTCTACATATGTATGTAATAATAATTTGCTTAAACTTACTAAGCTTCATATAGCTTACCGTTGTGTTTGTTTGATTGGTGTAGATTTTGGAGCAAGCTCGCATCCGGGATCCTTGTCAAGTCAAGCACACTATCAACTACTTTTGGTACTTTATTAGAGTTGATCTTTTGAAATAATGGCATGTATAGTTTGTAATACTCTTTTGAGTTCTTTTGGGATTTGATGTATATAAAAGCCATGTGAAACGGCTAAATCTTGATATATCTGACCTATATGAATTCGGTTATAGTAATAGTTCACTACCAAAGTATATTTCATGATGTGTTATACCGGTTTTAGTTCATATGGTATTAATAAACATGTATCGTGCCTTGGTAGTTAATATGAGGTATACGAATAGGCAATAAGTTTGTAAAAGATGGCATAGTTGATTGTAGAGTCAAAATGTGATAAATTTTCCATTGTAGTATGTTCGAATATGCATGCCTGTTCGGGTTGGTTATGGGTTAGTAATGCTTCATAAACCGTTCTGGCGACAGTTTTGGGTTAAGGGGCGTTACATTTTATTGGTATCAGAGCTACGGTTTACTCGATTCTTGGACTAGCGTAGCACGTGAGAGTCTAGCTATACATGCCATAATTTACAATGTGATAGTGTGATGACTTCTGACAGTGAAATGTACTTATTTCTTTTATATAGTAATGGATCCGGATCCCGAGCTAGCATTAGCTGATGATGTTGAGAGTGTGGCGTCTATTCCCGCGCAAGGGACTGCGTCGAAAGAATCTCGACTTGCTGCTAGTGGCCCAGATGAGAGGGTAAAGCAGGCCTTCCATAATATGATAAGCGATTGGTTCAGTCATTATTTATGAACCACTCCGGCTGTTCAACCACCCCTGAATCCGAATATTCCACCTGTAATACCAATGGTACCTCTAGTTGCCAATCCTGAGCGAGTAGCTAAACCCCCCGTTGATCGTATTCGAAAGCATGGAGCTCAAGAATTTAGAGCTGAGGATAATGATGATGCGGAGCGAGCTAAATTTTGGCTCGATAATACTATCCGTGTTTTTGATGAGCTGTCTTGCACACCCGATGAGTGTTTGAAGTGTACCATATCATTATTGCGGGATTCTGCCTACTACTGGTGGAATACTCTCTTGTCAGTTGTTCCGACAGAGAGAGTAACCTGGGATTTCTTTCAGACGGAATTTCGTAAAAAGTACATAAGTTAGCACTTTATAGATTCCAAGAGTAAAGAATTTCTTGAGCTCAAGCAGGGTCGTATGACAGTGTCTGAATACGAGCGTAAGTTTGTGCGACTTAGTCGCTACGCTCACGAATGTGTATCCTCTAAGGCTGCTATGTGTCGGAGGTTCAAGGATGGTTTGAATGAAGATATCAAACTTTTGGTTGGCATTCTTGAGATTAACGAGTTTGTTGTGCTAGTTGAAAGAGCTTGTAAAGCGGAAGAAATAGGGAAAGAAAAACAGAAAGTTAAAGTTGAATATAAAGAATTTCGAAAAAGATTCGCAGGCAGATTTTCACAGATGGTAATGAAGAAGTTCAGGAATGATAGTAGTCGATCCAAGCCTAATACCGGGATTTCAATTTGAGAATGACCACCAGTGAGTTCGCGAGCTACATCTGTGGCAATGCTCGATCGAGCAAACCTGAGTGTCAGCAGTGTGGTTGATGACATTTCGGAGAGTGTTGGGGTAAATCTTTTAGCCGCGTTTGTTATCAGTGCGGTTCGCAAAATCATTTTATTCGGGATTGTCTGGAGACTGTTGAGAAGGGTATTACTCATAGTGCGAGACCGAGTGATACTACAGCTAGAGGTAGACCAGCTCGTAGTGGGAGAGGTAGGAGCGGTGCTCAAAGGGGAGCTTCAGATGCAGTTATTTGAGAAGATACCCGTGTACCGGCTCGAGCTTATGCTATTCAGACTAGAGAGGAGGCTTCATCTCCGGATGTTATTCCTGGTAATTTCACTCTCTTTGATATTATTGTAATCGCTTTGATTGATCCTGTTCAACTCATTCGTATGTGAGTGAAACATTAGTATCCAGTAAGACTCTACCTGTTGAGTCTACTAAGTTTGTGATCCGTGTGTCGATCCTTTGGGTCGTTGTGTAATGGTTGATAAAGTATGTAAAGGTTGCCCATTGATGATTCGAGATTCTTGCTTCGGTGATTTAATGTTATTGCCTTTTGACGAGTTTCATATAATTCTGGGAATGGATTGGCTAACTTCAGATAATGCAAGTGGTGAATTGTAAAGAAAGATTATTGATTTGAAATGCCAAAACGGTGAGATCATCCGGATTGAATCTAATGATTTGAGTGCGCTACCTACTGTAATATCCTCGATGTTAGCCTAGAAGTATGTGAAAAGAGGATGCGAAGCTTATTTGGCTTATGTGCTGGATAATAAAGTATCAGAAAAATAGATTGAATCAATTACCGGTTGTGTGAATACCCGGATGTGTTCCTCAAGAATTACCGGTCTACCACCGGTCGAGAAATTGAGTTTGGCATTGAACTAGTTTACGGGACAACTCCGATTCGATAGTCTCGAATCGAATGGCACCTCATCAATTAAAAGAATTGAAAGCACAGTTGCAAGAGTTGATGACAGGGTTTTGCACGACCGAAGTTTCTCACCGCTGGGTGCACCAGCCTGCTTTGTGAAAAAGAAAGACGGACTATGCAGATGTGTATTGATTATCGGAAATGAATAAAGTGACAATAAAGAATAAATACCCTTTACCCTAATTGATGATTTGTTTGACCCGTTAAAAGGGCTTCAGATTTTTAAAGATAGATTTGAGATCGGGCTATTATCGATTATGGTCGAGATACGGATGTGCCAAAGACCGTGTTTCAACGAGGTACTGACACTTTGAGTTTCGTTATGCCTTTTGGACTTACTAATGCACCATTGCTTTTTATGGATCCGATGAATCGAGGTTTTCGACGCTTTTGGATCGGTTTGTAGTAGTGTTTATTGATGATATACTGATCTACTCCAAAGATGAAACCGAGCATGCCGAGCATTTGAGATTGGTGCTACAAACTTTGCAAGGTAAACAGTTGTATGCAAAGTTTAGTAAGTGTGAATTCTAGATGAAGGAAGTTAGCTTTTTAGGTCATGTCGTGTCAGCATCGGGTCTTCGTATTGACCCGAGCAAAATATCGGCTATTATTGATTGGAAAGCACCAAAGAATGTTTCTGAAATTTGAAGCTTTCTGGGACTTGCGGGTTATTACCGACGATTTGTGAAAGGTTTTTCTATAATAGCTGCCCCGTTGACCAAGCTATTGCAGAAAGATGTCAGGTTCGAATGGTCGAAAAAGTGTCAGAAAAGCTTCGATCAGTTGAAAGCCCTTTTGACCGAAGCTCCAATGTTAGTACAGCCTGAATCGGGTAAAGAATTTGTTGTTTATTCTGATGCTTCTTTGAATGGTTTGGGCTGCATTTTGATGCAGGAAGGCAAAGTCGTAGCCTACGCTTCGAGACAATTGAAGCCGCATGAAAGAAATTACACGACACATAACTTAGAACTCGCAGCTATTGTGTTCGCATTAAAAATTTGGCGTCATTATTTATACGGTGAGAAATGTCACTCGGATCACAAAAGTCTGAAGTATTTGATGACTCAGAAAGATCTAAACTTGAGACAACGCAGATGGTTAGAGCTGTTGAAAGACTATGAGTTGGTGATTGACTACCATCCGGGGAAAGCTAACGTTGTCGCAGATGTACTAAGTCGAAAATCATTGTTTGCTCTTCGTGCATTGAACACACAGATGGTTATGTCAGGTGATAGTTCGATCATAGCCGAGTTAAAAGCAAGACCGAGGTTTATTCAGTAAATTTGTGATGCGCAAAAAGCTGATAAGGATATGACTGTTAAATGAGTTCAGTGTGAAAGTAATGCAGAGTCAGAGTTTCGAATTGATAAAAATGACTGCTTGAAATACAAAGGCTGAATGTGTGTACCGAGGAACGTGGACAAGATTCATAATGTTTTTCATGTGTCGATGCTTCGACGCTATAGATCTGACGCTTCTCATGTAATTAGTTCAACCGAGATTGAAATTCAGCCTGATCTGACTTATGAGGAAGAACCGATTCGTATTTTAGATCGTGAAGTAAAAGACTTACGAAACAAGAAGATATCGTTGGTCAAAGTGATGTGGCCTAAACACGGGATAGAGGAGGCAACTTGGAAAATCGAGGAATCAATGAAAGAACGTTATCCTCACCTATTTGCGGGTAATATTTTCGAGGACGAAAATTTCTTTAGGGGAAGAGAGTTGCAACAGCCCAAATTTGACCCTAACCGGAATGGTGGTCTCGGACCACGAGTCCAAGTTAGAAAATCTCTTAATATTTGTTTGTTGATGTGCTATGTGTATGAGAGTGTGAATTTGCTTGTTGATGTGATTGAATTAAGAGAAAGGATCTAATCGATATAGTATGAAAGTGATAGTACTAATTAAAAGGGCTATTTTAAGTACATTATGAAAGAAAGGGCTTGCATGTCTAATAACCCCAAAGTTGGGAAGTGGACTGCAATGATGGGAAAAATATTATTAGAAAAATCTAACTTTGGATAATGGGATTTTTAAATGAATATTAAATCATGGAAAAAAATAAGAAAACATATTTTATTTTCATTTCATCTTGATTTTTTCTCTCATCTTTCTCCCCTCTTTCACGAAACAAAGAAAAGAAGAAGCCATTTTTGAAACCTCCATGGCCGAACCTTGTATGGGTACCTAAGGTGAAATATCAAGCTCCATTTTTAATAATTTTTGTATGGTTATGCTAGTAATCTTAAATGCTACCAACTTCATGTGGAAATTTTGAGTATAAAGCCTTACCTAGATTTGACCATTAGTAAGAATTATGTATATTATGTATGATGAAGAAACCGTGATCTTGGTTAGTGTATTAAAGTGTCATTAAAGGGAAATAGGTATGTGTTATAGCTTAGATACCTTGGAAACAATCGGCTAGAAATTTATGTCTTGAATAATAAATTTTATGAATTTTGGGAAGTGAGGTGTAATGTTCGGTTCTTGTGGGATTTAATTAAAATTTCATGAGAAATTGTGAATTGTTTAGGGGCTTGATCAAGGAGACCGTAAACAAGGGGGGAGTAGATTCCAATTAAACTATTTGTAAATGTAGGCAAGTATGGAGTAAGGCATATTGTCGAATGTTATAGTAGAATCGGCTTGAATAAAAAATAATAAATACTAAAATATGATAGGAACATGTTTCATGATAATTCGGTTTCATGTTAGTAATTTGACCGAATGTAATATTTCATTTGAGTGTGAATTAATTGAGTTGTGAATTATATGTATGCATATATTTGCAATGTAGTGGATTGGATTTTGTTAGTTTGTATAAATGTGAGATTGAATTGTAAGAATGATATAATTGGTGGTGAAGAGTATGCTTGGGACTCTATTGAATCGGGTGAGTAATTATAGGGGTAAATTAGTAAGAATTGTGAAATCTTGCAATTGAATTGAATTGTGTTAAATCAATTGGAAATACATATTGAACAAATGTCATTTGATAATTCTTAGACCGTGAGCAAAAGAAAATGAGCTAGATCGGGAAAGAGCAAAGTGAACGAATAGTCAAGCACTCTAATTCATCAAATTTCGTAAGTCCCAAGCAATCGTACTAAGGTGAAATCTCCTTATGTACATCCTTGAAAAGGTTTTAAATTGAGATAAATTAATTTTATATGTGATGGCCAAATATGATAACATTATGTGAATAGGTATGTATAAATAAATATATGTATGGAGGCATTGGATGATTGAGGTAGGTTTAATGACATGTTACCGTAGGTATGAAAATGCATGTATTCGGTTTGAATAAAAATCTTGGGTTGACTTATGGATAATTAGAAAATAGGAAACAAAGATTTTGTGATCGAACTTGCATTATTATGCATATAACTTGTTATAAGATGTGAGATCGTTTAATATGTTTAAATGTGATTGCTAATTGGCCACCGTTCGTGGAATGAATAAGGTAATTGGCTCGTGTGTGAGCGATACGTTACGAGGTGTATTAAGTAACGACTCTGTGTGAAGCGTACGTTACGAGGTGGATTAAGTAACTGCGTGTGAGCGTACGCTACGAGGTGTATTAAGTAACTACTGTGTGAGCGATACGCTACGAGGTGTATTAAGTAACGGCCTGTGTGAGCGATACGTTACGAGGTGTATAACAACGGCTGTGTGAGCGATACGCTACGAGGTGGATTAAGTAACGGCTCGTGTGAGCGATATGTTACGAGGTGTATTAAGTAAATTTATGTGAGCGATACGTTATTAAATTCTATTAAAGATCAAGTAAGAATAAGATTTATTAGAGATTGTTATTGTTAATGATTTTATGCATAGGCAAATGTACGAGTGAATTATTATGCTTTATACCAAATGGTTAGGTTTGGAAGGGTAAGTACATTAAGGGTAAGTGTTATACCATTGAAAAGAGACTTGGGTAACTTAAATGTTAAGTAGATGAATTAGTGAATGTATATGACATGTATGTTCATTATTTCTCATGCGAAGGTGATATGCAGAATGTATTATAGGTATATGAAGATGAGAAAGTTCAACTCTTAAATGGGGTAATAATTATAGTATATTAATTTAAGTAGGTTTGAATGCTTGGAGCAAATATTCTACATATGTATGTGATAATAATTTGCTTAAACTTACTAAGCTTCATATAGCTTACCGTTGTGTTTGTTTGATTGGGTATAGATTTTTGGAGCAAGCTCGCATCCGGGGATCATTATCGAAGTCAAGCACACTATCAACTACTTTTGGTACTTTATTAGAGTTGATCTTTTGAAATAATGGCATGTATAGTTTATAATACTCTTTTGAGTTCTTTTGGGATTTGATGTATATAAAAGCCATGTGAAACGGCTAAATCTTGATATATCGGACCTATATGAATTGGTTATAGTAATAGTTCACGACCAAAGTATATTTCATGATGTGTTATACTCGGTTTTAGTTCATATGGTATTAATAAACATGTATCGTGCCTTGGTAGTTAATATGAGGTATACGAATAGGTAATAAGTTTGTAAAAGATGGCATAGTTGATTGTAAAGTCAAAATGTGATAAATTTTCCATTGTAGTATGTTCGAATATGCATGCTTGTTCGGGTTGGGTATGGGTTAGTAATGCTTCATAAACCGTTCTGGCGACAGTTTCGGGTTAAGGGCCATTACAAGCTTTGTTTCTTTGCAATTAGCTCTCGCAGTATTTTCAATTTCTGAGTCAAACGCAAGAGTTCCGATCCCCAGCAATGGAGCTAAAATTTTACTATCATATCCAAAAGGTATTCCGAACAATCTCGTCTATTAATTATGTTAACATAGAACCAAGGCGACTTTTGTTACATATATCGTAACTAAATCCATCTATGATTACGTATATTAACATAGCCAAATGACATAGATCAAATATGGATGTGTAGTATGGAAATTACATGCAATGTGATCTAAACATGTCTATTTCTAACTGGTCCTCCTTAGTGAGATCAAACCTTACCAAAATCAGAGTTTGAATAAACCAAATAAACTTTATTTATGCAGAAAATAAACTTAATATCATTAAACTGAAATAACTGAAAATGTGTCTATAACATAAAAGCATTTAAAAATACAAACTCCCACTAAAACCAAATATCCTTTAAATGACATTACACCCATATGAGCAGTGTGCTCTTATAAAACCTTAGGTGTAATTCCTTACTAAGCGGATCCGCAATCATGGAGTTTGTCCTAATATGCTTCATAAGCACCTAACCACTCTGAACTTTTACTTTAACAAGTAGGAACTTAAAGTCTATGTGTTTTTACTTTAATGTGCTCCTGTTGCTATTGGAATAAAATATTACAATTTGTTTTCACAATTTGCACCTTAGTGAAAAAATCTTATATCCATATTCCATCAAAATCGGAGTCTATATACCTAATGATCTCTAACTGATTAGATCTCCGATATGTGAGCATGTAATCTTTTATTCTCTGAAAATACCTTCTAACCCTAGTGGATGCTATACAATTGTCCAAATCAGGGTTGCTTAAAATATCTGCCTAACATTCCAATGTGTACACAATATTCCAATGTATACAAACTTGAACATACATTAGACTTTCCACTGCTAAAATGTAAAAAATCTAATGCATTTTTGTAATTTCAAAATCAGTTTTAGGGTATTGATTGAGGCTATACTTATTATTAACAAGCAGACATATAAAACCAGAAATATGTACTTACTCCCATTGAATTTGTGATACACACAATCATCAACAATATTTATCTCAAAACCAAACGAAACAATTATTTGATGAAACTTATGGTACCATTGACGAGAAGCTTGTTTGAGTCCATAGATGGATTTTGTCAATTTGTAAACCATATTCTTTGAGTCTTCTAACTCAAAATTTTGTGGTTGCACCACATAAATTGTTTCTTCAATGTCGCCATTAAGAAAAGTAGTCTTAACATCCATCTGATGTAACTCAAGATCAAAATGAGCAACAAGCGCCATGATTATCTTAAAGGAGTCTTTCAATGAAACTGGAGAGAAAGTCTCTGTAAAATCAACACCTTCTTTCTGAGTATATCCTTTAGCTACAAGACACGCCTTATACCTCTCCACATTACCATTTTCATCCCTCTTGGTTTTAAATATTCATTTACAACCAATTAGCTTTGCACCTTAAGGTAATGGGACAAGTTCCCAAACTTTATTATCTCGCATTGACTTATACTCATCTTTCATGGCATCAATCCACTTTTGAGAATTAGAACTTTTCATGGCCTGATGAAAGTTGATTAGATCATCTTCCATCATTCCATTATCATCCTAATGTTCTTGGAGAAATACAACATAATCATCTAGAATAGCATTTCTCCTTTCTCTTGTGGACCTCCTTAATGACACTTGTTCTTGAGGTTGTTGAGTTTGTTCTTCTGAAACAATTATCTCATTTTGAATGGGGAGTTGGTCAAATTTGTCTTGCAAAGGTTCTGGATTCACTTCTTGATCAATGATAGGTATAAGAACCTAAAAATCGTCAAAAGTGATCGTAGGAACTAAGTTAGGATTCAATTCCTGTTCAAAAGCAATGTCTCTAACCTTATTTCTCCCCCCCAAATTCAACATCCTCAAAAAATGTTACAGTTCCTGTCTCAAAAATATTCCTTATTATGGGATCATAAAACTCATAGCCCTTAGATCGCTCAGAATTTCCTTAACCCTTAACTTCATAGACATCAAAGAAGTCAGAAGTGATGTCATTTCAACCTTAACGTTTTTAGCAAAACTTTTTTTTAATTTCGTCAAGGAAACCTTGGCCTGAGTAATCTTTTCAGATTCTATGCCCCTAAAGGCTTCTGAAATGGTGTGCCTCATGATCATTAGACTCTTGCAATTTGAACGATCCCACCTCTTAAAATCCTTTTTAATATGGGGGTGCTTTCCGCATGAGAGGTGCAAGTAATTTTTCTCTTAGTGCAAGGTCTATGTTCATACAGCCAAGCGCTATAAATAAGTGCATTTTCCATTCATTAAAATTAGTCCCATTAAGCATGGGTATAGAATTTATATTAGCAGATATTGTAGCAGTAGAATATGAATTAGCTGAATATAGAACAAAAATAAATAAAAATAAGCTTACATCAATATTCATAAGTAAACAATAAATTCGGGATAATGGCTAATCCCATCTCAAGATACAAACACAACATTAATATCAAGTCTTTGGACAGTAATATTAATAATAAGCAGTACTCTTATTGTAGCAATCAAACATTAACAATAAATTATGTCAAACAAATAATTAATCTTTGGACTAATTTATTGCTCATTTAAAATACCTTATAATTGTCACACATTTATCACCATAGATGTCGTTGAAATTCTGCCAAATATTAACTTACCTTTGGGTCAATTAATAAACGCATGAATCACAAAACATATAATCATCTTAATATTTCAAATAAACTAATCTACACAAAGAGGTCACTTTGGTGACATTTTGTTTCAACTAATTTATTTAAAATATTAGATATTCTTAATTAAAAGCCAAAATATGAATTTATTTGTTTCAAAATATCTCTTTTAATTTCATCTTTCAATCAAATTAAAAGATAATAGTATATATATGTATATATATTTATCCTATTAGAGTTGTGTGACCCAAATTCTAAGATATTGCTTGCAAGTCAAGTTAAACAAAATATATCTTCTTTCTAGAAGATTTAGTATTTATGAGTATAATATATTTAGCATTTATTAGCATAATATATTTTTACTTTGATTAGAATTGGGTTTTATAAGCCTATAAATAGACATAGTCTATTCCTCTTGTAATGATTCAATTGACATAGTGAATTTTCTTCTCCTCTCGCGTGGTTTTTTTTTAGAAAGGGTTTCACGTAAAATCTGTGTGTTCTTTATTCTCTTTTCTTTTCTTTGCGATATATATTGTCATTACCGACTTTATATTTTTCACAAATTGGTATCAGAGCTTCTGGGTTTTCATCTCGATCACAGTAATGGCGTCATTGAAGTATGAAATTTCGCTGTTGGATCGTAACAACAGATTCGCGTTGTGGCAGATAAAGATGCAGGCAGTTCTTGCACAGATGGATTTAGAGGAAGCCCTGCTAGGGGTAGATAAGATGCCTTCGACATTGACGGAGGAAGGTAAGAAGCGCAAGGATCGAAAAGGCACTAATACGCTTACATCGCATTTGTCTAATGAAATTTTGCAGGATGTGATGAAGGAGAAGATCGCCGCAAAGATTATGGAAGAGGCTAGAACAAATATGTATGTCAAAAACTTTAACTAGCAAGTTGCATATGAAGCAACGTCCTTATGCTCATCGTTTGGAGGAAGGTGCGTGTCAGGCACGTAACACTTAACAGTGTTTAAAGAAATTCTCTCAAACTTGAAGGCCATGGAGGTTTAGTATGATAAGGAAGATCTAGGGTTGATTCTACTTTGTTTGTTGCCCTGCCTTATTCAACCTTTAGAGACACGATTTTATATAGCCGCGAGTCTCTCACAGTTGATGAGGTTTATGATTCTTTGACCTCGTATGATAAGATGAAACATCTTGTGGTTAAACCCGACTCCTAGGGAGAGGGTCTTATTGTTCGTGGGAGACAAGATCGGAATGCTGATGATGATCGTGGAAGGACACAGGATCGGAATCCTCGCGGTAAAACTAAGGGTAGATCAAAGTCTTCAAACAGAGGTAAAACTTGTAACTTCTGCAAGAAGAAAGGGCACATTAAATCTGAGTGCTATAAGCTACAGAACAAGATTAAAAGGGAGGCTGCGAATCAAAAAGGAAAGCAACCAGAAAATTTTGGTGAAGCTGATGTTGTAGAAGACTACAACGATGGTGAACTTCTAGTCGCTTCGGTCAACAATTCAAAAGTGAGCGAGGTGGATACTTGATTCGGGTTGCACCTTCCACATGAGTCCCAATCGGATTGGTTTACAAACCACTAAACAAAGGCCTAAAGGTGTTGTTTTGATGGGAAATAATGCTTCGTGTAAAATCGCAGGTGTTGGAACAATTAAAGTTAAGATGTTTAATGGAGTTGTCAGAACACTTAGTGACGTACGGCATGTTCCAGAATTGAAGAGAAATTTAATTTCGTTGAGTACTCTTGATTCAAAAGGGTACAAATACACACCGAAAGTGGGATGTTGAAGATTTCTAAAGGTTCCTCATTGTGATGAAAGGCGGAGAAAACTACCAAGTTATATGTTTTTCGTGGTTCTACTGTTATTGGTGATGCGCTTGTCGTTTCTCTTCTTTGTCGATGATGATATTACTAAACTTTGGCATATGCGCCTAGGGCATATGAGTGAGAATGGCATGGCGAATTGAGCAAAGAGGACTTCTTGATGGGCAAGGAATTTGCAAACCTAAGTTCGTGAGCTTCGTGTTTTGGGAAGCAAAGAGAGTTCGATTCACCGGAGGAATCCATAACACGAAAGGAACGTTGGAGTATATTCATTTCGATCGTGGGGCCATCAAGGGTGCCTTCGAGAGGTGGAGCTAATTATATGCTAACTTTTATTGATGATTTTTCCAGAAAGTTTGGGCATTCTTCCCAAGCGAGAAAAGTGATGTGTTTTCCGCATTTAAGTCTTGGAAAACTATGATTGAAAACATACGGAAAATAAATAAAATACCTCCGCATGCATAATGGCTTAGAGTTTTATTTCGATGAGTTTAATAAAGCGTGCAAGTCGAAGGGATCGTGAGACACTTGATGATTAGTCATACTCCACAACAAAACGGCTAAGCAGAACTAATGAACGAACGATCATGGAAAAGGTTCGATGTATGTTGTCAAATGCCAACTTACCAAAGTCGTTTTGGGTCAAGCAGCCTCATCGCATGTTTTTTAATCAACCGATCTCCATCCGCTGCCATTGAGAAAAGACTCACAAGAGGTATGGTCCGTAATCCCGCTAATTATTCCGATTTAAAGATCTTTGGGTGTCTTATGATGCTCATGTTAATAATGGAAAATTGGAATCAAGATCCATTAAATGTGTTTTCTTGGTTATAAAGCTGGTGTAAAGGGTATAATTTATGGTGTCCCGAAAATAGATAAGTTGTGATTAGCAGAGATGTTGTTTTTGATGAAACTACTATGCTACCTAACTTATCTCTTAAAGACTCTTCCAATAAAGAAAATAAAAAGTAGGTGGAGCATCGATTAATCAGAGTCAACTCCTCAAGCCAAGACAAAATTGAGAATAGAGTTGCTTCTTCACCACAATACTCTATCGCCAAAAATGTAACTAGAAGAGAAATTAAACCTCCAAAGAAGTATGCCGAGGTGACCTAGTTGCTTATGCTTTAAATGTGGTGAAGATATAGATGCAAACCAAGAGCCGCCTAATTATTACGAGGCAAGTTAATGTGAAGACTCGTAAAGGTGGATGTTTGCTATGCAAGAGGAAATAGAATCACTCCACAAAAACAAATCATGGGATCTTGTGAAACTTCCTAAAGGTAAAAAGGTTGTTATTTGTAAATGGGTGTTTAAAAAGAAAGAAGGGACTCGGAGTTGAAGAACCCAGATATAAAGCAAGGCTTGTTGCAAAAGGTAATATCAAATTCCGTGAGTGGACTTCTAGATGTGTTCTCCCAGGTTGCCAGAAGCATAGTTCGATTCGAGCTTTGCTTGGTATTGTGGCCATGCAAGATTTGGAGCTTGAGAGTTAGATGTAAAAACTGTATTTTTGCATGGAAAGCTTGAGGAAGATATTTACATGCAATAACCAGAGGGTTTTACAAAGTCGTAAAAAGAGGACTATGTTTGGTTTTTGAAAAAGTCTCTTTACGATTTGAAATAATACCAAGACAGAGGTACAAGAGGTTTAATTCCTTTATGACTTCTCATAATTTTAAAAGAAGTAGCTTTGATAGTGTGGTCTACTTTAAGAAAAACAAAGTGATGGTTCTTTTGTATCTACTTCTTTATGTTGATGACATGTTGATAGCAAAGAAAAGATAAAGTAGAGATGAGAAAGGTCAAAGCCCAACTAAGTGAAGAATTTGAGATGAAAGATTTGGGACCAAAGAAAGAAGATACTTGGTATGGAGATTCTCGAGATAGAAAAACAAGTAAGTTGTACCTAAGTCGGAAGGGTTACATTGAGAAAGTTCTTTGGTGTTCAATATGCAGAGTGCTAAGCCTGTTAGTACTCCTTTAGCGACCATTTGGACTTTCATCACTTTGTCTCCACAATCGATGATGAGATTGAGTACATGTCACATGTTCCATACTGAGTGCGATGGGATCTCTCATGTATGCTATGGTTTGTTCACGTCGATTTATCATATGCGATCGGTGCGGTTAGCGATACATGGCGAATCCTAGAAAGAACATTGGAAAGCGATTAAATGGATTTTAAGATACTTACGAGGTACTACCGATGTTTGCTTACGCTTGGAAGAACTAGAGATGGAGTCATTGGGTATGTTGATGCTGATTTTTTTGAGACTTTGATAGAAGAAGATCTCTCCTTGGTTATGTCTTTACAATAGGAGGTTGTGCAATCATTGGAAAGCTACTTTGCAAACTACAACCACTTTGTCTACCACCAAGTCGAGTATATGGCAACCATCAAGCTTGTAAAGAAGCTATTTGGTTGAAGGGACTCTTTAGTGAGCTCAATGAAGACCTTCAAATCAAAGACAAGATTTTGTGATGATCAAAGTGCCATCTTCCTTACAAAAGATCAAATGTTTCATGAGAGAACAAAACACATTGATGTTCGGTATCATTTTGTTCGTGATATTTTGCTCATGGTGATATTGTTGTGAGCAAAATTAGTACTTATGAAAATCCTGCAGATATGATGACTAAGTCACTTCCTATAACCAAGTTTGAGCATTGCTTAGACTTGGTTGGTGTTCATTGTTGAAGTTAAACCCTTAAGGGGTTTTATGGAAGAGGTGGAGAACTTGTTCGTTGAGAGTTCACGATGAAGAACTTGTTTGTTGAGAATTCGTGTCAAGGTGGAGATTGTTAGAGTTGTGTGACCCAAATTCTAAGATATTGCTTGCAAGTCAAGTTAAATAAACTATATCTTCTTTCTAGAAGATTTAGTATTTATGAGTATAATATATTTAGCATTTATTAGCATAATATATTTTTACTTTGATTAGAATTGGGTTTTATAAGCCTATAAATAGACATAGTCTATTCCTCTTGTAATGATTCGAATTGACATAGTGAATTTTTTCTCCTCTCGCCTCGTGATTTTTTCCGAAAGGGTTTCCACGTAAAATCGTGTGTTCTTTATTCTCTTTTCTTTTCTTTGCGATATATATTGTCATTACTGAATTTTATACTTTTCACAATCCCAAAACAACAAACAATGATGTTGACAAATATAATAGTAGTTGAATAAATCATAAATCATAAATAACCTCACATAAGACTTCAAATTTAAACCAAAATAATTTGAATAAAGGTAAACATCATCTTCCTTTGGGTCGATTTATTACTCACATGTAAAACCAAATAATCGTCACATGTTTATCACCATAGTTGCACATGTAATATTATTAACCTTCATTTGGGCCGATCAATATCAATATATCTTAAGTGACATGCACACAAACTTTTATATTTTAAAA
Source organism: Gossypium rotundifolium (assembly GCA_025506655.1). Classification (NCBI taxonomy): domain Eukaryota; kingdom Viridiplantae; phylum Streptophyta; class Magnoliopsida; order Malvales; family Malvaceae; genus Gossypium; species Gossypium rotundifolium. The sequence continues at coordinate 8,470,865 of CP106726.1, forward strand.
CAAAATAATTTATAAAAATATCTCTTTGGTGACTTATTGCTTCAATTAAGTTATTTTAAAATATATATAAAAATACCAATATTCAAAATTAAAATTTTCCCAATGGTCAAATGTCAAAATATATTTTTTATTGCTTTATAAACTCCAAAATAACCCAAAATAAGATTGTCTTAATAATGCAATAAAAACAAAAAACCTTAATTTTTGACTATTTCTTTTTTTTTTTTTTTGTTCCAAAACCATAAATATCAAAACCAAATGAAATAATATAGTGGTTCAAAGCCAAATAATTAACAAACACATGTATTCATAATTTTGACATGGATAAAAAATACCAAAGCAATTCACGTATATACATGATTCATAATCAAATAGAAAACTTACCTTGAATTTACCATATAAATCTAAAGTTATATTTATGATTAAACAGATATTCACATGAATACTTGAAAATATTTTTAAGGCAATACATCTCACAAACCAAAATCATAATAGTTGGCATATCTCATAATTCATACAATAAATCATCATAATTTAACCAAATATTTGGAACCATAAGATGTCAAAACTTAAGATTATAGAACCAAACTTAAAACTAAATTATTTAAACACATATTATGATTAACATCAATTTGCATCAAAATATAATTTCACCATTATTAAACCATAACAATATAACCCCGATCGACTTGCTTTACATATCCCAAGTAAATCCAAATTCAAAATATATGCTTAAACCGAATAGTATGAAAAGAATAAGCATATAAACTCAATAATAAACAATATATTCTATCAACTATATATTGAATTCAAGAATTAATGATTATAAAAATTGAATTCAATTGTACAATTGTTGAACTGGATTTGAATTAAAAACTATTATAATGAAACCCTAAAATTGAATTGATAAAAAAATTAAAACTAACAAATATTACCATCAATCTTAAGGATTCAACATATATAATGAATTCATTAATAAACAATCGGTATATAAGAGACACTTTATCCAAGTAATTCCTTTTACCAACCATATATCATCATATAAAATCCCGAATATAATTACTAAAGTGTCTCTAAAACCGTAAAACCTGAAAAACAAGCGATTAGTGTTTAATAATCCATCTATTGATATAATCAAATATATATCATAAAAGTTTGTAATGAACCCAAAACTACACAACTTTTAAATATTTATTAAAAGCTGTATAAACAACATAAAATCCTCGCTTTTTTTAATTCTCAATTAAAACTATAAATCTTTCCGATTATCTGAAAATTAAAACCTTAAAAACTTTATTTAAAACTTTAAAATTTTATTTAAAGAATCAAAACCCAAAAATTTATCAGAATATCAAAGATTCAACATAATATATAATTAAAATATCAAATCCATAAAATTAAAAAGAAAAACGAATCAATCGAAAATTAATATGAATCAATTCATTCTCAATGATTCAACATGACAAAGCTCGAAGCCACTTGTTAGATTTGTAAAATAAATCTAAAATAAAATTTAATAAACCAGGATCTATCATGTCAAATCATCAAGAAAAAATCGAAAACAAAACTAGATGCGAAAGCATACTTGAATCCATGAATTCCTTGAAGTTTTACCGAATCTTGGGGATTTGATCTTCCAAATTAGTACACAAGAAATTCAGAGAATACGTGCTTTCTCTTTACTAATGATGGTATATTAGAAAAGATATCTTGTGTATAATTTGAGGACCATAATCCTAATATTTTAACCTTTACATATTAGTTCTAATCAAATTCTAATTAGCCCATCATTAATTAGAATTTGATTAGAAAAGTATCTACACATATTTAACCCATACTTTATTTAATAATTAAAACCCAATAAAATTTTAACCAAATTAGATCACTTTTAATTTGGGCTAACCTATCATGATAATAAATAATAACATGTAATTATCCTTATTATATATGTGATGTCTAAATTTTCCAATATTCGATTTAAGATGAATGATTTCTCATAAGTAAAATTATACATTAAATGGGCTGATATATAAATGTTAGAATATAGGATGGACAAGCAAAATTTTATGTGTTCAACTATGTCTTGCTTTGAATCAATAACGTGAAAACTTTTGTATTAATTATATACTTTCTTCGATTTTGGATGAGTAGAATTTTAAGTTTATTTTTGAGTGAAATTAGGCTTGATATTGATTTAGTCTGAGCTATGATCATGTCTAATTATATATAATAATTTTATTATTACTAAAAATATAAATTAATTTAATTGATTATTTATCGAATACCTTAATCAATTAAATATTTTCATTTAGTGAGTATAAAACATATTTTAAAAAAAATTAAAAGTTTAAAAAGTAAATAAAATAATGGATTTAAATATATGAATATGCTATCTATAAAAGTAAACAAATTCATATATACATTCACTCTAAGTCCTCATAGATAATAATTAGGATATCCAATTCTACAATATATAAATATTCAAAATGCAGGTTGAAATTTGCAAATATTTGAATTCACATTATTTATTACTGTTATTTTATTTGGATTAATTTAAAGGTGATTATCGAATCAAATTGGTTTAGTAAACCGTATCATAAAATCAAAGAAAGATTAAACCGTATAGAATTACTTAAACTGTCAAATACATCAAAAAAGCCCTTTGATTGTTAACTTTAACAGTAGATCATTCAAGTACTCAATTGAGTGCAAAAAAAAAATCGGGGACTTAATTACTTTTTTGAAAAAATTTGAGGGTCTTTTTGATACAATTTGAAAGTTTTAAATACCCAATTGAGTGCAAAATAAAAGCTAGGGTTTAATTTTTTTGAAAAAGTTTGAGGGTCTTTTTGATGTATTTGAAAGTTCAAGTATAAAAAGAGTGCAAAAATAAAAACAATGGCTTAATTACTTTTTTTTTTTAAATTTAAAGATTTTTCTTAAAATTAAATTCTGAATTGGACCAAATTGAGAGTCTATAGTCAACTTCTATCCCATATTTTTCACTCTAAAATATGAGGTGTATGCTTTTTATAAAATGCAAAATTTATTTAATAGACTAGTGTTGAATGTGGTAAAAGACCATAATAATATTTGATTCATATCAAAATATCAAAGTAAGTTTATAACTTAAATGTTTTAATTATAAATATGAAAACTTAAAAGTTTATTTTGGGAAGTACATGTATATAATTTTAGAGAAGAATAAGAGAATAGAATGAAAGAGGCACTTTGATTTCTTATTTACCTTTGCCTCTCACTCTCTTTGCTCTTAACCTCTTCCTCTTCCTTCCATCATTCCTTTTCTCGTCTCTTTTGCACTATCCTCCCCCGTACTTCTTTCCCACCAACCCTTTTATCTTTCTCTTCAACAACATCACAAATATACATCAAATTTTATTAATATGGTGAAATTAAGTTTATCAAATAAGAAAAATTAAACAAAGCGATAAATGGTTGATACCTTTAATTCTTCAATAGAGGTCAAAACGAAGAACGTTTTTAAAGTTTGGATGGTCATCCCATTCCGACGATTTCCACCATTCTTCCATTGACAAGATAGTAAGAGAAGGTGGAGCATATGCAAATGACTGCCCATTGCCAACAAGGGGAACAAATGGAGGAATTCTCTTCAGTCTATCACAGTCATTTTCAACACTGATAAGTTGGAGAGAATCGCAAACCATTACTCCACTTTTGCTGCAAATGCTCTTCAAATTTGGTAAAGAAGACAATCTCAGTTCTCTCAATTTGGGAAGATGGAATTTGATTAATGCATCACTCCCTTTTTCTTCAACTTCTGATGTTTCTGCTCCCAATATTTCTACTAGCTGACTACAAGCAACCACTTGTACTTTTTCCAGGTTTTGGAGGTTTGGAAGCAACCAATGTGGAAGCAACGTCTTCATACTTGAGCATCTCCATACATAAATTCTCTTAAGATGGGAAAAGGTGGTAGACGGAGCCGATGTTGATGTTGTTGCTGAACCAATTCCTGCATCTTTCACAATAAGGGCACTCAACTTTCGCAGATCACGAAGCTCCAACACCTCGAGGCTCTGAAATGGATGAGCGGAACAAGAGGCAAAACAGGACAGGGAAACAACACACTCTATCCCTTCAATCACATTTTTGAAGGAAGAATTATCACCGACTAAGCTTCTCAAATAGTCGCACTTTACAATATTCAACTCTTGAATTTCAATTGGGTGCATAATTAACTCACCTTCCCAAATTTGGACTCCTCCAATTGTTACTGTTTTATCCTTTCCACAACCCACATCATATGAGCCAACCCGTAAATAGTACTTGATGAGATTTTTCTTACTTTGTTGCATTGAGGAGATGAACTTATTGAATTCATTGATGTCTTCGAAACGTCCGGTAAAGCACTCCAACTTCTTCAATGGTTCCATCTCCTCTGCTTTTAGACTTGTTTTTTCATTGTTCACATCAAAACTCAAGTGCTGAAGGTGAACGAGGTTTAGTAAAAGTCCAGAGGGTATCTCTTTTAGAGTGGGGCCAGTGGGCACTTCAAGATCAATGTATCTTAGCTTTAACAGCATATCCATTCCTTCAGGGACTTCCTCAATTTTAGTCTGACCAAGATCCAACTTCTTCAATTCTTGAAGCATCGAAAGACATGGTAGATCTCTTAATTCTCGACAGCCACGAAGTAACAATGTTGTGAGGTTCTTTAGTTCAGAGATGGAATTTGGTAAACTCTCGATCTCTGTAAAAGACAAATTGAGAACACTAAGACAAGGCATGTTTGAGAAGAAAGATTTTGAGATCTTCTTTATAGGGCTGTTCTGCAATATCAAGGTTGTGAGCAGTTGACATTTTGTGGGCAGCACATCTATGGAAATTTCTGATATGGAGTTACACATGAGTGACACTTTCTCAATATCCGGACTCCATTGCTCCTTTTCTGGTAACTCTTCTAATTGCAAACCTGCTTGTATCATGTGTCTAGGATTCAGTCTAGTGATCGACAATGCCATGTCTCTCACTGCATCATGCATCTTTACTCCAGGTCCATCAAATCCATCGGTAATATTTTCCAACAAGCAGTTATCTTCTAACTTCTTCAAAATAACGTGGCCCTCGTCTTTCATTTCTTGTCTTGTACCGATATCATCTATGAATCCCTCTTCAATCCAGCACTCAATTAGTTCGTCCTTTTCAATTTCAAAATCTTCGGGATATACCGTACAATACAAAAAACAATGTTTCAGTTGCTTGTCCTTTAAGTGATCGAAGCTAAATTTCAAGCGCTCGATTATCTCAGCTTCCACTCCTTCCACTTTCCCTATTCTCTTTTTCAATTCCCCGAGTGCATTTTTCCAAATAAGAGGGTTATCTTCTCCTTTCATGGTACCAGCTACCACGACAATTGTAAGAGGTAGACACGCACATTCCTTGACAACAAGCTTCAAAGTAGGCATTATAGTTGGACTTTGAACTATGTTAGGTCCAACTTTATTCAAGAATAGTATCAATGCCTCTTCTTCTGTAAAGGGCTTCACTTTTATCACCTTACAACCCATATACTTACAGACATGCTCCGAACGGGTTGTCAACGCCAACTTGCAGCCATTGCTGCTACTCGGCTCGGGGATCCCAACTTCCTCTAGAGACACTTTATCCCACACATCATCTAGGATTAGAACATGCTTTCCTGCGTTCTTCAGCATTTTTGACAATATTGCTGCTCGTCTGAGCTTGTCCTCTTCTTTGTCTAAATATTCCCTCGACTTCAACTCACTTGCAATATTATCTTGTACCTTCATTACATTGAACTCCTTTGATATGGTAACCCAGATTACCCTTTCGAATCTTCGTTGCTTTAAAAGATCATTGTGGATGTGCTTCATGATAGTGGTTTTACCCACCCCGCCCATCCCCCAAACCCCAATCTTGCTCACCTCCTCCTGCATCAAACATGCCCAAATCTCATTTCTGACGGCTTCCTCTCCAACTAGTTCTGATGTTGGCAGCGGCAACCCACCACTTGGACCATCTATGGCAAGACCTTCAGAGGCATTAGGAGCTTTATCAAGAAATTTCTGCATTTCTTGAGTCTTTTCATCAACCAGCTTCCCGTTGCAAGCACGACAGAGATATCTCCCGTTACTGACTTTGTTTTCAACTTCTTGTGCTTCCCTAATCATCTTTCTCACATCTTTCAACCAATTTTCAACTTCCTTCTTCGGTATCTTCCCCGGAGGACGAAGAAGTTTTGCTTTCAATTGCAGCTCTATATCTTCCATTTTGCAATTCAATTCACGTCTGATCATCCCGTAGTTTCTCACATAATCATCCAGCTTTCTGTGATATTTCAAGTATTTACAAACAGGAGGTCCAAGACAATTTGCAGTGCCAAAACAGAGATCTACGTAATCCATTGCTATGCCCCTGCAGCGCAATCATATATGTTAGTGTATTGGATTTTTGAATAAGTTTTTATATGTTAGTGTAAGCATGAAAAGGAAACAGAAATGCAATGGCCTTTATTAGATGGAGCTATGGATGGGGGGCAGACAGAAACATGATGAAATTCTGGTCACCAGAGTTAACCTCTCATGAACATCCAATCATGTCTTCAAATCTAAAACTGTTGTTAATCAGTAGAGGAAATCATTACTTCAGATCTTATTACCTGACTTAGTGGCTGAAAAGTGTTGAGAGATTAGAATTGAAAATGAAGCAGTGAAGTTCACTCCCTTGACTATCTTACAAAGCAAACTGCTATAACTGAAGCAGATAATAAAAAACAATCATTGCATAGACATGAACTAAGCAAAGAAAAACATGTCATGGATTAAGAAAATGAAAGAAAATTACCTTGACTGGATGCTTGATAAAAACAGTGAAGAAGAAAGAATGTTGTGGGTACAAAAGCCAAAAAGGAAGAAAGTGAAGATAAAAGGGCAAAATTTTAAGCCAGTCACTTCTGTGGTGGGTTCCACAAAGGCAGAATTATTAGTAAGCCATGTTTTATACTATATTTTTAAAAATTTTAAATAGCATTTTAAATAAATTTTTAACTTTAGATATATTTTAGTAATTATTTTAAATATTATATTTTTATTTTTTCAAGTTTTTGAAAAGTTTGGGAGCTTAAAGTAATTTTCTTTTTTTGGTGGTGTCATTTGCAATGGCGCCCCCTCTTGACCCTTTTTTTTTTTTTTTTACCTTTTATTATTTTATTATTTTATTATTTTATTTTATTTAATTATTTTATATTATTAATTTTAAAATATTTGTAATGTGTATTTAAAATGTTTTATACTATATTTTTAAAAATTTTAAATAGCATTTTAAATAAATTTTTAACTTTAGATATATTTTAGTAATTATTTTAAATATTATATTTTTTACTTTTTCAAGTTTTGAAAAGTTTGGGGACTTAAAATTAATTTTCCTTTTTTGGTGGTGCCATTTGCAATGGCGCCACCCTACTAACCCTTTTTTTTTTTTTTTTACTTTTTTATTATTTTATTATTTTATTATTTTATTTTATTTAGTTATTTTATATTATTAATTTTAAAATATTTGTAATGTATATTTAAAATGTTTTATACCATATTTTTAAAAAATTTTAAATAGCATTTTAAATAAATTTTTTTAACTTTAGATATATTTTTGTAATTATTTTAAATATTATATTTTTTTACTTTTTTCAAGTTTTTGAAAAGTTTGGGGGACTTAAAAGTAATTTTTCCTTTTTTGGTGGTGCCATTTGCAATGGCGCCACCCCTACTGACCCCTTTTTTTTTTTTTTTTTACTTTTTTATTATTTTATTATTTTATTATTTTATTTTATTTAGTTATTTTATATTATTAATTTTAAAATATTTGTAATGTGTATTTAAAATGTTTTATACCATATTTTTAAAAAATTTTAAATAGCATTTTAAATAAATTTTTAACTTTAGATATATTTTAGTAATTATTTTAAATATTATATTTTTTACTTTTTTAAGTTTTTGAAAAGTTTGGGGACTTAAAATTAATTTTTCCTTTTTTTGGTGGTGCCATTTGCAATGGCGCCACCCTATTGACCCTTTTTTTTTTTTTTACTTTTTATTATTTTATTATTTTATTATTTTATTTTATTTATTTAATTTATATTATTAAATTTAAAAATTTGTAATGTGTATTTAAAAGCGTTTTATAATATATTTTTAAAATTTTAAATATTATTTTCAATAATTTTTTAACTTTAGATATATTTTTGTAATTATTTTAAATATTATATTAATTTTACATTGAATTGTTTAAATTAAAATTTTAATTTTATTCTTATTTTATTTAAAAATAAATTAAAAATAAATATATATTATAACTAGTCACATCATGTCGTTGATGTGACTATTAATATTTAAATAAGTAATGAAAATTGTATTATATATAGGGTGGGCTTGATCCCCACCGATTGAATTAAGAATTGAGAGAAACTAAAGGTATTTTATTGTTTTATTTGTATTTTTATAGTTAATGTTATATTAAAAATAATTGTTGTATTTATGTTTTTTTGTTGTACAGATATTAAAATGTCTTCCGAGCAAATACGGATCACACATCATCGATGATCGATTTAAACAAGAAAATTATTTATAATTGAAATAAAAAATCGCTTTTAGTTACTTATTTTTTCTTGTTAATCGCTACTCTATTGAACCTATTTTGACTACTTTAAAATATTTTTCTCTATTTACTTGTTATTATTCATTTTAACTATTTTCTTACATGATATTAATCTCTAATTAGTTGTTGTATTCATTTTTTAACTATTTTCTTGCATGATATTAATCTCTATTTAGGTGTTATTATTCATTTGCATGATATTAATCTCTATTTAGTTGTTATTATTCCTTTTAAGCGCTTTAAAATTTTAAAAGGAAAAAGGAGTGCATAACTTTACAACTCTGAAATAATTATAATATGTTTAATTATTTATAGTAAAATAATATTATAATTTAATAAAATTTATGTTAAAATTAAAATTTTAACATAATGAAATAAAAATTTTAAAATCACGATGTAGTAGGGTTATAATGTTAGTATATTCAATATCTAAAATTATTTATAATTTCTCTTAAATTTTAACCTTAAATAAAAAAAACCTCAAGACACTTAATAAATAACAATCTAAGTACAAAGAGCATAAATATCCGAAAAAAATGTTGTTAAATTCCACAACTTAAACCTTTAGAATTAAATAAATATCCTATTGAAAGTTAACTTAAGATTCGAAGTGGTGGTCATGATGTTGAGGGTCTTTCTTATGTTTCTATTATTAATATATTATTACTTATTTAATTTAAGTGAAATAAAAAAATATTTAGAATGGCTATGTTGGTATAGTATAAGTATGATGTTTTTGTTTTTTCAACCTTTCAATTTTACTCTTCAATATATTTTTTTATGTTTAAATTATATAGATAATTGATTTATCAAATTTAAAAAAATTACCATACAGGATGGTTATCGGGTTTTGAGGTCGCGGTTTCATTTTCCCAAGTATGATCCGGACGAGCGGATCATGCCATACTTACAGATGGCAGGATTTGGGGACGTCGCATTGATCCGGAGGTTTGACCTGAGGGCAAACTTAATATCCGCCTTAGTTGAGCGGTGGTGTACGGAGACCCACACCTTCATTATGTTGGTGTGGGAGTGCACTATCACATTAGAAGACGCCGCTATGCAACTTGGGTTAAAAATTGACGGTGATGTGGTCTCGGTCGAAGCAAAGTGTTAGAACCTTGATGAGTATGCCACAGATCGCTTGGGCGGTTCCCTCATCGATGAGAAAGAAAATTTCACATGCTTGAGATTGTCATGGTTAAGAGCAAATTTTAAGCGATTATCGAGAATCGCCATTGCGAGGAGGTGATGTATCTTTGCTCGAGCCTATATTATCACGGTGATTGGAGGGTACTTATGCCGAACAACACGCCTAATAGAGTCCACTTAAAGTATTTGCCTCTATTGGAGGATTTTTCTCGTCTTAGGTGAATTACAAATTTGGGGATCGTGCAGTGTTGGCCGATTATACTATGAGCTTTGTCGAGCAACAAAACATGGGGTTAGTAATATGGTGGTTGTCCTGGTCTCATGCGGTCTTGGGCTTTATACAGGATGCCGTTTCTAGCAAATTGTTAGGCACCAACCATATTCGTGGCCACTTATGAATAGGTAAAAATAGAATTATACTTAACATTTAACGACTTATAAGTGTGGATAACATTTTTCAAAGTTTAACTACCAACGTGTTTGTTGGGATTTTAGATGGCGACGTCTCCGGAATTGGTGCGAGCCAAACATTAATCATTCTTGTCAAATGATAGAGGCGTCTGTTGGAGAGAAAGTAATATATATTAATATAGTTTAAGTAACCTTTATTTAACTTATCCGGTTATAGTATGTTATGTGAATTGACTCATTATCTTATATTATGCGATTCTTGTGGATGCCGTATTCTACACCGAACGTTGCAACCCTTATTCCTCGAGGGTTCACGCCGAAGCCCATGCGTGGTGCATTAACACGCGGTGCTCAACTTCTCAACCATTGAGTGGTACAACGGTGATCGAGTTATCGACAATTTGGGTGTAGACAATTTGTGCGGTCGAGCGAACAATTTGATGAGGTCCACTAGAAGACCATGAGGAAACATACAATGATTGGCGCGTGGAACATCAATCTTTGTAGCACTATGGAATACCCGATGACGACGATGACTGAGATGCACTCGTGCATGTTTGACTTTAGTCCTCGACTGAATACATGCAATGGTACATGACTCGATGGCGTGTTTATTTATATGGTGGACAGCTTATGATAGTACCAGGTCATGGCTACAGACGTGGAAATCAACCTATAGGGGAGCTAGAGGATCAACATATAGTGGAGCCCAACTCGGAGAACCAACCTTTGAACACATCGGACCAATGGGTTGGCACTTTTTGTGATGAGTCGCATAGCAGTTCATATCACTCGAACATTGCGGTTCAAGTTCATATCACCCGGACATAAGTGGTTCAAGTTCATATCACCTGCATATAGGCGCCGAGTTCATTTCACCCGGACATAGGCGATTCGAGTTTATTTCACCAAGACATAGACGGTCCGAGTTCATTTCACCCAGAGCAACCACCGATATCATTTGATATGTTTGGTAATAACATGAACTCCACTCTGCCTCAGGCCACGTTCGATCCAGCCGCCGATATTCCTGATGTGTACCGTACACCCCAACATCCACCTCGTCAACGAAGGCCCGTGAATCGCTATACCCCGAACGATGATACCACTCCCGGCTCTTTGCAATTTTAAGTTATGTTAATTTTTAAGTGTTATGTCATATTTCTTGTATTACTCAAGAGTTCCACAACTTATATATTAGTCTTGTTTTTATATAATTTATGATGTCTTTTAAAGTGTTTAAATTTGCAACTGTTAATTTTAAGTAAAAACTTAACATTAAATAATACAAACTTTAATTCTAAGTTATTATAAAATGCAAACATCGGTAGAACATTTAATTTCTTTCGAACGTGAAGATTGACCAATTGTAGACGCTTTCTATGAGGACATTTGTTTTATTGTGGCCAACTGTTCTACATATGGTGCAACGTTTTGGATCAACTTGTTCTCTTATATCCATGTCATTCAATCCTCGTTGTTGTCTGGCCTACCTTTGATTCTCCTACGCATGGACCGATCCGGTAACATCTCGAACACAAAGTGGTTGCACTTCCCATGTTGATACATCCTTAATACGGAAACTCATTACCCCAAATACGCAATGTACGCTCAAGTGTACACATTGTCGATGTATTGTTCGGTATTCAAACCGTAGGTAGCACACGCTACAACCACGCATGCATTACCGGATAACGTAGTGTTTGGAACATCCCGCACTCACATCGCCTGCTTAGGATATCAACTCCATATGACCGAGGCGAATTCCGACCGACAACTAATATACTCTGTCACTCGAAAAGTTTCCAAATTTCGGGAATATAGTTCTGCATTCATCGACTTAGCCCTTTCAGTGTTCTCTTTCATGGCATCCCTAATTTTTTCGACGTATACGTGTCCTGCCTTTAACTATTTTGCTTGTTTCAACCCCATTTTTGGCATTAAGGTTGCTAGCCTATAAAATGTGGCTGAAAAAATGGCTGAAATCGGCAAGTGACGTGTACGCCTCAAGACGGAGTTAATGGCCTCAACGAGGTTAGTTGTCATTTGACCATATCGATACCCCTCGTCAAAACATTGGGCCCATTGCCACGGCTCCATGCTACCTAACCACCATGCGAGAGAAGGATTGGACCCTCCATATCGGGCCTCTAACCTCGCCACTTATGTCCTAAAGCGGTGTGCTTCATTTCGTATCCTATGTATGTATTCCAATTTTAAGTTATTTTGCTATTCAAATTAGGAAATGGACTCAAATAATTAGAAATACAATTTAAATACGATATATTTACCCATGTTCACAATTCGTTTGCTCAGTCTTTATTCTTGTATCGATTGTGGAAGTTGACAATGATGTGACGAATACAATAGAGCGGACCTCCATGGAACCTCGATTGTCGAATCGCAAAGAACAAGACCCTTTGATCATCGGATATAATGAAAATGTTGTCTTGCCCGACAACATGTCTCCGTAAGTTCCAATGAAATACGCCCACGATTGGAGTTCTCGACTCTACGATGGCAAAAGCAATCGGTAGTACATTTCCATTACCGTCTTGTGCAACCGCAATCAAAAGTATTTGTGTGTATTTTCTATAAAGCCATGTTCCATCAACTTGCACTAGTGGTTTGCAGTGGGGGAAAGCTCTAACACATGGATCGAAAGTCCAGAACAGTTGATGAAAAACTCTTCTCCCCAGGTCCAATTGTCCAGTACGGCCTCTATAAGGCAATGTTTGCAAGTCCACGATAGTTCTGGGATGTATTCAACCATCGCTGAAATCCAACCCTGAAGTTCATTGTATGACTCATCCCATCCCCGTACAATTGTTGCATGGCCATTTGTTTCACCAACCACGCTTTCCTATACGAAACTCAATACTGAAATCGAGCTTGTATGTCTGCAATCAATGTTGACACAAGAACGATTGGACTATCTTTCACTAGTGGTATGATACAGTTGCAAATACTTTTGGCATCCAATTTCCCGTGGTCTTGAGACATACGTGCGACGCTACATGTATGATGCCCTTCTAGTTTACGTATTTGCCATTGTTGAGTCCTCTGTATAAATGCAGCTCGAACTCGCCAACCACACCCATCGCTGGCTCTCCAACATTCCCCAACATATAATGTCGGTGTAGATTTGACAACCTTGTAATCAATCGACAACTTCAGAGTGTATTGTTTGATGGCAAACACACAGTCCGCCTTGTTCTCGAACAGTTGCCCAACGAATAACTCCTCGAACTGTGAATTTATCGCCAATCTATGAGCAGGTACTATATCGGCATACTCAGGAAACTCGGATGCATGTGCTGCATCTGGATCTACGTTCAACATGTCGCCCCCAGGTTCATTTCGTAAGATAATGGCATGACGTGGGTTACTTAATGAAGGGCCGTGAACATCTTCAACCTCTTCCGGGCCTTCATCATCGATATCGTCCGGAACTTCATCAACATCAGGGTCACTAAAATCTTCAACGTCTTGATCAGAATCTTCACCATTATTGGTCATTTCTCTGACATTTGCCTCTATGTTTATTATCACCTCCGGATGTAGTTGTGAGCGGGGATCGAGGGTAGGGTTGCTGTATGAACTCCCACCATAATTAGGAATTTCGTGTATCTGTGAGGTTCCACCGTATTCTAATTGGTCTGTCCATCCAACATTAAGATCAAAGTCAAATTCGTGATGTTGACTTATTGGACTAACATTCTCAATAGGCTCGAGTCCGCTAGCTCGCAAATAATTCAAGCTGGTTGGGGTTCTCACTCTTACTCGACCACCATATTTCCATCATAAGTGCACAAGTCATCATCATCTAACAAATTTGATCGCACAAAATTTGAATGGATCTCAGAGATTGGGAACTTGTAAAATAATTTGGACATTGGCCTTCCAAAACGGATAGCTATTTTCAGACCGATCTTCCTTTTCATTTCTACTAGCTTCACATTTTTTTGAATCGCAAACCTACTTTTTGCCCACCTTGAAATACACATACCAATATCACCTTCTACAATTTCACCATAAAAAATAACATACACTAAAAACACCTCATTACTCATTTTTAATAGATATTTTAACTTCCTTACTTAGCACATCGGTTACACCACTCTATATATAGAAGAGAACCAAGAGGTGGAGCCATAAAGAATGGCTCCACCAAAACTGTGATTTTGAGATTATAAGGCGCTATAGTAATTTTACCAAGTTAAATAAACAACTAAAATAAGAAAATATATAAAACTTCAAATAAATTAAGAAAAAATTAAAAATTTTAATTTATAAAATTCTATGTAAATTTAATATAAGATTAAACATACATTTTAATTATTATAAAACTAATAATTTCAAAAGCAATTTGAACAATAAATTTAAAATTTATAAAGAAATAATTTTAAATATATATATCTAAAGTTAAAAAATTATTTAAAATTTTAAATAATATATTATACAATATTTTAAATATACATTACAAATATTTTAAAATTAATAATATAAAATAACTAAATAAAATAAAATAATAAAATAATAAAAAGTAAACAAAAAAAAAAAAGGGTTAGTAGGGTGGCGCCATTGCAAATGGCACCACCAAAAAAGGAAAAATTGCTTTTAAGTCCCCAAACTTTTCAAAAACTTGAAAAAGTGAAAAATATAATATTTAAAATAATTACTAAAATATATCTAAAGTTAAAAATTTATTTAAAATACTATTTAAAATTTTTAAAATATAGTATAAAACATTTTAAATACACATTACAAATATTTTAAAATTAATAATATAAAATAACTAAATAAAATAAAATAATAAAATAATAAAATAATAAAATAATAAAAAGTAAAAAAAAAAAAAAAGAAAAGGGGTCAGTAGGGGTGGCGCCATTGCAAATGGCACCACCAAAAAAAGGAAAAATTACTTTTAAGTCCCCCCAACCTTTTCAAAAACTTGAAAAAAGTAAAAAAATATAATATTTAAAATAATTACTAAAATATATCTAAAGTTAAAAAAATTATTTAAAATGCTATTTAAAATTTTTAAAATATAGTATAAAATATTTTAAATACACATTACAAATATTTTAAAATTAATAATATAAAATAACTAAATAAAATAAAATAATAAAATAATAAAATAATAAAAAAATAAAAAAAGAAAAAGGAGTCAGTAGGAGTGGCGCCATTGCAAATGGCACCACCAAAAAAAGGAAATATTGCTTTTAAGTCCCCCAAACTTTTCAAAAACTTGAAAAAAGTAAAAAAATATAATATTTAAAATAATTACTAAAATATATCTAAAGTTAAAAAATTTATTTAAAATGCTATTTAAATTTTTTTAAAAATATAGTATAAAACATTTTAAATACACATTACAAATATTTTAAAATTAATAATATAAAATAAATACATAAAATAAAATAAAAATTAATATAAAAGTAAAAAAAAATTTCAGGAGGGTGGTGCGCCATTTCAAATGGATTTTTTATATTTTTAGAATCATGAATTTTTTCCATGTAATTAGATAAGAGTTGAACTTTAAGTTAACTTGAGATAAATTGAAAAATAGATTGAATGAACTAATTAATAATAAATAAATACATGAAAAGAAAATAAGCGTTGAATTTACGTGATCGTATCACGCATTTTATTATTAGTGATTTATTGTTTACATAATTTTTATATTGATTTAATTCTAATATTTTTAAAATTTTTATGATTAGTAAGTAATAAAAAATAATGGTGGTAAATTGTGTAATTATAAATATTAGTAATCGTAAAATTATAATGCATGTAGAATAAATTTAATTATCCAAATTGTTAAAGTTAATTATTTGAAATATTTGATATCCAAAACTTCAAATATTTAAGTGTTTATTACAAACTACATCAGCCAACCAATCAATTCTAGCCAAAATTGAAATTTTCATATCCTCAAAAAATGTTAATAATTTTATAAATTTTACTGACCAAATTGTAAATTTATCAAAGTTAGATGAATTATTTTTTTTTAAAATATGTGATAAAATGTAATTTAAATTTTAAAAAATGTTTAAAATCATAATGTTATGTGGGCCTTGCCATGTGGCACGTTAAAATTATGACAATATCATTTGCTTAAATCGATTACTCTGACAGTTTGATATCAAATAATAAATAATTGATGGTATACGAATGACGACATTTATAAATATATAAATATATAAATATATATATATATATATATATATTATGTAAAGCTTGTTAATAGTTTATTCAAATTTTAACATTTTAATTATCACATTTATGACGATTGTCTTATTTATTATAATTTACTCTTCTGTTATGAATTATTAACAACTATACCACCCTTAATTTATTTAATACAATTTTATTATTTTAATGTAATATTTTTAGTTTTTGATAAAAGATAATTTTATTTTACGGGAAAACACTTAGAAGAAAAAATAAGAGGAGGATAATAAAACTGATCTCGACCTAAGAAGCTCACCCATACACTAATTTTCTACTGTCTAACCTTGCAGGAGATCATAGAAATTTTTAGGGGGAAGCGACAACAAGCTAAGAGAAGCAGCCTCATGAGTACGAGGACATACTTGAGATAAAGCCACTCGGACAAAATAATGAGCAGCCTTGTTAGTACTTATTCGAATCCAAAGGAAGGAAAGATGTTAAAACAACAACAGTAAATAGCAACAATCATAAACTAACATACCAAATTCAAAGGTGTCAACATGATTCGAGGTAAAGCATGCGAAACACCTCCGAACAATCCAATTCAAGAATAATCTGATCAAAGCTCCTCACTTTATGTAACATTCCAAAATTGGGGTTAAAAAGATTTAGCTTTAGTGGTTTTGTATAGGCTTTTGTGTTTTTCTTTTAATTTGAAGAGTAGATTGACTTCAGTGGTTTAGTGGTTAAGCATCAGTTTTCTTTTACTCTTGGGTTTGAGTCCTCGTGTGCCTTAATTTAGAATGATTTTATTTTATTTTTGTTTGTTTTTTGTTTCAATTTCTTTAATAAATAATAAGTGTTACACTGATCTTGATGCTCGATTGTAACATCATCATCATGATAATAATGGGAAAGTATGGGAAACTTTCAGAATATTCTATATTTATACAACTTTTGGCAAGTACATAACTTATTCAGGACATATTCTACTATAGTGTATAATTGAGTGGAACCAACAAGAACATGTGTAACACCCCCTATTATGCTTTTATTTTATGTACCATACAACCAACACACTTTATACAAACATACGAGCTCTCTAAGAATCAACAACAAGTTCAATGAATGAAACAAAGTCAACTGGTGAATTATAATGAAACAAGAGAAGAACCACAAGCAAACATTAGGAAATTCTTACTGTGCAACAATACACCTAAACCCCATTAACTAGCACAACAGAAAAACCATGATCAAAGAATTAAATCCCAAATTCCACCAAAATTGTTATTATATTGGTATTATTTTATTGTTATTGCTTGGATATTATATTACTCTTATTTTATTGTTAATTTTGTTACTATAGAGGCATTTGCTTGCTAGGGAAAGGATTGTATGAAACATGGATATTATCCCTTTTCAATAGTTTTATGTCACATCAGTATTTTTATCTTGAATTTTAGAATTTTAATTTGGATTTGGTTTTTTTCAGGATGAAAATACTGAAATTCAAGATGAAAATGCTGATGTGGCATAAAACTATTGGAAAGGGATAATATCCCTGTTTCATACAATCCTTTTCTGCTTGCTAAGTTGCAATCATCTTAGTTTTATTTAAATATAAAGATTATTTTAATGTATTTTTATTTGTTGAAAAATTTTTATTTTAATATTTTTAGTGTATTTGATGTATTATATTTTTAAATTTATTTTATATAAAATAATCTAAAAAAACTAATATGGACAATTCAGGTCGGATTCGAGTTTAACATTTTTAATATGGGTCGGGTTTAAGCAAAATTTTAGGCCAATTTTTGAGTTGGTCAAGTCTCGAGTTTAAAATTTGGACCTAAAATTTTACACCGACCCAATTAGTTCTAATAAATAGTAGTCAAATAATGATTTGTAATGGTGTATCGATCTCAACAAGTCTTTAAATTATTTTTATAATTAAATAAACTCCTATCTTATAATTCTAACTTTGAAAGTCATTAATTTTAATAATAAAATAAAATTAATTTTAAATTTTAAGCTAATTTACATTTTATGCAAAGGTGAATTTGAAGGAATAACTTTCCATCCCATCTATAGCCATTGTCTTCGCAAAACAATTGCAAAATAATAATAGTTAACATTTTTTGAACTTTTATTAAAGCTCAATTTTGTTGAAGATGTCCAACTCCATAATTTCAACATTAAAATTTTTGAATTGAGGTGTGTTCGATTTATTTATGTTCACGAATAAATTTATTTATTGGTTTGTTTATAAGCTCGTTTATTTATTAATGATATGTTCTTACAAAAATATAGAGCTATAAATGAATAGAACATTCGATGAACATGTTCCCGTATATGTGTGTATGTATTTATTTATTGTTTGTTTGTTTGTTTATTATTTATTAATATTGTTCGTTAACATGCTCAATTATATACTAATGAAGATGTTCAATTTAATATTCGTGAACATTAAACAAACGAATATGAACACACATAATTATAAATAAATGAACATGAACAAAAATTTAAAATTCATAACGAATACAAATTAAATACGAACAAACTTAAAATAAATAAATGTTGGGAAGAAACCGAACAACCAAACGGAAGCGAAACACAACCGGTGTTCTTTCTCTCCCTATAACTCTTGTCAAATATTGTGGCAAGCACAATAGCACAAAAATATGTTCTCTAGCAACCTATCAACCACAAATCAACCAATGCAACCGCAACAAAAATAATAAATAGAGACACCGATATTTTTACGTGGAAAACCCCTCTAAATCAAGGGTAAAAACCACGGGACTTTAGAGTCCGATCAAAAGCTCCACTATAATCAAATGTTCAGCTACAAAATTACAATATCAAGCCTACAACAAGCATTCAACTCCTAATAAGGCTAACAATATGTAATCTTTAACAAAAGAGAGAAAAATAGGAGAACATCACCAAAATTGAAGCTGCTGTAAAACGGGTATTTCTGACGCTACAGAACTCGGATGAAAAATCCGACCGTACAAAGTCAAGAACACCTTGTCGCCTAACCGCTGTCAAAAAATCAGCTCAATCGAACAACAGATGGACCTCCGATTGAAGAGTTGATCACAGCTGCACCAAACTTGAAAAACTGGTTTTTCTAGCTTCAAAGCTCTCTGTTTCTCACGTTTTTTCTTCTCCTAAAAATCTGATATTTGGCTCTCTGACTCATATTAAAATATGGCTGGCCACACCACCCTTAAAAGACAAAAAAAAATGGCTGCCAAACACCACGTAAAAGGCCAAAGAAAAACAAAAGAAAATGATAAAGAAAAACAAAAGAAATGCCATAAAACCTGGCATGTTTTGAGGGATTCCCACATAGTGGGACCCTCCCAACAATAAACAAACATGAATAAAAGTTTGATTGTTTAAAAACGGTTCATTTACGGACTTAATTGTTTCCAATGAAAGAAATCAATTATTGAAAGTTGAAGGAAAATATGACAGCATAGATTTTGACTTTTTTTGTGAAAAAGGAAAAAGCATGGGGTGATTGGCAAATCAATGAGTACCAACTTGTTGCAAAGGAAGATTTCCCTTTTCTTTCCAATCCACTAAAACAAATACTCATACAATATTGCAATAATCTCATAATTGAAGCACCAAATCCACTGAAGCAATTATTGCAATAATAGATTTATTGTTTTTTAATGGGTTAATTGCATCAAATGATCCTCATTCTAAATTAATTCATAAATTTTAAATCATTGTAATACATCTCTAAACTAACTAGGCTATATCAATTAAGTTTTTTATCACTAAAACCATTAATTTAATGGTAAAATATCTCTTCAGTCTCTCTCAATTTTGGAATTAAATAAATTAATCCCTATAAAAATTTGGAGCAATTTAATCACCGTCAATTTTAAAAATAAGTAACTAAGGACAATTAGTCATGATGCTAATGTCTTTTGTCAATTGTGCATAATTTTTATTGGTATAATATCAATTCCAAAACATGATGAACATAATTTTGATATCACCGTGGTATCAGCTTTAGTGCAAAATTCCATGTTAATCGTTGGATATTTTATGGTGTAGAAATTAAATTAGCAATTGGGGAGCCACCCATTGCCACTCTAATTGGACCATTCAATTAATGAAATTCTCCCTTACCGGCCCATTCCTCTGTATTCTTAATGAAATTCTTCCTGCAAAAAAACACCATTTCAATCTTATACTATTGAGTATTTGACAATTCACTGTTTCATGTGTCGAAATCATTTTTTTGTTTGGAAAATGGGGTCGACCTTAAAACGAAAATGAAATCGCCACCATTTTTTTTTGAGGTGTGATCGGATCACCTTGTGATTGATTATTAAAACATTTTGAATTTATTAAAATGATTATTTTGACCTACGAAATTTCGAGAAAACAGGTTCGGGAGTCGGTTACGCACGAGGAAGGATTAGCACCCTCGTAACTCCCAAATTTGGTACTAAATTGATTGATTAATGTTTTAATGTCGAAAATTTGAAAAGATTTTAAAATACGATTCTCTTTTAAAAAGAACTTGAATAAAATAAATTAGATGCTGAGACCTGCTTATTTCGAACGAGTAAAATATCATACGTACCCAGTGAGTTAGGATACGACATTTCGAATCCTCGAAATTAAGCTTGTCTTTTGACTTCTAAAACTAGTGCATTTAAATTTAAAAAAGATATTCGGTCATTTGGGTCAAATGAAAAATCAGAACCCAGTAAGTTAGGGCACAATTTCTCAAAAATTCCAAATACAGAATATTAATTTTGTTTTTAGAAATCCTTATATCGAGATAACAAAATGTCACATCCAGTGAGTTAGGACACAACATTTTTGAATTCACGAGAATAAGTTTTTATTTAATTTATACTTTGATTTAAAAAATATTTGGTTCTTTAGACTCGATGAGAAAAATCGAAACCCAGTAAATTAGGGTATGATTTCTTTCGAATATTAGGAAGCGAAGTATTTGCTTGTTTCAAAAAAGTTTAATGCATCGATAAAATGTAATATGATCGTAATAAAATGGAAAATGAATTACAATGCCAATATGCATAATTGAATAAAAACGAATGCGATAATATAAATAACAATAATAAAGGCAAAAATAAAATAAAATAAGATACAAGCTAAAACAAATAATTTATATAAAATAATAGATAAAAGTTAATAGTAAAAAAATCTATATACAATAATTTAAAGATAATAAAATAATAATAATACTAATAATAACAATAATATAATAATAATAACAATAATATAATAATAATAAATTATCATAGAAATATATTAATAAACGAATAATAATAGTAAAATAAATAGTTGTAATAATAATAATAGTAAAAGTGATGATGAAAATAATAACAATAATAGAAATATTAAAATATACAAAACAACATGGGAACAATAAAAGAAGTAAAAAAGTGCATATAATAAAATAAAGAATACATGTCTGTACAAACATGATGAAAATAATACATATAAATATATAAAATTGATAGATATAAAAAAATGGCAATAGTAATAAAAATATGCACAAAATAAAAGAAAAATGAATGGATTAAATAAAATAATATAAAAATAATCAAGTAAATTAATGGGGACCAAATTGGAATTTAAACAAAATCGTGGAGCTAAATTATAATAGATAAATAATTAAAAGGATTAAATTGAAATTTCGGGAATAAAAACAAAGTGCAAGACCAAGTTGTAACGCGCGAATGACATGGGTGACCAAATGGGAAATATTCTCAATCCTCCAAAACGCGACGTTTTAAGCCTAAAACGAGGGATCAAAGTGGAACAGAAATGAAATTATAGGGGCAAATTCAAATAAAAAATTAAATTTTAAAAAATAAAAATTCGAAAGGGCCTGACGAGCAAATAGACCACTTCATGGAAACACGTGGATCCCCTGGAGCAGGTCGGGTCTACGCGCGGGTCATGCCAAAACGACACCGTTTCAGCGCCTAAATGCATGGCCTAAAATGACGTCGTTTTCGTTCTTTATAAAAGCCCAATTTTTTTTAAAAAAAAATCACTTCCGTTCTTAATTTTTTTTTTAAAAACAAACCAGCCCCATTCATTTCCTCTCCCCCTCTTTGCATTCGGCCGGGTTTTGCGTGACTCGGTACCGATCGCCATCATCTGCATTGTTGGCGACTCCAGCGTCGATCGTCGCCGTTCGTGGCTGTCAGCGACTCCGTGCACGGCGACCGGACTCCCCAAAAAAGGTATTTTTTTTCTTTTTTTTATCTTTATATATTATATTTAAACGTGTGTGTAGTTTTTTTTTTTTTAAATTTATATGCATGTGAGAGTAGTTTCAAAGAGAGAAGAAGAAGAAAAAAAAAATAAAAAAAGAAATAAACCTTTGCTAGTCTATTCTCTGATTTAGTATTGATTTCGTCTGTGTATTCGTAAAAAATGTCCAGTACAAAAGGCTTTCATTTCCTCTTTTTATAGCCGGATATTCAAAATAAATAAATAAAAAGAAAATCTAAAAAGCCTCTGGATTTCATTATATTCTTGTCAATTCTTTGGATGTCATGGCTTGCCATTGTTTCTGTTATTCTTCGTTTCTGTTTGCAGGTGAAACCACCATGGAGGCACAGGCTACGAGGTGACGTGGAGATCTGAGCACATGGGGGCTGCGTTGTGGCGCCAGAGAATTCTAGAAACCCTAGGGTTTTTGAAACTTGTTAAAACTTTGGTCCATTTGGACCGGTTCAAAGATGGGCCTTTAGTATTTGGGCATGTTATTATTATTATTATTTTTGTAATGGACTGTTATTATGGACTGTTTAATATTGAATTTTTTTATTGTTTTGTTTTTTTAGTTTAAATAGGCCCGGGCGAAAATGGGCTCTTACAGCATGCTCATGCTTTTAGCGTTTTTCAAATCTTGTTTAATCAATGCATGATGAATAAACATGCAACTAGTGAGTGAAATGAAGGCCATCACATCACAAATTACTCCACTCTTTCATAATATTATTCTTATTATTAGCATTCAGCTGAAAAGAATATCTTAACCCAGAAATCATACAAACAGTATATGAAATAACAAGATGTAAGGAATCCAATGTTTAAAATCTGGAAACAGCCTAAGAGATGTGGGAATGAAGTTATTAAAATAGAAAATGAGTCAATTCTTATGGTGGCCGCTCAATTCCTCAAACCTCTTAACATCATCCCTCATTCCTTTTTTATTCTCTCTTTTGCACTTTCCTCCGCCCTCCTACTCTCTTCTACTTCTTTGGCAGCAATGGAGGCCACATCATCTTCAAACCAAAATAAAACATAACATGAAATTGTATTAAAATGGAGACCTTAGATTTATAAAATAAATATTTTAATTATTAGATATGGAAATTTAGAAGGTTATTTTAGGAATTACACACACACACACATATATATATATATATTAGAGAAGAATAAGAGAATAAAAAAAATGGTAAAAGAGGGAAAATGTTTAAAAAGTCGAGGCACTTTGATTTCTCATTTACCTTTGCCTCTCACTCTCCATGCTCTTAGCCTCTTCCTCTTCCTTCCATCATTCCTTTTCTCCTCCCCCCTACTTCTTTCCCACCAACTCTTTTATCTTTCTCTTCAACAACATCATCACAAAATATAGCTGAAATTTTATTAATATGGAGAAATTAGATTTATAAAAATAAACTAAACTATAAATGGTTCATACCTTGAATTCTTCACCAGGGGTTGAAGTGAAAAACATTTTTAAAGTTTGGATGGTCATCCCACTCCAACGATTCCCACCATCCTGTTCTTGACCTGATGGTAAGAGAAGGTGGAGCATATGCAAATGGCTGCCCATTGCCAACAAGGGGAACAAATGGAGGAATTCTCTTCAGTTTATCACAATGTTCAACATCAATAAGCTGGAGAGAATCACAAACCATCACTCCACTTTTGCTGCAAATGCTCTTCAAATTTGGTACTTCCCGTAGTCTCAGTTTTCTCAATTTGGGAAGATGGAAATTGATTAATGCATCACTCCTTTTTTCTTCAACTTCTGATATTGGTGCTCCCAATATTTCTACTAGCTGACTACAAGCATCCACATATATTTCTTCCAGGTTTTGGAGGTTTGGAAGCAACCAATGTGGAAGCAACGTCGTCATACTTGAGCATTCCCGTACATAAATTTCCTTAAGATGGGAAAAGGTGGTAGACGGAGCCAATGTTGATGTTGTTGCTGGACCAATTCCTGCATCTTTCATAATAAGGGCACTCAATTTTGGCAGAGCAATGAGATACAACACCTCGAGGCTCTGAAATGGATGAGCGGAAGAAGAGGCAAAAGAGGACAGGGAAACAACACACTCTATCCCTTCACACCCCCAAATCCTACAAACCCTCAAGTCAATTGCATTTTTGAAGGAAAAATTATCATCGACTAAGCTTCTCAAATAGCCGCAGTTAAAAATATGCAACCCTTGAATTTCAATTGGGTGCATAATTAACTCACCTTCCCAATTGTGGACTCCTTCAACTGTTACTATTTTATCTATTTCAGAAGTCCCAAAGGTAGGAAATAAAACTGAGCCCACCCGTAAATGGTACTTGATGAGACTTTTCTTACTTTGTTGCATTGAGGAGATGAACTTATTGAATTCACTGATGTCTTTCAAACCTCCAGTAAAGCACTCTACCTTCTTCAATGGTTCCAACTCCTCTGCTTTTAGACTTATTTTTTCATTCTCCACACCAAAACTCAAGTGCTGAAGGTGAACGAGTTTTGGTAAAATTCCAGCGGGTATCTCTTTCAGAGTCGACACTTGAAGATCAAGATATCTTAGCTTTATCAGCATATCCATGCCTTCAGGGACTTCCTCAATTTTAGTCCTAAAAAGGTCCAACTTCTTCAATTCTTGAAGCATCGAAAGACATGGCAGATCTTTTAATTCTTCACAGAAACAAAGCGACAATGTTGTGAGGTTCTTTAATTCAGATATGGAATTTGGTAAACTCTTGATCTTCGTATAGGACAAATTGAGAACACTAAGACAAGGCATGTTTGTGAAGAAAGAATTTGAGATCTTCTTTATAGGGTTCCCCTGCAATAGCAAGGTTGTGAGCAGTTGACATTTTGTGGGCAGCACATCTATGGAAATTTCTGATATGAGGTTACACATAAGCGATACTTTCACAATATCCGAACTCCATTGCTCCTTTTCTGGTAACTCTTCTAATTGCAAACCTGCTTGTATCATGTGTCTAGGATTCATTCTTGTGATCGACAATGCCATGTCTCTCACTGCATCATGCATCTTTACACCAGGTGGACCAAATTTTGTGATAATATTTTCCAACAAGCAATTATCTTCTAACTTCTTCAAAATAACATGGCCCTTGTCTTTCATTTCTTGTCTTGTACCCATATCATCTATGGATCCCTCTTCAATCCAGCACTCAATTAGATCATCCTTAAAAATTTCAAAATCTTCGGGATATACCGTACAATACAAAAAACAATGTTTCACTTGCTTGTCCTTTAAGTGATCGAAGCTAAATTTCAAGCGCTCGATTACCTCAGCTTCCACTCCTTCCACTTTCCCTATTCTCTCTTTCAATTCCCCGAGTGCATTTTTCCAAATAAGAGGGTTATCTTCTCCTTTCATGGTACCAGCTACCACGACAATTGTAAGAGGTAGACCTGCACATTCCTTGACAAGCAGCTTCAAAGTAGGCATTATAGTTGGACTTTGAACTATGTTAGGTCCAACTTTATTCAAGAATAGTATCAATGCCTCTTCTTCTGAAAGGGGCTTCACTTTTATGACCTTACAACCCATATACTTGCAGACATGCTCCGAACGGGTTGTCAACACCAACTTGCAGCCATTGCTGCCACTCGGCTCGGGGATCCCAACTTCCTCTAGAGACACTTTATCCCACACATCATCTAGGATTAGAACATGCTTTCCTGCGTTCTTCAGCATTTCTGACAAGATTGCAGATCATCTGAGCTTGTCCTCTTCTTTGTCTAAATATTCCTTCGACTCCAACGCACTTGCAATATGATCTTGTACCTTCATTACATTGAACTCCTTTGATATGGTAACCCAGATTACCCTTTCGAATCTTTGTTGTTTCAAAAGATCATTGTGGACGTGCTTCATGATAGTGGTTTTACCCACACCGCCCATCCCCCAAACCCCAATCTTGCTAACCTCCTCCTGCATCAAACATGCCCAAATCTCATTTCTGACGGCTTCCTCTCCAACTAGTTCTGATGTTGGCAGTGGCAACCCAGCACTTGGACCATCCATGGCAAGACCTTCAGAGGCATCAGGAGCTTTATCAAGAAATTCCCTCATTTCTCGAGTCTTTTCATCAACCAACTTCCCGTTGCAAGCACGACAGAGATATCTCCCGTTACTGACTTTGTTTTCAACAACTTGTGCTTCCCTAATCATCTCTTTCACAGCTTTCAACCAATTTTCAACCCCCTTCTTCGGTATCTTCCCCAGAGGACGAAGAAGCTCTGCTTTCAATTGCAGCTCTATATCTTCCATTTTGCAATTCAATTCATCTCTGATCCTCTTGAAGTTTCTCACATAATCGTTCAGCTTTCTGTGATATTGCAAATGTTTACAAACAGGAGTTCCGAGACAATTTGCAATGCCAACAACAGGCTCTACGTATTCCATTGCTATGTCTGTGAATGTATAACAGTAGCAGATAATGAAAATATGTATTTCCAGAATCAACCTCTCAAACTATATAACATGCTAGATTCAAGCGTGCAAGAGTTCATTACAGAATATTAAGGCATTGAATTGCTTCTAGGTAGCTCTTTTTGTATTAAAATCAGTAGAGGAAATCATTGCTTCGGATTTTAATACAATTATTCATCTTTCTTGTTATGTGAAAAGCAAAGGAAATCATCTTTTTGTATTAATTTCTATCTAAAGTAGATTATGTCTGCTGATCAACCAGTCCTAAAATCTAAAACAGTTGGTAATCACTAGGGGAAATCATAGCTTCAGATCTTATTACCTGAGTTAGTGGGTGAAAAGTGTTGGGAGAATAGAACTGAAAATGAAGCAGTGAAGTTCAGTTCTTCCTTGACTGTCTTACAGAGCTATAAGAGTAGCAGATAATCAGAAACAATGATTTCAAAGTCATGGATTAAGCAAAGAAAAGCAAATGAAAGAAAATTAGGTTGAGAGGATGCTTGAAATTTTGTGATACACAACTTGAAATTAAATATACAAGTAAATGAGTTGTATTAGGTTTAGTTATTCGCACCCCTTTACTATATTATTTGCATTCTTCAACTTGTCAGTATTATATTTTGGATTCTGGACAAGTTCTTACATATCCTACTTTTTAAATTTGAATAATAAAATTTTAGTCCTTAATTTTTATACTTTCAGTCAATTTGATCTTGATAATATATAAAATTGTTAAAAATGAAATTATTTTTAAAATTTTAGAACATTATAAAATTAAAATTAAATAAAGGTGGATAAAATTTTCAAAATTAAATAAAGTGAGAGAAAATGAGGGTAATTTGTTTTAAACCCTTCAAAATTTCTCTATATTATTTATATCAAAATATCCAATACCCATTCTTTAATATATATATATATATATATATATATATATAAACATTAAGAAAAATTATATGTCTCTGTTTTTACCTCTTCTATTTCTTTAGGTAGCTTTTACATTATAAGAAACTATAAAATTCCGGACATAATTTATTTTTATAATTTTGGTTTTGAAAATAATTTAAATGTAATGAAAAATTGAATTGAGTTTGAAAAATAAATTTTTTGGTATATTTTGTATTCTTTTGATTAAAAAATGGCATTAAAGTCAATTTCATAAGCCTCTATAATATCGGTTTTAGATCTTCTTTAGTGCCACTTAATAGTCGGTGACAAAAAAAAAAAACCAATTTCGAAAACACTAGTGACCAAATTGTAACTCTTTTTTAGTTAAGTGACCAAAACGAAAACTTACCCATACTTGAACGACTAATGGTGTAGTTTACCCTAAATTCTTTTAAAAATTTTAGTTTAAAACCTTTTTGTCTATACTATGTATTAAGTCTTTTCTTGAGTTGGTTTAACCAATCAATCGGTCCCAAATCAGTAAGAAAATTAAGAAAAAATAATTTTATTTGTAAAGTAAGATATATGATTATGATGGTATTTTCGTCTTTTCATATTTTTATAAATTAATAAAAAATTCCATAACTTTTTCAAGTCTATTGAATCATTCACATTTTCTTCGTCCCCCAAGGCTCAGATTCAATCATTACGCAGAACCATTTACATAGTTCTTCATTTTGATTTACATCAATACACAAGTGGTTCCATATCATCATACCATTTCATTTTGATATCATTTACCAAGTTTACCATTTATAATCCCTATTAGTAGGACTCAAACGAATACATGGATCGTCCAAGCAACACACCAAACTAGCACCGAAGTGCATAATCAAATAAACTGAAGTAACGGAAATTGGCACATGAAGCACATTCTTGGCGCACAAAACACATACTGGCACACGAGGTGCATCATGGCGCATAAGCGCACAAACTCGTAGACAATCTAATCCCATGACATGTTAACTATCTGACTCAACCAGACTAGTTAATAAGGTACCAATATTTAATTTCATTTTATAATTCAATATATATATCATTTCACAATCACAACCTTAATCACAATCCAATTCATTATCAATACACATTATGTCTCATTTCATGTAACATATTTCTACTCAATTTTCCATATCACATATCACATTTCAAAGTAATTCATGTCATTTTCCATTTTATTAATTTTAATCTTCTATCTCAATATTTCATATCAAGCCTAACACAAAAATTCACATTTTCATTATATACTCACCTTGACATTTCCTCATTCAATAAACAAGGTATATGCAAACAAATAATATGATCCCGAATCATAAAAGTACAAATTGTAGGCTTGCGTCACTCGTCGACAACTCTCACTTTTCCTTTTCCTTTTGAAGGCTCGGTGCTGACGTTAGCTACATACAATCACGAAACATATAACACTATCAATTTTCATCCAATTCACAATCAAATATCAAATCATGCATATTTTACAATTTATTCAATTTAGCCCTAAACCCGAGATAAGCAAAACTTTCGATTTAAAGCTTCGGAATAAAATTTGATTTCACATGTATTCATTAGGGACCTTATGATTTTTATTCCTACCACAATTTTATAAAAAAAAATTCATTTTAGTCAATTTTGTCCCTAATGTAAAAAGCTAACAATCAAGTTTTACAATTTAGTCCTTTTGATAACCTAAGCTTAATTTCTATCAATTTCAAGCCTAATTCATTCAATTCTCAATAATGAAAACTTATCAAAATTTCACCAATTGAACAAATTGATACATGAGCTAGCTTAATCAAGCTCTCATGATAAAAAAAACTCTATAAAAAAACAAAATGGCAAGAGACTTACTTGTAAATGTTGGTTGAATGAACAAGGTTTCGACAATGGCGTTTTTACTTGGCTTTACTCCCTTGGCCAGTTGGAGAAGATGAATATTCATCTCTCCTTCCACTAAATTTGGTTTATATAGCTAGGTTAGTTTATAATTAAGCTTAATTAATTACTTTAATCGTGTTTAATTAACATTAATCTTTAATTAATATTATCTAAGGACATTCAACATCACATCCCACTATCATCTATTTAAAATTGGTCTATTAGCCATTTTAGTCCTTTGGATAATTTTTATTTAAGTACTCAAGCCTTTTTCAAATTAAAACTTTATAGCAATTTAGCTTTTACAATTTAGTCTCTAGGCCTTAATTAACCACATTTTCAACTAAATTATTTAACTAAATGTGGTTCTAAGTCATTAATTTTGGTATTAGTGTATGTTCTGTTCGATTATTATTCATCTTGCACCGGCAGTATCATCTTGCACCTTCATTACATTGAACTCCTTTGATATGGTAACCCAGATTACCCTTTTTGAATCTTTCTTTCTTTAAAAGATCATTGTGGATGTGCTTCATGATAGTGGTTTTACCCACACCGCCCACCCCCAAACCCCAATCTTGCTCACCTCCTCCTGCATCAAACATGCCCAAATCTCATTTCTGACAGCTTCTTCTCCAACTAGTTCTGATGTTGGCAGCGGCAACCCAGCACTTGGACCATCAATGGCGAGACCTTCAGAGGCATTAGGAGCTTTATTTAGAAATCCCTTCATTTCTCGAGTCTTTTCATCAACCAGCTTCCCGTTGCAAGCACGATAGAGATATCTCCCATTACTGACTTCGTTTTCAACAACTTATGCTTCCCTAATCATCTCTTTCACAGCTTTCAACCAATTTTCAACTTCCTTCTTTGGTATCTTCCCCAGAGAACGAAGAAGCTCTGCTTTCAATTGCAGCTCTATATCTTCCATTTTGCAATTCAATTTATCTCTGATCCTCTTGAAGTTTCTCACATAATCGTTCAGCTTTCTGTGATATTGCAAATATTTACAAATAGGAGTGCCGAGACAATTTGCAATGCCAAGAAGGCAAGAACAGGCTCTACGTACTCCATTGCTATGTCCCTGCAATGCAATCATATATAACAGTAGCAGAGAATGAAAATCTGTGAATGTATTGGATATTTTATGAAGTATTGATATGTCAGTGTAAGCATAAAAAGGAAAACATGAATGCAAGTTCCAAGCAATGGCGTTTATTAGATGGAGCTATGGATGGGTGGCAGACAGAAACATGATGAAATTTTCTCGCCAGAACTAAGCTCTCAATGTATATAAAGTGCTATATTTAAGTGTGCAACAGTTCATTACAGAATATTAGAGTTAAAATGTTAACAGTTTTGAGATTTCAACATTATACTGCTTCTGGGTAGCTCTTTCTGTATTAATTTCAATCTATAGCAGATTAGGTCTGCTGATCATCTTGTCAACTGTTGATAATCAGTAGAGGAAATCATTGCTTTAGATCTTATTACCTGATTTAGTGGCTGAAAATCGTTGAGAGAATAGAACTGAAAATGAAGCAGTGAAGTTGACTTCTTACAAAGCTAGCTGCTAAGAGTAGCAGATAATCAGAAACAATCATTGTAAAGTCATGAATTAAGCAAAGAAAAGTATGTGATGGATTAAGCAAATGAAAGAAAATTATGTTGACTGGATGCTTGAAATTTTGTGATAGACCTTGGACATCAAAGGAAATTTGAAAGATACTAGAACCTTGAATCTGCTCTCCAAATTTGAAAGATAGATTTGAGGTCTAATATCCATGGAAATGTCCTTTCAATTCATTCTGGACAATACTAACAAGTATTACACTGATCTTCGTGCTCAATTGTAACATCATAATAATGGGAAAGTACGGGAAAGCAGGGTATAAGAATGTCTAATATACTAGTCAATGACTTGTATTAGGTATAACAAAAAATATATATAGTTATTGTGGATTGGGTCCTAATTTAATTGGCATGGGCATTATTGTTGTTAATGTAGAAAGGCGTGAGTTCAAATACATTGAAACCCATCATATTCTTATTTATGAGTTATAGTTGTACCCTTTTAGGAATAGTCAAAATTTGAATTATTAGTCACTAAATTATTGCTAATTTTGTTTTAGTCACTCAATTAAAAAGTTACAATTTCAACACCAGTATTTTTTAAATTATTTTTTTGTCAGTCATGGAACTTTTTAATTGATTTAATAACAATTTTAGTCCTTAATTTGTATAGTTTTAGTCAATTTGATTTTGATAATATATAAAATGGTAAAAGTTAAAATTATTTTAAAATTTTAGAACATTAAAAATTTAAAATAAATAAAGTGAGAAAATTAGGGATAATTATTTTAAACCCTACAAAATTTCTCTATATTATCTATATTGAAATATTCAATACTCGTTCTTTAAAACAAACATACAAAAAATGTTAAGCCAATTTATTTGTTTTTACCTCTTCAGTTACTTGACATAGCTTTTACATTATAAGAAAAGATAAAATTCTGAATATAATTTCTTTTTACAATTTGGGTTTTGAAAAAAATATCAAAATGTAATGAAATTTTGAATTGAGTTTGGAAAAGAAAAATTATGATATATTTTGTATTCTTTTGACTAAAAATATGGCATTAAGGTCAATTTCATATAAGTATTTGTAATATTAGTTCTAGATGTTCTTCAAGGGCATGAAACTCAACTTGATAATACTACTGATTTGGTTTCGAGAAATATTCAGGAAACATATAATAATCTAACTTTTTTTCTTTTCTTTTGATTTTAATTTGTTATTGGATGTTATTGAATGATGGTTTTCTTTATTTCTCATACAATTTAGATATGAAACAACATATTCAAGATTTTATTTTTCTAGAAATTTTTATACATATTTCTATTTTATATATAATTTTGAGGTTTTTTTATAATTTTATACAAAATCAGAGTCAAATTGGGTGACAAAAAAAACAATTTCGAAAACATTAGTGATCAAAACCAAAACTTACCTATAACTGAATAACTAAATGGTGTAATTTATCCTAAATTCTTTTAAAAATTTTAGTTTAAAACTTTTTTTATCTATACTGTGTTAAAGTATTTTACTGAATTTGTGTCAATCATTAATCGTGTCCCAACTCAGTAAGAAAATTAACAAAAGCAAGATAAAAATAACCAAAATTGGGAGTCAATTGTTATGGTCTTTGCTGCAATATTCAATTATTAATGGTGGATGCCAGCAGATTAGATTGTTACACCTAATAGCAATCTGGCAAAAGGTGCCATCCTTTTTAGTTGTGGTTTAGTGGTATCAGTTAAATTTTAATCACTCCAAAAACTATTAAAGTGATACCAAAATGTCCTTTTAAATTAAAGTATTTTATTTTTATTTATTTCTTATTTTATTATAAATTATTTATTTACTATATTCTTTTAAAATTTCAATTTAATTTTTATATTATTAGAATCTTAAAATTTAAGTTTAATTTAAAGTTTTTTAATTGTTGAAATTAGATAGGAGTTTTTCTTTTGGCTTTTTTTTATCAACGCAATTAGATAAGAGTTGAACTTTAAGTTGACTTGGAATAAATTCCAAACCATTAATCTTAAATCTTAAAATCGGTTAATTATTTTCTTTCATTAATTTTGTAAATTTAATTTATTTAATTATAAAGATTTATTGTAACATTTTCAAATATTTATAGTGTTTCAATAACTATATATGAATGGATGTAATTAATCAAAAGTTAAATCTTTTGGTCATTGATCGAATATTAGAGTCAAATCTAATAGAAGCATCTATCTGAGGCGTAGCTGGGTGGCATGGGCCCGACCCCTAAAATGTAAAATTTTAATTTAGGTCCTTAAAATTTTTAAAATTTTTAAATTAATGAAGGTAAAATTACACTTTGGCCCCCCTAAAATTATAAAAATTCAATTTAGTCCTTTACAAATTATAAAGATATAAACTATAAAAAATGAAAATTTCATCCACCCCCAAAATATTGTTCTGGCTTCGCCACTGCATCTATAGGTCGAGTTAATACGATAATAGGAGTTTTAATTAGAAAGAAATTTCAATTAACCAATCTAGAATCAGTTACTCTTAGTCTTGAAGAGAGATATTAGCATAATTTAAGGATTTCTCTGAATCAAGATACAAAGTGAAGAAATTGTGTGATTTAGATTGATAATTACAAATGAAGTCTAGGTGGATTCTTTCCTAGCTATTATCTCACTCATTGGTTGTTAATCGTTTATTTCTCTAATATATTTTTTGTTGTGTTCTTTAGTTAATTAATTTAGTAAATTTTAGTTTTAATTAATCACTCAAATTTGTCGGTTAAATAATAGAAAGACGGTGATTACTAGTATTTTTAGTCCTCGTGAGAACGATATCTTTACTCACCGTAACTGTACCATTAATAATATGATAACTCAAGTTCAGGCACCCTTTACTTTGTTCACCATATATATTACAGTTTTTACTAATACAATGATCAATCATCTCACAATTACCTCTTTCACCATTACTGTAACAGTTGGACCTCAAATATTATAATTCAAAGATGAACGTCAATTATTACTAATAATGAATACAACATTCCAAACAATAATTTGAAAAATAGGAATGTTTGTATAAACCAATACAACAAAATAAGGTTTGATTGAAAAATAATTAAGGATGAGAGTTTGATCGAATCTAGTGAAAATATTTTGAGTTAGTCGAGTTTACATGTTTTATTTTATTATCCTAATTAGATTCCAAATTTTTCAAATCAAATCAAATGAAATGAATTTCAAATAGAGTGTGTCCGAGTTAATTTAAAAATTAAACATGTCAAATTAAAATCTTTCATATAGATTTAAAACTATATATATTTACAAACTTAAATAAAATTGATAATTTGAATCATTAATTAACTTATTTAAGTGCTAAAATTATTATTTTAGAAAGTTTTAAAATTTCAACTTTATTATATATTTTTAGATTTTTTAAATATAAATTTTGAAATTTTATAAATATTTTAAAATTTAAAATTATTTTGAATTTCTTTTATGTGGCGTGAGACCAATTTTTATCCCCATTTGATTATTTTTCCCATCTCAAATTTCTGTTCATCTTCCAAATTTTCTCATCTAAGCTAAACCCTAATTTTCTACTATATTAACCGCCAATTCACGGCTTAGGATTTTTGTTTCCTTTTTTGGAAAGTTCAAGCAATGGCCTTTATTAGATGGAGTTATGGATGGGTGGCAGACAGAAACATGATGAAATTCTGGTCACCAGAATCAAGCTCTGAATCTATATAAAATGCTAGATTCAAGTGTGCAAACAGTTCATTGCAGAATATTAAGTGCTAAAATGTTCAACAGTTTGAAATCTGAATCTCAAGTAGATTATGTCTGCTGATCATCTTGTTGTAAAATCTAAAACTGATGATAATCAGTAGAGGAAATCATTGCTTCAGATCTTATTACCTGACTTAGTGGCTGAAAAGTGTTGAGAGATTAGATCTGAAAACGAAGCAATGAAGTTGACTTCCTTGACTATCTGACAAAGCTAGCTGCTATAACAGTTGCAGATAATCAAAAGCAAAGAAAAGCAAGGCATGAATTAAGCAAATGAAAGAAAATTACCTTGAGTACTGGGTGCATGAAAATTGTGATAGAACTTGGGGATGGATTACACATGAACGTAAAAAGTTGAGAAACATAAAAAGTGCTAACTAAATTTATAATTTTAATGATTATGTAACCAAATTCAAACATCTAAAATAGTTCAATGATAAATAATTTTAATTGTAAGTTAACTGTCAACTTTATATAGTGATTGATTGCATAAAAATAAATTATTGATTACATACCCTATTTTATAAACTAAAATATAATTATACCACAAGTTCTATAATATGATATCTAATGGGTTCATTTTTAAGTTGCATACTTTTAAAATTAAAATTTTATAAATATGTTAATTTGTAATTATTTCAATTTATATTTGTGTTCTAAATAAGTGATTTTTACACATATATATACATATACGTGGGATAAGATTTCTAGCATTATTTGAACCTTTCATGTAATAGCCCAAATTTCAACGATGTCAGAAATAATAGTTCGAGACCACCAAATCTGAGAAATAGACTCGTAGACTATATTATTTAATATTTACGAGTCAAATGTAGCTTTTAAATGTTTTTAAAATAGTAAATTGTGTTTTATAAATATTTATTTGGTCAAGAAATCGAGAAAAAGAGGTATCGATATTTCGGTGTTATAAACCGAGTCATAAATATTTTTATAAATATTTACGGAATGTCAATAAGGCAGTATTAAAATTTCGTTAGAAAATTTTGATGTTTGGGTGGTTAATTAAATAAAAAGGACAAAATAGAAAAATATGTAAAAGTTACTAGAAAGATTAAATAGTTTAATTTTAAATGAGGAAGGATTAAATGATCAATTATGCCAATAGCCAAACTTGAGGCGGCATAAGCATAAAAATCTAAGATTTTATGTGTTAAAATATATTATTAGATAATTATATTATTATAATATATTATTATTAAATAAATGAAAAAAAGGAATAAAAAAGAGAAAGAAACAGAGAAGCAAAAAAGAGGGAAGGGGAGAAAAAAAGAGAAATAGAAACAGAAACCCACACGAAACAGAGAGCAGGGGAAGGAAAGAAAGAAAAAGAGAAGAGAAAGAAGAAAAGGGGCAAAATTGGAAAAATTGCCAAAATTAGCTAAATAAAAGGGGACCAAATTAGAATATCTAGAACTCTCTTGATTTCTCTTCATTTTCTTCAGCTGAAAAACAGCCATGGAAGAGAGTTCAAGCTGGTTTTCATACCCAAGCTTCATGTAAGTTTAATTCTTGCTTTCTCCTTGAAATTTCTATGTTTTTGGACTTTCTACAATTGGGTCCAACTTATTAATTCATTAGTTTATGATTCTATGGCTAACTTTTAAAGTTGATGTGGATTTGTGTTGGAATAATATGATGAATAAATATTTATTTGAAGCTTTAATTTTGTTATATGATGATTTTATCAAGTAAAATTGATGGAAATTGGTTTTAGGACCTAATTGTGAAAGAGTTGAAACTAAGGCTTAGTGTTAAAATTCTGATTTTCAAAGGTTATGAAGTAGTTTAAAATGATAGATAAAAGTATTAAATAAGAAAATTAGCTCAATTGAGGGGTTAATTGAGTAAGGACTGAATTGTATGAATTGTGGAATTGGGGACAAAATAGAAATCAACATGTTACACTAAAGCAGTTTTGGACAGCAGCAGTTGTCTAACTTTGAAAAATCACCAAAAATTGTAGATATTTAATTAGAAGTTGAGTGAGATATGGAATTAAAGCTTGTTGAGTCTATTTTCATATAAAAGAAACAAAGCAAGCAAAAGAAGTCTACATTATGAGATATTTAAATTTTATAAGACTGGTTTAGAATAATTTTGTGATCCCTGTTCTTATTTTAGAAATTCACTAAAATTGTATAAAAATAATTATGAGACATAATTTATATGTTTGTATTCCTTAGTGAGTATATTTTATTAGAAATAATCGGAAATACTATATGAAAATCGTACGGTGAGATAATTGATTTTTAGTCAAGAGAGGTCAGAGCTGTCGGACTGTGTAACAGGGGAGAATTTAACTAATAAACTGTACTAATTGGCCGTACCAAAAATTCTTTAAAATTATAGTAAGAATATATGTGAGTCTAATTTCAAATAAAATTAACAGATCTTAATTTGGAGTTCTGTAGCATAAGATAAAAATAATTTAGTGACTATGACACGGATAAACAGCTTGAATATTCACATAAGAAAATAGTAAAAATTACAGATAATGTTACTTATAAGTGTATTGTTTATACTAAGGATGCGGATGGAGAGGAGGAGGAGGAAAAATAATATATGAACGACTTGTGTATAAATTGATTACATGCTCGATTATAATTGATAAATGTTGAATTAGAAATGATATAATATTTTATCCGAGTATTTATTATGAAATTATGATTATCATTATAATACAAAAATTAAACTTGTGAGTTTATATGGCTAAATTTTTAGTGATCATTTGTTAATTTTATGAACTTTATGGTGTGTTATTTCATATGTATTGATGATAAAATCGTGAATAATGTAAAAGCATGAAAATTGAATAAATGATCAACTTCAGCACCTCATTTCAGTGAGAAGACGAATTGAAGGAAAAGATCATGGTTGAACCGTGACAACAAGTGATAAGTGATAGCTTCGGCTACACTTATCTAATGAAGGACAAGTGAAAGTGATAAGTGGTAGCTCCGGCTACCTGATCAGTGAAAAGTGGTAGCTCCGGCTACCTGATCTGTGAAAAGTGGTAGCTCCGGCTACCTAATCAGTGAAAAGTGGTAGCTTTGGCTACGATCGATGAAAGTGGTAGCTCGGCCACGATCGATGAATAATGGTAGCTTCGGCTACAAGTGATAAGTGGTTTCCGTGTAAGACCATATCTGGGATATGGCATTGATGTGATACATGTTTAAAATGTAAGGCCATAGCTGGGCTAAGGCATTCTAGTGAAAAATGATGAATTGACGGATAAGACCATGGGTGATCTATGGCAAAGTGTGAAACGTAGGTATGGTATTAACCATACTGAATTGTGAAATGTGGCACTGAGCAACACCGTGTAGATTGTCATGACCGACAGCTTGTGTGAGCAGATTAATTCTATAAGACGTTCACTAATCTAACAAAGTTGATGAGACATAAGCATAAAACTTGATTGATGAATGAGTTCATTTGTGATTATATATTTGTACACCATTGAGTGTATTATCCGTATGAATTGGTATTCCAAATGAGTTAATGAGAAAAGTTTTAATATGAAATAATCTGAAATTTGAAATGAAATATTATGAAACCGTACTTGAAATACATTGGTATATCATGTATATGTTAATTGAGTTCATAATGTGGAAAGGAAATGCTTGTGGAAATTTGAGATGATGATATCGGTACATGGAATCTATTGGTGGATATTTACATCCAAACTTATATGATAGATTTTAGTGAACATTGAAATTGGACTCAATAAGTGATTTGTCAATTTAAATTGTGATTGGCGGGAAGAGTTAGTGAGTTGTGTGTCTATGAATTATTACACGTATTTGTCTGAAATACGAGGAAATGGTGGTATTTGATACATGGAAGTATGAGATTGTGATATATAAAAAAAAAAAAAAACAAACATGGAATATGTTTGATAAATGTGTTTATTCATAATTATAGAATCATACCTCAAGTATACTATTCGTAAAGATAATTATTTCAAATTATCGTAAGTGTTTCATACTCTTTGGTAATGCCTCGTACTGCTCCAACGTCGAATACGGGTAAGGCGTGTTACATTTCAAATAGTAAATTTTTAATTATTAAACTCTTGATATACTCTAAAAATTTTTCAAGCCTAGGTCGCTTTTGGCCTAGCTCGATCAATCAAAAACTCATTTTTCTATTGAAAATAAAAAATTATAATTTTATATTAATATTTATACATTTAAATTTAAATTTAAAAATATTTTTATTATTTAAATGGATTAAGGTGTAAAAAGTCCTCAAACTTTAACAAAAAACAATTAAACTCCTTTTTTTTTCATTCACTTGGATACTTGATCTTTTAAAATGTATCAAAAAGGTCCAAAAATATTTTCAAAAAAAAAGCAATTAAGCCCCTGGTTTTATTTTGCACTCGATTGAGTATTTGAACTTTCGAAATACTTCGAAAAGACTCTCAAACTTTTTCAAAAAAAGTAATTAAGCCCCTGCTTTTTTTTTTTTCTTTTTGCACTCAATTGAGCACATGAACTGTCAAATACATCAAAAAACCCTTTGACCATTAACTTTAATAGTTGACTATTAAACTTTAACAATTGACCATTCAAGTACCCAATTGAGTGCAAAAAAAAATCGGGGGCTTAATTGCTTTTTTTGAAAAAGTTTGAGGGCATTTTTGATACAATTTGAAAGTTCAAGTACGCAATTGAGTGCAAATTAAAAGCTAGGGCTTAATTGTCTTTTTGAAAAAGTTTGAGGGCCTTTTTGAGACATTTTGAAAGTTCAAGTACCAAAGTGAGTGCAAAATAAAAGCAATGACTTAATTGCTTTTTTGAAAAAATTGAAGACTTTTTATACCCTTAAATCTATTTAAACTAAATTCAAGTTGGAGCAAATTGAGAGTCGATAATCAACTTCTATCCCATATATTTTGGTTTAAAATATGAGGCGTAATTTTTAATAAAATTCAAAATTTATTTAATATAAAATTTATGAAATAATAAACTAGTATTGAATGTGGTAAAGACCACAATAATATTTGATTTGATATCATAATATCAAAACAAGTTTATAACTTAAATGTTTTAATTATAAATAAGAAAATTTAGAAGGTTATTTTGGGAAGTACATATATAACTTAAATGTTTTTAGGAACATGATAATGTTTAAAATAAAATATTTTATTTGCAAAGTAAGATATATGATTATGAGGGTGTTTTTGGAGAACTTAGATTTATAAAATAAATATTTTAGTTATAGATATGAAAATTTAGAAGGTTATTTTGGGAAAGGAATGGTAAGAGAGGAAAATGTTTAAAAGTGGATGCACTTTGATTTCTTATTTACCTTTCCCTCTCACTCTCCATGCTCTTAACCTCTTTCTTCCATAGTTTCTTTTCTTAAAATCTAAGCTATCCAATAACGATAAGTGGAAATGGACTCTAGACATCGGATTCAAGTTCCTTGTTGGAAAAATCAAACTAAAATATATTGTTTAATATCACATGTATTGTATGTGATTTTAAATATATATTATTTAATTAATTTTAACTATTTTATTTTTAATTACAATAATTAAAGTAAAATATTTTTATTTGAATTATTGAATAATATAATATATTAACTTATAAATTCAAATATTATAATAGAAAATGTCAAATTATAACTAATAATTATAAATTAAATTATATAATAGACCATAATAATATTAGATTCTATGTCATATCAAAATAAGTCTATAATTTAATTGGTTTATATAAAATTAAAATATTTAGAAGGTTATTTTGGGAAGTACATTTATTTTAAAGCAAATAAAATTAATTTTTAGAGAAGAATAACAAGATGTAAGGAATCCAATGTTTAAAATGTGAAAACAACCAAAGAGATGTGGAAATGAAGGTATTACAATGGAAAAGCAGTCAATTCTTATGGTGATTGCTCAATTCCTTAATCCTCTTAACCTCATCCCTCATTCCTTTTTTATCCTCTCTTTTGCACTTTCCTCCGCCCTGCTACTCTCTTCTACTTCTTTGGTAGCAATGGAGGCCACATCATCTTCAAACCAAAATAAAATAAGACATGAAATTGTATTAAAATAGAGAACTTAGATTTATAAAATAAATATTTTAATTATAGATATGAAAAATTACAAGGTTATTTTGGGAATTACATATATATATATATATATATATATATATAAGAGAAGAATAAGAGGATAGAAGGAATAATAAGAGAGGGAAAATGTTTAAAAAGTAGAGAGACTTTGAAATTTTATTAAAATGGAGACATTAGGTTTATAAAATAAGAAAATATAAACTAAATTATAAATGGTTCATACCTTTGCTTCCAAAGGGGTTGAATAACATTTTTAAAGTTTGGATGGTCATCCCACTCCAACGATTCCCACCATTCTGTGCTTGACACGAAGGTAAGAGAAGGTGGAGCATATGCAAATGGCTGCCCATTGCCAACAAGGGGAACAAATGGAGGAATTCTCTTCAGTTTATCGCAGTAAGAAACAACATCGATAAGTTGGAGAGAATCACAAACCATCACTCCACTTCTGCTGCAAATGCTCTTCAAATTTTGTAATCCGAACAATTCCAACTTTCTCAATTTGGGAAGATGGAATTTGATTAATGCATCACTCCCTTTTTCTTCAACTTCTGATATTGGTGCTCCCAATATTTCTACTAACTCATCACAATTATGCACTGATATTTCTTCCAGGTTTTGGAGGTTTGGAAGCAACCAATGTGGAAGAAACGTCTTCACACTTGAGCATTGGGATATCCAAATTTTCTTAAGATGGGAAAAGGTGGCAGACGGAGCCAATGTTGATGTTGTTGCTGAACCAATTCCTTCATGTTTCATAATAAGGGCACTCAACTTTGGCAAAGAATGAAGCTCCAACACCTCGAGGCTCTGAAATGGATGAGCGGAAGAAGAGGCAAAAGAGGACAGGGAAACAACACACTCTATCCCTTCACACCCCCAAATCCTACAAACCCTCAAGTCAATCACATTTTTGAAGGAAGAATTACCATCGACTAAGCTTCTCAAATAGTCGCACTCAAAAATATTCAACTCTTTAATTTCAAATGGGTGCATAATTAACTCACCTTCCCAATTGTGGACTCCTTCAATTGTTACTATTTTATCTTTTCTATGAGTCGCAAATATAGGAATAAAATTCGAGCCCACCCGTAAATGGCACTTGATGAGACTTTTCTTACTTCGTTGCATTGAGGAGATGAACTTATTGAATTCACTGATGTCTTTAAAACGTCCGGTTAAGCACTCCAACATCTTCAATGGTTCCGTCTCCTCTGCTTTTAGACTTGTTTGTCCATTTGTCACATCAAAACTCAAATGCTGAAGGTGAACGAGTTTTGGTAAAAGTCCAGCGGGTATCTCTTTCAGAGTGCGCACTTGAAGATCAATGTATCTTAACTTTATTAGCATATCCATGCCTTCAGGTACTTCCTCAATTTTAGTCCCACAAAGGTCCAACTTCTTCAATTCTTGAAGCATCGAAAGACATGGCAGATCTCTTAATTCAGAACACAAACAAAGCGACAATGTTGTGAGGTTCTTTAGTTCAGAGATGGAATTTGGTAAATTCTTGATCTTCGTATAGGACAAATTGAGAACACTAAGACAGGGCATGTTTGTGAAGAAAGAATTTGAGATCTTCTTGATAGGGTTTTTCTGCAATAACAAGGTTGTGAGCAGTTGGCATTTTTTGGGCAGCACATCTATGGAAATTTCTGATATGAGGTTACACATAAGCGATACTTTCTCAATATCCGGACTCCATTGCTCCTTTTCTAGTAACTCTTCTAATTGCAAACCTGCTTGTATCATATATCGAGGATTCATTCTAGTGATCGACAATGCCATGTCTCTCACTGCATCATGCATCTTTACGCCAGGTCGATCAAATCCATCGGTAATATTTTCCAACAAGCAGTTATCTTCTAACTTCTTCAAAATAACATGGCCCTTGTCTTTCATTTCTTGTCTTGTACCCATATCATCTATGAATCCCTCTTCAATCCAGCACTCAATTAGTTCATCCTTATCAATTTCAAAATCTTCGGGATATACCGTACAATACAAAAAACAATGTTTCACTTGCTTG
Source organism: Gossypium rotundifolium (assembly GCA_025506655.1). NCBI lineage: Eukaryota > Viridiplantae > Streptophyta > Magnoliopsida > Malvales > Malvaceae > Gossypium > Gossypium rotundifolium. Next base: position 8,514,287 of record CP106726.1, read on the forward strand.
TCCTTTAAGTGATCGAAGCTAAATTTCAAGCGCTCGATTACCTCAGCTTCCACTCCTTCCACTTTCCCTATTCTCTCTTTCAATTCCCCGAGTGCATTTTTCCAAATAAGAGGGTTATCTTCTCCTTTCATGGTACCAGCTACCACGACAATTGTAAGAGGTAGACCCGCACATTCCTTGACAACAAGCTTCAAAGTAGGCATTATAGTTGGACTTTGAACTATGTTAGGTCCAACTTTATTCAAGAATAGTATCAATGCCTCTTCTTCTGTAAGGGGCTTCACTTTTATCACCTTACAACCCATATACTTACAGACATGCTCCGAACGGGTTGTCAACACCAACTTGCAGCTATTACCGCCACTCGGCTCAGGGATCCCAACTTCCTCTAGAGAGACTTTATCCCACACATCATCTAGGATTAGAACATGCTTTCCTGCGTTCTTCAGCATTTCTGACAAAATTGCAGCTCGTCTGAGCTTATCTCCTTCTCTAGGCCAATCTTCCTTCAACTTCAAAGCATCTGCAATATCATCTTGTACCTTCATGACATTGAACTCCTTTGATATGGTAACCCAGATTACCCTTCCGAATCTTTGTTCTTTCAAAAGATCATTGTGGATGTGCTTCATGATAGTGGTTTTACCCACACCCCCCATCCCCCAAACCCCAATGTTGCTCACCTCCTCCTGCATCAAACATGCCCAAATCTCATTTCTGACAGCTTCCTCTCCAACTAGCTCTGATGTTGGCAAAGGCAACCCAGCACTTGGACCATCAATGGCAAGACCTTCAAAGGCATTAGGAGCTTTGTCAAGAAATTCCTTCATTTCTCGAGTATTTTCATCAACCAGCTTCCCGTTGCAAGCACGACAGAGATATCTCCCGTTATTGACTTTGTTTTCAACAACTTGTGCTTCCCTAATCATCTCTTTCACATCTTTCAACCAATGTTCAACTCCCTTCTTTGGTATCTTCCCCAGAGGACGAAGAAGCTCTGCTTTCAATTGCAGCTCTATATCTTCCATTTTGCAATTCAATTCATCTCTCATCCTCTTGAAGTTTCTCACATAATCATTCATCTTTCTGTGATATTGAAAGTATTTACAAACAGGAGTTCCGAGACAATTTGCAATGCCAACAACAGGCTCTACGTAATCCATTGCTATGTCCCTGCAATGCAATAATATATAACAGTAGCAGATAATGAAAATTTGTAAATGTATTGGATGAAGTATTGATATGTCTGTGTAAGCATGAAAAGGAAACATGAATGCAAGTTTCAAGCAATGGCGTCTATTAGATGGAGCTATGGATGGGTGGCAGAGAGAAAAATGATGAAATTCTGGTCACCAGAATCAAGCTCTCAATGTATATAAAATGCTAGATTCAAGTGTGCAAGAGTTCATTACAGAATATTAAGAGGTAAAATGTTCAACAGGAGATTTCAACATTATATTGCTTCTGGGTAGCTCTATTTGTATTAATTTGTATCTATAGTAGATTATGTCGGCTGATCATCCTATACAGTCTTAAAATCTAAAACTGTTGATAATCAGTAGAGGAAATCATTGCTTCAGATCTTATTACCTGACTTAGGGGCTGAAAAGTGTTGAGAGATTAGAACTGAAAACGAAGCAGTGAAGTTGACTTCCTTGACTATCTTACAGAGCTAGCTGCTATAACAGTTGCAGATAATGAAAAGCAAAGAAAAGCATGTCATGAATTAAGCAAATGAAAGAAAATTACCTTGACTGTATGCTTAAAACTTGTGATAGTACTTGGAGATCGATACAAATTAAAAGCAGTGAAGAAGAAAGAATGTTGCGGGTACAATAGCCAAAGATAAGAAGAACAAGAAAATAAAAACAGGGAAATTATGAAGCCATTGGTAGTTCCACAAAGGTAGAATTATTAGTAAGAAATCCTATTTGTATTACTTTTTCTTTTTAGCTTTTTCCTTTGCTGTCTGCCATTACAGATGTCATAATTATTATCGATAATAAAATTTAAACTAGAGACATTATGCATATAAAACATTTTTATTTTCACTTAAACTAAAGCAATTTTAGTGTTATAGGTGAAGGCTATGTTGTTTCACACTACCTTAGATTTCACTTTCTTTATTAGCCTCTTTTTTAAGTTCTAGGGTCATCATAAAGACTTTGATGATCTAAAACTGCGAGTGCATAGAGAAAACAAGATTAAAAGAAAACCAAAATTGGGAGTCAATTATTAATGGTGGATGCCACCAGATAATTAAGGTTAAACTTTTTAGTTGTGGTTTTGGGGTACCAATTAAACTTTTAATCACTCAATTTTAAATAATTTTAATTGAGACATTTTATTTTGGATAATTATTTGTATTTTATTATTAACACTTGCATGTTTACTACATTTGTTTTTTCTTCTTAATTTGCTAAGGAATAAAATATTTTATAGAGATACTTACGTGGGTTGAAACATATGTTATATATTATATATAATATATATTGGTTAATTCAATTAATTATTCAATTTAGAATTGAACTAACCGATAACCGAAATTCTAAAAATCAATAATCGACCTTCAACTGAACTAAATTCGGCCACGTCCGACTGATTAACAGAATTAGATTGGTTCGGTCGATTAAGTCAACTCTAACCGAACGGTGAACACTACTAGTGGTTAATTACATTAAAAGCAACAAGTAGTTTTAACACATGTCTAATGCATTATTTGCAAGGCACACTAACTTATGTTGAAGTCATAGAGCATGTCATAAGGAAAGAAGCTCATTATTCCCCATCTTTCGAGCTTGACAACTCTTGTATTTTCTATTTTCAGGATATTCTACATTTATACAACTTTTGGCAAGTACATAATTTATTCAGGACATGTTCTACTATAGTGTATAATTGAGTGAAACCAACATGAACATGTCTACCATCCCCATATTATGCTTTTATTTTATGTACTATATAGCCAACACACTTGTTATACAAACATACGAGTTCTACGGATCAAGATAGTAAGTGAAGAAATTGCGTGATTTAGATTGATAATGACAGATGAAGTCTAGGTGGATTCTTTCCTGGCTATTGTCTTGCTCCTTGGTTGTTAATCTTTTATTTCTCTGATTTATTCTTTGTCGCGTTCTTTAGTTAATTTTAATTTTAATTAATCACTTCAATTTGTCAGTTAAATAATAAAAAGACGATAATTAGTAGTATTTTTAGTCCTAGTAGGAACGATATCTTTACTCATCGTAGCTATACTATTAATTGATAAGTGCACTTATCTTAATCAGATTTTTAGTTGGTTAACTACTGAATTGATACACATAATTTTAAATGATTAGTTGATGAAGTTGAAATGCTAAAACTATTACTATAAGTGTTCTAAAACAGTATCAATTAATAATAACTTAGTGTTAACGTCAAATAAAGAACTTGTTATTTTATGCAAATTGCTTAGGGTGCAGATCTAATGTATACAATCAAGTAAATATTTATTATATTTATATATTTTTAGAAAATTATTATTTTAGAAAGTTTTAAAATTTCAACTTTATTATATATTTTAGATTTTTTAAATATAAATTTTGAAATTTTATAAATATTTTAAAATTTAAAAATTATTTTGAATTTCTTTTATGTGGCGTGAGACCAATTTTTATCCCCATTTGATTATTTTTCCCATCTCAAATTTCTTTTCATCTTCCAAATTTTCTCATCTAAGCCAAACCCTAATTTTCTACTATATTAACCGCCAATTCACGGCTTAGGATTTTGTTTCCATTTTTGGAAAGTTCAAGCAATGGCCTTTATTAGATGGAGTTATGGATGGGTGGCAGACAGAAACATGATGAAATTCTGGTCACCAGAATCAAGCTCTGAATCTACATAAAATGCTAGATTCAAGTGTGCAACAGTTCATTGCAGAATATTAAGTGCTAAAATGTTCAACAGTTTGAAATCTGAATCTCAAGTAGATTATGTCTGCTGATCATCTTGTTGTAAAATCTAAAACTGTTGATAATCAGTAGAGGAAATCATTGCTTCAGATCTTATTACCTGACTTAGTGGCTGAAAAGTGTTGAGAGATTAGATCTGAAAACGAAGCAATGAAGTTGACTTGCTTGACTATCTGACAAAGCTAGCTGCTATAATAATCGACCTTCAAATTAATAATCGACCTTCAACCAAATTAAATTTGGACCTAAAATTTTATACCGACCCAATTAATTCTAATAAATAATAGTCAAATAATGATTTGTAATGGTGTATCGATCTCAACAAGTCTTTAAATTATTTTTATAACTAAATAAACTTCTATCTTATAATTTTAACTTTGAAAGTCATTAATTTTAATAATAAAATAAAATTAATTTTAAATTTTAAGCTAATTTACATTTTATGCAAAGGTGAATAGTTTAAACATACGTGAACTTTCCATCCTATCTATAGTCACTGTCTTTGTAATACAATTGCCCCACCCCACTAACCCAATGTTAGATGGGACCACAACAATCTCCGTAAACTCTATGGTGTATTAGTTGTATTTGTGTTATTAGAATTTTTTAAATTTTTTAAATTTTAAATTAATGAAAATAAAATAATTTTTATTACTTTAAAATTAATAAAATTTTAATTTAATTTTAAAATTTACAAAAATATAGATTATTCAAATAATAAAATTATATTTTTACTATCGTAAAAATTATAATTTTTTCGATACTCTAAAATTTTTTAAACTTTACTCATAATAAAGTCGGTCATGCAAGCTTCTCATTTTTTTATAATACATACAATTGCAATAAGAGATAGCTTATCAATTTTCAAGAATAAAACTATTGAGACCGTGAATAATAATTCTGTAACTTGGTTTTTTAGAAGTGATGCATTAATTATATATTATATATATTAACTAATAACTAAAACATTTTTTGAACTTTTATTAAGGCTCATTTTTGTTGAAGATGTCCAACTCCATAATTTCAACATTGGAATTTTTGAATTGTGGTTTGTTCGGTTCGTTTATGTTCACGAATAAATTCGTTTATTCGTTTGTTTATAAGCTCTTTTATTAACTCGTTTATTTATTAATGATATTTTCTTATAAAAATATAGAAATGTAAATGAATAGAAATTCTATGAACATTTTCACGTATATGTGTGTATATGTATGTATTTATTGTTTATTATTTATTAATATTGTTCATTAACATTTTCAATTATATACTAATGAAGATGCTTAATTAAATTAAATGAACATGTTCGTGAACATTAAACAAACGAATAAAAACACACATAATTATAAATAAATGAACATGAATAAAATTTAAAATTCTTAACGAGCACAAATTAAATACTGAATAGACTTAAAATAAATAAAAAAACATTAATAAAAGTTTGATCATTCAAACACGGTTGATTTACAGACTTAATTGTTAATTGTTTCCAATGAAAGAAATTAAAGGAAAATATGAGAGCATAGATTTAATAGTTTGCAATGGTGCTTGAAAGGTGGAGTAAAAATATGACCCAAAGACTTTGACTTTTTTGTGAAAAAGGAAAAAGCATGGGGTGATTGGCAAATCAATGAGTTCCAACTTGTTGCAAAGGAAGATTCCCCTTTTCTTTCCAATCCACTAAAACAAATACTCATATAATATTGCAATAATCTCATAATTGAAGCACCAAATCCACTCAAGCGATTATTGCAATAATCGATTTATTATTTTTTAATGGGTTAATTGCAATATAAGATTTGAGGTGTCATTTAACGATGGTGATAACAAAAGGACCCAATTGATATAGTATCAATAAATTGAGGATGTAATTAAAATAATTTGAGGTTTAGGGACCAATTTAAAATGATGGTGATAGTTGAGGGATGCTTGATGGAATAAACTCTTTTCAGATGGTGCTAATTATTAGGTCTGCTTTAGGACAAAGTGAAAAAGTGGAAAGCCAAGTAAAAAGATGACCCAAAGACTCACTCTTTTCTAAGTCCTCTGACATGCAAAAATCCATGTTAGTCGTTGGATATTTTATAAGCAAGTTGTTGCTCTGCTGTTGAAGATATTGAAGAATGTTCCAAGAGATAGCCTTGTCCTTGCGCAGCAACTACCCCACTTTTAACTGTTTTGTGTATTATTCTGCAAATCACCCATTCTTCCTGCAAAATAACACCATTTCAATCTTATACTATTGAGTATTTGACAATTCAGTGTTGCATGCTCATGCTTTTAGCCTTTTTCAAATCTTGTTTAATCACTGCATGAACAATAAACATGCAACTAGTGAGTGAAATGAAGGCCATCACATCACAAATTACTCCACTCTTTCATCATATTATTGTTATTATTAGCATTCAGCTGAAAAGAATATGTCAACCCAGAAATCATACAAACAGAATATATCCATGCTCTTAACCTCTTCCTTCCATCATTCCTTTTCTCCTCTTTTGCACTATCCTCCCCCCTACTTCTTTCCCACCAACCCTTTTATCTTTCTCTTCAACATCAATTTTATTAATATGGAGAAATTAGATTTATCAAAATAAAAAAAAAAAACAAAACCATAAATGGTTCATGCTTCAAAGGGGTTGAAGTTAAGAACATTTTTAAAGTTTGGATGGTCATCCCACTCCAACAATTCCCACCATTCTGTGCTTGACTCGATGGTAAGAGAAGGTGGAGCATATGCAAATGGCTGCCCATTGCCAACAAGGGAACAAATGGAGAATTCTCTTCAGTTTATCACGAAAAAGGCCAACTAGGATAAGTTGGAGAATCACAAACCATCACTCCACTTTTGTCGCAAATGCTCTTCAAATTTGGTAATCTCCACAATTTCAATCCTCTCAATTTGGGAAGATGGAATTTGATTAATGCATCACTCCTTTTCTTCAACTTCGATATTGGTGCTCCCAATATTTCTACTAACTCATCACAATTATGCACCGATATTACTTCCGTGTTTTGGAGGTTTGGAAGCAACCAATGTGGAAGCAACGTCTTTATACTTGAGCATCCGCCTATCTTAATTTCCTTAAGATGAGAAAAGGTGGTGACTGAGCCAATGTTGATGTTGTTCTTGAACCAATTCTGCATCTTTCATAATAAGGGCACTCAACTTTGGCGCACCATAAAGATCCAACACCTCGAGGCTCAAATGGATGAGCGGAAGAAGAGGCAAAGAGGACAAGGAAACAACACACTCTATCCCTTTACACCACCAAATCCTACAAACCCTCAAGTCAATCACATTTTGAAGGAAGAATTATCATCGACTAAGCTTCTCAAATAGTCGCACTTTGAAATATGCAACTCTTGAATTTCAATTGGGTGCATAATTAACTCACCTTCCCAATTGTGGACTCCTCCAATTGTTCTTGTTTATCTCTTCCACAACCCATATTATATGAGCCCACTGTTGGAATTAGAAGCACCTAGCAGCTAGTATAAGGCATTAACTTGCTGTGCAAGTGTCGAGACTTGCTAAAGAAGAAAGAAGGAAAAAATTGACAGAATATTAAAGGGAGAAAGAAATCAAGGAAATGAAGCTTTAAAATGGCTGAAATGCTTCTGATATTTCATTACATTACACAAGGATATATTGCCATTACATATATAGGCCTTGGTCAATGTGAATTTCAACAAATCATTACCTAAACATACCTAAACATACCTAATCCCACTAGATTTCATAGAAACTTGAAGTAATAACTTGTGGACTTAATCTTGCGATTTGATCACTTTGTCAACATCAAAATGACATAAACTATTAACCTAATATGGTTCAAAATAAACCGACTAAGTTACATTTATATTAGAAACAAAACAAGCTTAGTTCAACAATGGCGACTAGCTGGTTCTTTAGGTCATCACTTATGCGTTGCATGGGCTGCATGGAGGCCATACTTCAACACTCCTCCTTGGACTCCATCTTGCAAACTCCCAATTTCTTTCTTAATTCATTAAATCTTGTTGTTTTGAGGGCCTTGGTGAAGATGTCGCTAATCGATTCTCCGAATTGCAATGAATCATTTCAACTTCTCGAGCTTGCTCCATTTCCCTTATCACATGCGTTTAATATTGAAATGTTTGGTTCTACCATGGAAAAGCAGGGTTCTTTGCAATTGCAATGGTGATTTGTTATCACAATAAATCTCTGTTGCTCCCTTGATACAAGTTTAAATCACTAGGATTTTTCTTAACCATCTTGTTTGATTAATAAGATTTGCCATAGCAACATATTAAACCTCATTGTTGATGAGCTACAAGGTTTTGCTTCTTTGAGCACCAAAGAAAGCAGTGTTGATCCAATGGTGAAACCATATCCGGATGTACTCCTCATGTCATCACTTGATCCACCCCAATCATCGCCTCAGATAACCTTTTAGTTTAAATTGTTGAGCCTTGTTAAACTTCAATCCATAGCTCAAGGTACCTTTGATGTACCGAGCACCCTTTTTTTGCTTGAAGGTGTGCATATTGCGTGATGCATGAATCTCGATAGCATACTAACAAAGATACATTAAATCAGTCTAGTAGTCGTTAGATACAATAAGCATCCAATTAGACTTCGTAGGAGGACTCATCAACCCGCTCATAATCCCTTGACATGATAATTTCATTCCAATGACCATTGGTGTGCTTGTTGGTTTGCAATTTTCCATTGAAAATTTGCTTAAGACCTTCTTGGCAAATGCTGTTGGCTCAAGAAGATTTCTCCTTTGGATTGACTAACCTCCATTCCAAGAAAGTAAGTCATGTGACCCAAGTCGACATCTCGAACATCATCTTCATTTTGCTCTTGAAATCTCTTAAGACATTGATGTCTCCTCCCGTAATCAAGAATCATCAACATAAAGAGATACAATGAAATGAGTTTCACTTCATTCTTCTTAATATATAATGTAGGCTCACCGATGCTCCTTTGAAATCCCAAGCTAATGAGATAACTATCAATACGAGCATACCAAGCTCGAGGAGCTTGCTTCAGACCATATAGGGCCTTTTTAAGCTTATAGACCATGTGCTCTTTGCCTCGCACAGCAAAGCCTTGAGGTTGGTCGATATAGATCTCCTCTTCAAGCAGTCCATTTAGAAATGCTGATTTGACATCGAGTTGGTGTATGGACCATTGCTTTTGTCGCCAAAGCAATCAATAATCGGATGGTGTCAAGCCTCGCCTCTCGGAGCAAAGGTTTCCATGTAGTCCGTGCCATATTTCGACTAAAACCCTTCACAACCAGCCTTGCTTTAAGCTTGTTGTCCCATCCGCATTTTGCTTGGCACGATAGACCCACTTGACACCTATGACCTTTCGTCTTGTGGCTTATCAACTAAATCCCAGTTTGATTCTTCTCGATCATCTTCATTTCTTCTTCCATTGCGACCTTCCATTCCCTTGTGTGCTTCAAACTTCTTCAAAGTTTGTTGGCTCCATTATGGCCACTTGAGCCCTTTCATAAACATCAATCAATGACCTAGTCCTCCGTGGGACATCATCTATGTCCATTTCGGATCAAGACATGCTCAGTTCTATCGACCGCCACAAGTTCTTCTCAAGTCTCCATTGGTTGATTCTTTCCCAATTCCAGAGGGCCTCTCATCAAAGACCACATCCCCGCTCACTTGAATTTTCATTGTGGTTGGTTCTATGATCCTGTAGCCTTTTTTGACTGAGCTATACCCAACCAAAACACCAGGTTGTGATCTCTTAGACAGCTTGTCTCTCTTAGCTGCTGGAACTTGAGCATAACAAAGGCATCCAAAAACTTTCAGATGAGCCAATGATGGCTTGAATCCATACCAAGCTTCAAAGGGTGTCTTGTGAGCTAATGCCTTTGTTGGAAGTCTGTTTTGGAGATAAACAGAAGTGTTGACTGCTTCAGCCCACATTGCCTTGGGCATATTCTTTTCAAATAGAAGACACCTGGCCATATCGAGCAGACTTCTATTCTTTCTTTCACTTACACCATTTTGTTGGGGTGTATAGACATTGGTTAGTTGGTGTTTGATGCCAGAATCATTGCATATTGCTTGAACCGAGTTGAAATATATTCACCCCATTATCGATTCGATAGTCTTTAACTTGCAACTTGTTTAGCTTCTGTTTGAACTTTGAACTTCATAAACACTTGAGAAACTTCAGATTTGTGTTTTAAAAAATAAACCCAACAGAATCTTGAATAATCATCAATAAAAAGTACAAAGTACCTGTTTCCACTAACTGATTCTGTCTTCATGGGGCCACATACATCTGTGTGAACAAGTTCAAGCTTTTCTGCTGCTCTCCAGGCTTGGTTCGAGGGAAAAGGTAGCCTGGCTTGTTTTCCAAGCTGACACACTTCACAAACTCCTTGATCAGTCAGTGTGTTGGTGAAGTTTTCAACTAAGCTTTCATTTATCATCTTGGACATGGATTTAAAGTTAACATGTCCAAGTCTTTGATGCCACAGCTTGGTGTCTTCAGTTGAAGCAGCATATGCTGAGTCCATGTGGTTTGTCCAGTCAACTACAAAACTCTTGTCAGTCATTGTGACTGTCATAAGTTTAGAGCCATAAGGGTCACTGATTTTGCACTCCTTGCCCTCGAACACAACAAAGGTAGCCCTTTTCTAGCAATTGTGCAATACTCAAGAGGGTTTCTATCTATTTCGTGTACTAGTAACACATTGGTCACTAGCTTATCGCTGCTGATGTGTATATTAACACATCACCTTTACCTACTGCATGAATGAAGTGACCATTTCCCACTTTGACTTTAGCTTTAAAACTTCTATCTATTGTCTTGAATATAGTAGGGTCAGGTGTCATATGATTCGTGCAGCCACTGTCCAAGAGCCATCCCTTGGTAGCTTTTTGTTTTTCAAATTGAGCATGAGATCGCAAAGACTTGCTCTTCATTGTCACTCCTTCTACGTACCACTTGAGCCTCGACTTTTGGTTGTTGATTTGGTGTCCGCCTCGGTTTGCCTTTTGCTTTGCAAACTCTTTCAACATGACCTTCTTCTTGCAGATTGGCATCTTGATCCGCTTGAACCAAAGATTTATCCTCGGGATGGCGGTCTCTTGCAAAATCTGCAAAAGCGATCATTGGTCCTTGTAGCATCAGGCTTAGGCCTGTTTTTCCAGGTCTTCTTGCCTTTGTAGGCAGTGTTGGATGAGGAAGTCCTGGCTTTAACTTGGAAAGCACCTTCTTGGTGCTCCTCATTCGCTGCCCTTCTTTGCTCTTGAGCATAAAGGGCATTAATTAACTCATCGAGTGATGCTTGAGAGATCCCAGAGTCTTCAAGGAGGATATTTTTGCTTCATACCTTTCGGTAAGGTCGATAACACTTTCTCCACTATCCTTGCTTCACTAAACCGCTCTCCTAGGAGCCTTATGTCGCTTACAACACCATTATCCCTGTCTGAGTATTGTTTCTGATCTCCTCTTCTTTCATCTTTAAATTCTCAAAGTCCTCCTAAGATTCAAGAGCTCTGTTCGCTGGTTCTTTCAAAGGCCTTGGAATTCTTCCTTGAGCTTGTCCCAGCTGTTTTGGAGTCTCACAGCCATAATTCTTGTAAAGATGACATCCGAGACACGCTTTTGGATGCAGGACATAGCCTTGTGTTTCTTGGTCTTCCTCAAAGATGTTGTCTCATTTGAGCCACAGTTGGATTGGCTCAAGAGGTT